>JAPSES010000044.1:15408312-15427516 GCA_029822895.1 Maxillicosta whitleyi | reverse complement strand
ATTATGGAGGTTGTTGCTAAATTGTATCAATCTTAAAATACTAATAATAATACTACAAATGTATTTCAATACACAAAAACCAAAGAGTAGTGTTCTTGAAATGAGTGAGACAAGCATGAAAGTTATGGGCACTGTCATCAATGAACACATTTTTAAGCAGGCAAATACAGCTAAAAGCCTCACCCCTAAGGCAAAACAGGGACTGAATAAAAAAAAACTAGTCAGACATGTATAAATCTATTGCCAAGGGGCACTAAATTTGATCACTCTAAAACATTTCATGTTAGTCTGTCTACCATTACTGCAGTGGCTAGACTTATAATTGTGAGCCTGTGATAAAACAAAGCAAATAATCAACTGGAAATTCTCAAATGTGAAACATGGCTCTTTTGAAATAAGCATCATGACTTAGGAATGCATTATTTGGCTTGTAATGAAATATCTAACATATTAAATGAAGTGACCACACACTTGCAGAAAGAACCAGCTCTGACAGGGTCAAACGCAACCATGGGCAGTCCACACCGCTCAGCTGAGCTAGGCCTGATACCACAGGAACACACAAGTTCTTTGAAATAAACACAACCCAACTGTCCTATCTACCAATCATCTAGGCAAATACAGTTCACTACAGCCCGTTGTCAAGCAATTCTATCAACATAGCCTAGTTACTTCGATAAGATTTTGTAAGGTTACATATTGTGCACAGGATTAACAGTTAACATGGGCTTTAGGGTGCACACAGAGGGGCTGACCACGCCAGGCCTGCTGTCTACATAATGAAATTGCAGAGCCTAAATCTGGGATAGTCCACCTTCTCCACACCGACAACGATTAAAGGGAATTCATTTGCCCAGCTGTGCAGGGTGTAGCACATATCGCTTCAGTAGGAAATAGCCAATAAAGAAGAGAGAGCGTGTAGGGTACATACCATCGCATTTCTCCCTTTCTCCTCTCGCATCTGTCAGGCCAGCTCTTGCCGCAGCCCTCGCCGCCTGATGTGCATAAGCATAAAGCCGCAGAATCCACTATGGGGTCGTGTCTATTCACAGACAATACTGGTATTACTTTAAGTTGTGCGGTTGGATAACTTGATTTAAATATCCGCTGCCCATCCCCGTATTCTCTTGTTTAGCATCCCTGTTTTCTTTGCAATTAAAGAAGGGAAAGCAAGCATAACTATACCAGAAATAAGACAATCCGATGTTGTTTTGCCAAGGGTCTTTCCACTTGAAAAATTTAGGCGTACAAAAATCTACTGAGCCGTCTTCTCTTCGGTTCACCACGTTGCTTTTTCAATAATTATTCTGTCCATTGTTGTGGCCACATAACGCTGGGCCGGCCGCGCACACGAAACAATGTTGAGTTTGTTGCAATCGCGATAGTGTTTCGTCTGAAATATGCTACTACTGCAACGGAAATGGTTCATGTCCTGGTGAATTTATCAGCAGATTGCGTGTGTGAAAGTGGTATTTCAGCCAGCTTTCCGATAATGGCGGCGGCCCTCCTCCCCGGACCTAGTTCTCCTCTTCTTTTCTTTAGGAAAAGGGAGCTGTGGAGACAGAAGCAGCGGAGAGAGGGACTCACCCAGCGGCGCCCTCACACAACTGCAGCAGGTCGTTTTCACTGCTGCTAGCTCACCAGTATACTAACTACCTTTGCGGGGCTCGTTACCCCAAAGTAATCGATTTCTCACATAGTTCCTGCATTTCCAACCGCTTTTCAGAGTAACGTCGTTGCAAAAGTAGAGGCACTGTTAAAAACGCTATTCAAGCTAACTATCCACAGCTACACAAGATAAAATATTTGCTATTTTCCATCTAATATCATTAGCAGTGTTATTTTTTTTTTTTAGCAAGCTAATTACTTTCCATTGTTTGTCTATTAATATATCTCATAAAGTGAGAAACTAAACTGAATATCTGAATTTAAGACAAATATAAAAAGATTAAAACATAAGTTAAATGACAAAAACTAAAGTAAAAACTAGTTATTTAAATGTTAGCTGAGTTAGCATAATTACTGCTAACTACAGCTGTTAACATCATGCTAACGTGATCACTGTAGCCATGGTTATTGTATCCATAGTTACTGTAATTTAATGGTTAATTCGTGGGCAGAGATGAGAGAGAAACACAGGTAAGTGATAGAGCCAAACTAAGTATCATGTTAAGTAAACAATTAGGTGTTGTTATCTACTCCCTCTAACCCCAGTCTTGTTTGCAATATCATGTTTTATTAATAACTAACATATATTATTACTGATTAGTCAGGTATTACAACAGCAACACAATGCATGATGAGGTACTCAGAAGTCATACATTCCTGTCTACTACTTTTAACATGAAATAATTTGCATTACCTGTCACGTGACATCGTAATTAGTAGCTACTGTAATTAAACAGGTGTGTATCATAACCTGTTCCATAAAGGGCTGTGGCGAATCTTATCTAATTCTTTCATCTACTGTTTTTTTTTTTGTTTGTTTGTTTGTTTTTGTTTTTTTGAGAAGATGCACACCTTTTAGCTACCTGATGTGCGTGTCATCACGTCTTTTTATACATTACTGTCTACACACTTGAACCACTGTACGAATTTATTGTAAATACATAAAACTAATACTTACAGAAATAGCTTTATAAGCAAAATATGTCTTATAAAATAATCATAGATTGGCCCAGTACACTCCAACAAGAAACCATCAGTTTAGTTAGACTGGTTATCAGCCATCAGCATCCTATCTGATTACTTTTGGCAGGGTATTAACTTGAGCGTTGCTGCCGTCTAGTGGATTTATTGACTATAAACTACTAAAATGTATAGGTGTTGAGTATTGCAGTGTCCGCTTAGCGATAATAGTTTTTGTTTTATGTAAATGCAGTGTGTAATACATGGAAGCGTTTTCTGCACACCATTTAGGACGTTTACTTTCATGGTTTAGGATTAGGAGTGTTTGTTAAGACTTGAGGAAGAAAACATTGCGATCTTCAAATACAGTCAGGGGAGTGGGTGCACCGTCAGACTTTTGCTGCTGGATGAGACTATGATATGGAAGAAAGTGGTCACTGTTTAACTCAGGTGAAGCTGACCATGTACTCTGATTAAGTGAAACCAGGTATGCATGCTTATCTTATCTGCATGTATAGTATTATATGTTTTAAGGTCATATGCATATATGCATGCATGTAGCAGTTGAGCACATAGTGTGAAGTTACACAAGTCAAGCATGTGCTTTTGATTGTTTTATTTTCTATGTGTTTGTTCGAGTCATGCTTATTATTGTTGCCATTAATTATGCCTTAATTGTAGGTCTCATTTAAATCTTACAGCTAGTGTGGGTGGATCTTATTTTACATGCTATTGGTTAGCTTATCCTGTAATTATACACCATATTTTAAGCTGATATGTTTTGTGTGAAACTTACTAGTAGCAATTCAATTAAATGTGGTGGAGAAAATTTTTAGGTTTGAAATGTATTGCAGTAAAAGAAGTGTAGAAATCAAGCATTGCCCAAAGATAGAACTGGTGCTTTCAAAACTAATTAACATATCTAAATAAGACTCAACTATTACATTGAATGTTTTAGCTTTTGAAAGAAGCTGCTATGAATTAGAGTTTGGGATCAAAAAAATTTGATCTGTTTTAACAGTGGCTGAGAACTTTAAAAAAAAAAATAATCTGCTTGTTTACTTTATAGTTAAATAAGACCAAATATGAGTATTTATCTCATGTAAACTACATGCAATGACAATCCATGCTATCATTTTCACTGAAGTACAGACATACCCAGTTCAGTGTAATTGATATCACTACCACTAGGCAGAGCCCTAAGTCCTACTGAGAACATCAGGAGGTGTTGATCTAGATTATAGTGCTTTATCGTCACCCCCCCCCCTCCCCCCACACACACACACACACACACACACACACACGCACACACACACACACACACAAATCATGTTTACTGCACATATTATTAACAAAAAGGAAAAAAAGACTTGTAGTCATCATAATTTTTTTTGTCTATTTGTAAGACTGATTTGTAAGGTTTTTTTTTATTTTTTATTTACACCTTGATGAATTTATAGACAAGGCTTAGTAGTGTAATGGGGATCTGGGAGATGAGAGGCAGTAGAGGTCATAGTGGGGTGACAGGACAGCAGATGGGTGCTGAGGGAGTTTGGTGCTGTTGGTCGCTAGAATGAAAATGGTGTCTCTACCAAGGATATAATAGACAGGAAGGGAGGCCAGGTTAGGTAACATAAGCAACTTCCAAATATAGCTTATTTTCTAAATTAACTCAATACTCCCTCCACAATGAAACATAAGGAACATTAAAACAGGGCAGGAAAAGAAAAATGCAGAGAAAAATAAACTATTAAACCAGATAAAGCTAGTGAGAGCAGGATGTCTGTGAGAGTGAGGGAGTAACAGAGTGGGAAAAGTGAAACAGAAAAAGGAAACAACCTCTTTTCCACTCTGCCCAGAAAAAGACATTGCTCCTCCATGATTCATTGTTATTTTGAATCGGAAAATCTTAATACGTCTCTTATAAAATGGTGAAATACTGTATCTGAAACTGCTGTTGTATAGAGGAAGGCAGTTTATGGCAAGGTTATGTCAGGGTATCTGAATATTTTCCATAATGTGTCAGATGTTCAGAATTTGTTTTTGAGTTTTTAATGTAATTATCTGAAATTGGAGTCAGGCAGATGTTTGGATCATTTCTTGGAGCACTTTGGTTTGAGTTTGTCAGAAGCATCCATCATATTTAAAGAGTACCTATCCTACATATCACAGTGGCATTTTCATGCATTGACTTTGGAACCTGTTTAAATGAATAAAAGTGCAGCTACAAGAGATAGAGCCAGGTTGGAGCTGCTTTGAGCTGCACTCAAAGTAAATGGTCCTGAAGGAAACAGCAAGGAAGGAAACTCCACTTACAGGAACTGCAAAACAAAGATAGGAACACTGATTGAAAAAAAGGAGGTGGAAAAAGGATGGCACAACCATGGTGATGAAGATGCACTGTCGACCTTCTTTTCATTTATTTTTTTACTTACATTTTTTTTCTACAAGGCAGTAAGAGTTATGCCCAATGCTGTGTGTGGGTAGTGTGAAAGCAGATGTGTTAGGAGAGTACTCATGTTTTCCACATGCATGTGGTTATGCTGTGACTTGGAAACCCTCCAAGTCTTAAAAGTAAGTCAATAAATGATGGCAGCAAAAAATCTGTTATATTAAAATGCCTCCACATGATTCACTTTGAAAGTTTTCAATGAACGCTGATAGCCTACATTGACTGTATATAGGTCCAGGTCCAAGTCTAGTAACACCTACATCCTGGGCTTATAGATACATGGTACTCCAGTGTCCATAATCTCCAATAATCTCACATTTAGTTACTCGGCACATTTATATAACAACTCATCAAGTACAATTGTTCTACATGTATTCATACACTTGTTGCAGACACATTTGAAAATGCATTGCATCCTGGTGTACAATGTGGACCACAAAACCTCTTCAACGTAAATATTTCCTTTCTGCACTGCTTGGGTTTGATATGGAAAGACAACAATACAGTGACATTTGGCTTTGATCAATTTTTTCAATAGTAATTTAATTCTAAACTGTGTTTTCATTGTATGAAAAGGAACTGCCAAATAGTGGCTAAACCTTTGATGTGAGTAGACCACAGTTTAAACAATAGTGATGCTGAAATATTCTGAAAAAAGTGAGAAAACATTTGACCAAAAAAAGATCAAGAGAAGGAATGTAGCCCTTGGGCCTTAAATGAGGGCTTTCCATATTTAGTAAAAAGGGTAGTGGATCTACTTTAGTTGCTATATGTCCATTAATGAATATGACAGATTAGTACTTTGCACTTGACATACTGTAGACTGCGTACACGGTTGGTAAGAAGCACAAATACTTTTTTTTCTTCTTTCACAAACTATTGAGGCAGCAGGAGATCGAGAAAAAGAGCAAGAGACTTTCTCCATCTGGGTAACATTATTCAAATTCTTTAGTGTTGGATAGTTGATGATGCTGGCAAGGGAATGTGAGTGAGGCGTGGAGATAGACTGAGGCAAAATGGGGTGAGAGGAAAGATGAGGAGAGGGAAACCAGAGGAGGGCACTGTTCTCTCACAGAGGCAACACAGCCTTGACAGCACTCACCAGAAAACCCTGAATGGGAGGAAACTTTAGAAGACAGTCCAGTGTCTGATGGTCCATGCGGACACCAAATTATGTTCACAGAGGTGAAAAAGTTGCAGAAATATAAATTTTGTTGCATTATTGTTGACCCCGTGGATAGAACAAATTGATTTAGCAAATGAAAGCAGGCTGTCAAATAGTCATACAGTGATATTTAGGATGATGGTGTCAGTTACTTTATCAACAGTGGAAGGCAGCCACAGGGAGATGACCAATCTCACAGTGAAACACTTCCATAACTCTTATCCCATGTGAATCTGTCCCAGCTTGTGGGAGAAAAGGGAGGGAGCAAGCAAAAAAGGGAGGGAAGGAAAGAAAGAATGTGCAACGATCTCATCATGTGATTTCTGTTTTTTTTTTTTTCTGTTTTTTTTTTTTTATATAGCTGCACACTGATTACATGTTTGTAGTTTGGGTCTCTTAGCAATTTTTTCCAAGCGTTTGTAGCTCTCTGTCTTTTTGTTTCTTTCATCCACTCCAACAGCATACTTTCCCTTGCCTTTTTTTTTTCAGCGTATGACGTGTGAGTGGAGTTCCTGCCCTTATTTCATGCTGTATAGTTTAAAGGAAGGAGAGGGGCTTGTGGAGAGGCGGACATTTGCTTGACCTGTCAAAGGAAGATGAATTGAAGGTATAAACAAGAGGAGCTGTTGGTGTTTTGACTGAGTGTGTTTTGTCCTCACAGGGACGCCAGGCAAACAGCAGGAGAGGCGTGGAGAAAGTAACTAAAGCTTTGAGAAAGTGTAACGGTGACTGACGGGGAGAGTCGATAAATGAAAAATTCCGTCGCTGATGGGAAAAGGTGGATGAAAAGTTCAAGAGTGTGACTGATACAGGAGGAGGAGCACCACCCCAGGGGGAACCACCAGCTCAGCCTTCTTCCAGCAACAATAGGACAGGATGAGGTACCAAGGCAGGGTAAGCCTGAGTGCTATGATGCTCTCTGCTGTGTTTTTATGTCTACAGCTGCACAGTGAATGCATTTTGTGTATTTTTTGTTAGTGTGCATACATTTATAGGCTCATACAGTAAAGCGCTTCAAGTTGGAGAGAAAAAGAGTTAAACAGGATCATGAGTCACGGGTGGTTTTTTTCTTGCATGTTTATGACTCAGTGTCTATTTTGGGTTTTGTTTAAGGATAACAGCCTTAAACTCTACCAGTCCAAAGCATATACACATGGTGTTTTTCCATTATATCCATTACTGGCACATCAGAGGTAGAGGCAGCTGTGGTACTGGAGGAGCTCACTCTGGGACAGAGTGGTGGGGCATGCCTTATAAGGAAGACAATCCAAATGTATTTGGGCTAGTGGAGCTTAGTCATGGGGCCAAGAGCCAAGTCTTACTTTTAGGATAGCCTTCTTCATTGGCTGTCATTGTAGCTGAACCAACAAACCTAAAGATTTCAACTCAAGTCTGTCAGTCACAGTTAAATTCCACATAAAGCACCCAGACACTACTGGGAGCAGCAGCAATAGTGCAAGGATTACATTTTATCCAGGTTAAATCTCTATCCCCGACATGTAGCCTTTAAGGTATCTCAGTTGTAGAAAAAAACCCAAACATTTTTACACATTGCCTCTTATATTTTGTAACTTTAACGGTAGCAACATTTCTGTACTGTTATGGATCAGGATTTGTACCATTAAGTCATTGTTTGTGGGGGTGTGCTCCCTGGTATAAAGCCTTATAAACAATGTTTGCTCTGTTTTGATGTGCGCGAAAAAACAGTGTTTAGTTGCTTGGAAGCTGTGATACTGTATCTTTCAATGCCTCCCTGTTTCACTTAAGGGGAAAAAAACAAACCGGGCATTTAAGGACACCGGAAAGGTGAACATTGCACACACTGAAAGCACCCCAGCTACTGAACTTATCACATAACATCACATATCAACTTTTCTTGAAGTTTAAGCCAGGTTCTAATGCCAGCAGGTCATGCTGTATAAACTGATATTTGCTGAATGTATGGAAGTGGATTCTGTGGTTTCATACTAAGATCTTCTTTAACACTTTCAGATTATATGCAGTGAGTGTTATGCACACACAGATTACAGTTAAGCAGATGTTGGTGAAAATATTGTTGTTTAATTTATGTTACTTAATTGGATTAAATTCTTTGTGGCACACCACAAAATGTGTGATATCTTGCAGCAGCATATGCATTCACTTTCCAGAGTAGTTTGACAATGAAATCATTCAAACTGTAGTTGTTGGTCAGTTGCATGCATCTTCAAGTAGAATGGAGTTATTTGTTTGTTTTCGTCTGTTTTTGTTTGCCTGTTTGGCACTGTGAACTATTCAGAATTTATCTTGTGTTTGCTATAAATTGAGGTGCAAAAAAGGATTTCCACAGTGTGGAATAAAGTGCATTCATAGGTGGTGACCCACAGCAAAGAAACTTTTAGTATCCACTGAACAGTTGCCCAAAACCTGACCCTAACATTCCTTAGCTGTATCCTTTGGAAAATCTGACTGTGATCTGTAAGTACTATCTGTAGTGAGCCCACCTGCAATAGTGGGAGAACAATACTTGTAGGTGAAAGAGAGAGGAGTGGCTGCTGTGGAAGTGTCCGGTGACCTTCCTTTGGTCTCATTTCTTGGCTGTCTTCCACTGTTGTCCACTGGTGTTTTTTCAAGGATTTTCCTGCATCTAATGTTCAGAGATAATGACCCTCTACCAGCATTAACCAGCCAAATGAGACCCTTGAGAGGGTCTTGCATACAAGGCAACCAGAAGTTCTATGGAAGTTTAGCCCCTTTGTTCCACTCTACTTTTTTTTTTTTTAGTATTGCTGTGTAAAAAAAAAAAAAATAGGAAGGCTTGTCTTGTGAATGCAACATTGGGACTGAAGTAACGCAGCTGCTGGATGACTTTGAGCATTGATTACGCACTACTTTGTGTGCCTTGATTTTTATCTGTGAGTATTGAATACTGGCATTCTTATCTCTTTCTGTGGGCACGACTGTCTGAGCATGAGTAATATTACTTTAGGGCATATATGAGAATTTCCTTTTTGCCAACTCGTAATTATTTCCTATCTGTACTTCAAGGATACCATCACTGTCAGGTTGATATGTACACACACCTTCCCACTGGCATTGGTTTAACCCTGTCTGGTGATTTAAAAAAAAAAAAAAAAAGCTGTGTGTATTGTACATACATCATAATACACTATCTCACTATCACATAATAGAGGAGTCCATCCCGTCTGTTTATCATTGGGATTCTTTAAATGTCTTCTTTGTTTAATCTTGGCAAGGTTCGCTGGAACTCAGTGTTTGCATGTTTTTTCTGGCTTCAGTCAGGCAGCACAGAACAGTGCTGTTTTGGTGATACGGCCCTAAGTCACTCAGTATTTGACTTAGATAAATTATTGAAAAACATATCCACACTTTTGATGAATTAGTTCTTAGTTTTGTCTGGTATTACCTTATCTTGTGATTATTGCAGTGTTTATCAGGACTGTTGTATCTAAGTGATTGTACTGATGTGGGAGTAGGTCTTGTCTGCCCCCTGCTTGTCAGCACAGTGTTATTACAGCTATGAGAAGGCATTCAGTGAGAGCAGGAAACCCTTTTCCTCCCTTTCTTTTTAAGATGTGAACACTTGAGGGATGTAGAGTGTAATTCTATCCAGACTTCATTCATTCATTTTCTTACTCTCATTTATCAAATTCACTCATGTGCTTCCTGAGACACTGATCTAGAGTGACTGACTCTTCTCCTCCCAGCAGTATCAATTACCTGTGTTAGACAGCTGCTTCATTTCCATAGTATTATACTGTCTAATATGTGTCTTTGTAGGAAGTGGATGTTGAAGGGAGAGTGCGCCTGGTGATGGAGAGTGCCCTGACTGCCCGGGACAGGGTTGGGGTGCAGGACTTTGTCCTGCTGGAAAATTACAACAGTGAAGCAGCTTTCATAGAAAACTTACGGCGGCGCTTCAGAGAAAATCTAGTCTATGTAATAAACCCACTTTATTCATGTGTTACTTACTGTTTATGTGTTATACATGTTGTTATTTGTTTTGATGAGATATTTGAATGTGTTGTATCTTCTCCTAATACTTTGGCTCAGACATATATTGGCTCAGTGTTGGTGTCAGTGAATCCTTACAAAGAGCTGGAGATTTACTCCAAGCAGCAGATGGAACGCTATAGAGGGGTCAGCTTCTATGAGATATCACCACACATGTGAGTCATTACATGAACATTTTCTCAGAATCATACACCGTCTAATAATAACATGACATTATCACCATAATGTATATAAGTAATAGATTTTGTGTATTCAGAAAAGATTGTTTAATACAGGAGTTGAATCTAATAATGTATAGTGGTTGTTTAGATTTTTCTGTATTTCTATTTGTTGGAGCATTTCCACCCATAAAAATTTGGAAAGACAGTATTATTAGCATCATTTAGTGAGTAATTTTGATATCTAAGTAACTAAAATACAGCTTTGTATTAAATGGCTTAAGTTCTGATTTATTTCACCATAATGATGTAACAGGATGTTGATTAATAGCTGTTTTTTGACTTTTTCACAGCTATGCATTATCAGACAACACTTACCGAGCCATGCGAACTGAGAGGAAAGACCAGTGTATTCTCATATCAGGGGAAAGTGGTGCAGGTAAAACTGAGGCTTCCAAGAAGATTCTCCTCTACTACGCTGTTACCTGCCCTGCAAATGATCACATGGCTGCCCTTGGTGACAGACTACTACAGTCCAACCCTGTTCTGGAGGTATTCACCTGTTCCCATTAAAAACAGAACAACAGTATCACAATTACAATTTTAAAATCAGTATGTTATTTTTCCTAAATGTGTATTTCAATTGTTTTGTGTTTCAAAAGATTTTAATGTTTTCCGTTGATTGTATTATTGATGAAGCACTTATTCTATTGTTATTTTTAACTTAACTTCCTACCACTAATTACCTTTTATTACTTTCCCCCTCTTTTGTTTTGCACAGGCTTTTGGCAATGCCAAAACATTTAGGAATGACAACTCCAGTCGTTTTGGGAAATACATGGATGTCCAGTTTGATTTTAGGGTAAGACCTAGTTTGTTATATACGGCAAAAATCCTCTGGTTATGCTTTTTGTTTTTAGAGTTTGTGTTCCAGGCTTTAGAGCAGCAGCCCTAGTTTTTACAATCCCTGTTTGTCAACTAAACACTTAAAGGGGGCACCAGTCGGCGGACACATCCTGAACTACCTTCTGGAGAAATCTCGCGTTGTACACCAGAACCATGGAGAGAGAAACTTCCACATCTTCTATCAGCTTCTGGAAGGAGGAGACGATGACTTGCTTCATACATTGGACCTGGACAGAAACCCACAGAACTACAAGTATCTAGTCAAAGTGAGTACAGGGTGTTAAAAGTGACATGTACACATGCTGATAACACTGACTTTCACGCATGTATACTGTTGTGATCTAACACAAACTTGTCTTGTTCAGGGAAACTGTCCCAGAGTAAGCTCCATTAGTGACAAGAATAATTGGAAAGCTGTCATGAAGGCCTTGTCTGTTATTGGCTTCAGTGATGAAGAAGTGCAGGTCAGTGATGCTGAATAAATTTGCTTTTATGTACGACTGTATATAATATTGTATTTTTCATTAATGTTCACAGATTAAGCACATTTGCTGCATTTAAATGTAACATAGACAATGCAGTAATTAGACAAAATCCATGGACAGTGCATGCCTAAAGCTAACCTAAAGGCATGGTTTTATATAAGAAAGGTAAAGAAGGTAAGAAAGAAGCAAATAGACCATATCAGCAATATCCTTAACTCACACCATCTACAGATGTTATGAACGGCAGCAAAAACTTTCCTTCATAACAACTTTAACAATACATTTAAAGCTATTTAATGACCTTTTTCAGGTGGTATATTCCAGGCACATGAATAAAACAGATAAAAAAAAAAGACATTTTACCATAAAGCTCTTTGTCTTGTACATGAAATGCGCTATATAAATAAACCTTTGTCTTGCATACCAAGCTCTGACACATTTTAACACATTAGTAAATGATTACTAGATGCATCAATGTTTAGTGCTTATTAGAGTATCAATTTATATTATATGATGTATTAATGAATAGCTTAGCCAGTATCAACACCAATATTAAATGATTACAAGATGCACAGGTTTACTGTCAATTTTCTCTTTGTGTATATAATTAATTCATCTTCAGTTGTTTGGTATTACTCCTTGATTCTTCATTTTCAACCATGAATTTGTAATATGTTTTTGTGTTTTCCTAACACTGACTTGCATTTTTTGATTCTTGTGATAAAGACTGTAGGCAACTCTGCATAATGCTGCATGTATTTCTGGTAAAGATGAGGGGGAAATTGCCATTTCACTACTAATGATGTAAGGAATTATTTTATCATGAGATGGTTGTTGACGGTTTTTCCTCTGTCGGACCTCAGAACTTGCTGAATATCATCGCCAGTGTTCTCCATCTCGGGAACACACATTTTGGGGAAGGGGAAGAAGGAGAAACTCATATCACCACTGAGTCACAGATAAGAAATCTCGAGAAGGTCAGAACAGTCCCACTAGTATTAATGGATGCTCAAATATGCAAAAAGTAAAAGCTGAGAGCAGATGTGTTGTTTTCTAGCTGCTGGGAGTTGATGGCTCAGCCCTCAGGGAGGCACTAACTCACAAGAAACTAACTGCCAAAGGAGAGGAGGTGACGATGTTTTTGTCCTTGCTTCTCATATTTACAGCTGTTAGGTGTGTATTATGCAGATGTATTTATTTAATTTATTACTCAAATGTTACAGATGATCAGCCCACTAAATTTTGAGCAGGCTATGTCTGCTCGTGATGCCTTAGCCAAGGCTATGTACGGCCGCACCTTCACATGGTTGGTAGAGAAGATCAACCAATCACTCGCTCTCAAGGTAAAGTCACCATCCCAATAACAACTCAAGGACATAGGAAACATGATGTTGTTGTGGTGTTTTACAATGTGATTATATGATTTGTACTTATGTTACACAGGATGAAATCTACCACAGCAGCAAAGGATCCTCTGTTATAGGACTTCTAGATATTTATGGGTTTGAGGTCCTGCAGCACAATAGGTATGAGTTCCCTTTATCTGTGTTTGAAACCATATACAGCCAGAAACTATATTCTTTGTAACTGCATCTGTTGTGTCCCCAATGCTCATAACTCTGGAGTGCATTTGGCCTAATTTCTCAAATATTTCTGCCTGCAGTTTTGAGCAGTTCTGCATCAACTACTGCAACGAGAAACTTCAGCAGTTGTTTATCGAGCTCACCCTCAGATCTGAACAGGATGAATATGAGACAGAGGGGATTGCAGTGAGTGCACTGATGAAAAATAAAGTTTGGCACATCTATGCACCTATATAGATTTCTGTGTTAACTTAAGATTGAATGTTGCACTTAATTTCAGTGGGAGACCGTGCAGTACTTTGACAATAAGATCATTTGTGACCTGATAGAAGAGAAGCACAAAGGCATCATCTCCATTCTGGTGACATGTTGTAGTTTATATTTTTTCTGTGTGTGTGTGTGTGTGTGTGTGTGTATCTATCTATATATATATATATATATATAATCCTTGCCTCATGTTAAGTTTAATACTGATTATCTTCCAGGATGAGGAGTGTCTGAGACCTGGAGAAACATGTGACATCTCCTTTTTAGAGAAACTGGAGGACACACTGGGCGGTCATCCCCATTTTGTCACGTAAGTATCATAGTTTACATTTACATTAACTTCAAATGCATTGTGTCAGAACTTACTTGTGTTTGTACCACTACATGTGTATTTATATCTTTTAGTCACAAGTTGGCCAATGGAAAAACACGGAGGATAATGAGTAGGGAGGAGTTCAGATTGCTGCATTATGCTGGAGAGGTCAATTACAATGTCAATGGTATGTTATCATTTATCTTTAATTATTTTTTATTTATTCAATCATTTCTTTGCATGGGATTGAAGCATATATTACAGGGCGTCACAAATCACAAATTTCTTAATTGCAAACTAAACTGTTGTAGGTTTCATGGACAAGAACAATGATTTGCTGAACAGAAATCTAAAAGAGGTGAGATCCATATAAAAGGTCAAGGTAGAAGGAGGGACATTGTCTAAAGGAAGCCATGCTTCATGTGGCCATGTGGTTTGGTGTCTGCTTAGGTCATGTGTCAGTCAGACAACCAGATCCTAAATCACTGCTTCCGCAGAGAGGAAGTGATTGACCAGAAACGCCCGGAGATGGTGAGAAATATATAACATTTTCCCCATGCCCTTGCACTTTTTCTTTTTAGAAGTTCTTTTTTATTAATCACCGTAGGCATGGTTTTAAACAAGAAGTGTTACTTGTTGTGGTTTAAATTTTCGATTAATGGAACACATTGGAATATCCTCTGTATATTTTAAGTGGTTTTTTTTGTTGTTGTTTTTTTTGTCCAGGCATTAGGTCATGCACATACTGATACAAATTTCCAAAACTGCAGAATATTCCACAGAGTTTCTCTCTGTCTTTTTTTTCTGTCTTTATTTTAGGCTGCCACTCAGTTTAAAAACAGCCTGATGAAACTCATGGAGATCCTCATGTCAAAAGAGCCATCATATGTGCGCTGTATCAAACCTAATGATGCCAAACAGCCAGGTATGCTTACATGTCACATAATTTAATAGGAATCTGTTTATTACAGAATTCTATGTTTGTAAAGTCTGTACCTCAAGAAAAAAAAGATATCATTTACAATCTCTGGTCAAGTTATCCTGGTTTCATTATTATTAAAAACAAAAAAATAAAGCTTAGTCCTGAATACAGTAAAACCTACAATTGTTTCTTTTTTGTTCTCTGTTAAGCAGAAATAGCATTATCATTCACAGCTATTACACAGAATGTGGATTTAACTCAGCACTTCCTGTAGATTTTAGGGTTATTAATTTTCAAGACTTGAAGAGAACGCTTAAAGAAAAGGGAAGAAATTATGTCATTGGAACTGTAAAAACCACAAGTGTTGAGTTTGTATCAAAAGCAAATTAATACTGGAAATCCCACAAGAAAACTAGAAAAACACATAATATATTACACATTTTAACATTTTTAAATATACTGTAAAATACAGTATTTGTATTTAAAGTATGCAAAGGAGCACAATAAATATAGTCTCTTCTTGCAGGTCGGTTTGATGAAGTTCTGGTTAGACACCAGGTGAAGTACTTGGGTCTGATGGAAAACTTACGAGTCAGGAGAGCTGGCTTCGCCTACAGACGTCGCTTTGAAGCCTTTCTGCAGAGGTGACATTTTCTCTGTTAGAATATCTGCCTAAATCACTTTACCCTGTGCTCAGCCTTCTGTCATTACAATTATGGATTTAGGTATAAGCCCCTGTGTCCAGACACATGGCCCAATTGGCATGGCAAACTCGCTGATGGCGTGTCCACACTGGTCAACCACCTGGGGTACAAAGCAGAGGAGTACAAGCTGGGCAGGTAATACACTGTTCTGCACAGCTGGTACTGGGTATGGATGTTTATTCCTGGGAATAATCCTGTCTGCTACCAGATACAATACCAGAAGCAATAGCAGCAGTTTGTTTGAAATAAATACAAGACTTCAACAAGTAGGTTTAGCACTCATAGTCACATTGACTGAGTAAAAAAAGAACACCACAGTATACGTAAAATAAAATTTAAAAAAATAGCTTTTTAATACAGTTAATGCACAGTAATGGCCTCCTGAAATGTTTATTATGACAAGAACTAATTTAAGCTGGTTTCACCTTGAAATCAGACAAAAGCACCATATATCAGGAAGATGTAGACGATGTGTAAAGTAATCTCTGTGTAAGAGGACCGCCCTTTTTTCTGTAAAATGTTTGTAAATGTTTAATTGGACTTTGCCTTTTCCATATTAAATGTTGTATGTTGTACAGTGTTTACAGCTGACTTGTATATTATTACATTGGCCAATATAAATAAAAGAAATTTAGCTTGAATTAATTTAAACCACTGGTTTCCTGCAGATCAAAAATCTTCATCCGATTCCCTAAAACGCTCTTCACCACAGAGGATGCACTAGAAGCCAAAAAGCCAGACATTGGTGAGTAACAGTGGTAGATATATACAGATACATGAAAAATGGCATAAATCTGAATCTTTTAATGTGTTTGTTTTGTTTTTCTACCAGCTTTGACTCTGCAGACATCATGGAGAGGCTACCGGGAGAGATCAAAGTACCAGCGCATCAGACATGCAGGTTCAGGCGCTTTGTAATTATGGCAATTATCCTGTATCCTTGTTACCTCCACATGGTCCACATTCCAGATGTAGACATTATAGCTCTGGAAAAAAATCAAGAGTTCACAACATGAGGGATAACATATTTCCAGTTCTATTAGAATTTGAGTAGTTTGGGAAGTATGATATTGGATGCAGAAACAGTTTCCACCTTGGATGAATATGGAAACTTTCTTTTGTGCTCCCTCATCCTTAAAGACATTACTAACAAAGTAGTCAGTCATTCCCTCAATGTCTGGCTTCATACACGAAACAGTTACTGTCAATAATGCAACCTCATTATTGACCTCCATCATAGCAAATCATTCAACAAGACATTTGATGAATGGCATCTTTTGATTCAAAAGAAATCGGACTTTACAGTCACATTTCTTTTCAAGTATTTTCAACCACAGAGTTTCATTAAACAGAATAATGTTCTATATACCTATAACCCTGAACAGTGACGTATGCTTTACCATGATAGCATATCAGATATATATACTGTACATGCTACCTCAGCAGATTTCTACAAACGCCTGAGACATATGTGACAGGATCTATTGGAGTCAGAGATTTCAAATGACCAGTAAAATCTTAAATGTACAGAAGATAAGCATAAAGTTAGAAATAATGTAGCCTTCATGTTTTCATTTTTAGTTGACATGTAATTACAAATATCATCATCATAGACATCTAATAACTAACTCACATGTAGGTTTACTGCAGCCTGATTTGGCTGAATTTCTCTTCCTCTTAAAGAATGAGTTTCCAGTTAACTTTTATAGTTCAGTTTTATTCATGCATCTGTTACTTCATATTAATTAATGATATTTCTACAGCAGCACATAATATGAGAATATAAATAATGTAAACTAAGCAGAGGTTCTACTGCAACATTAACATCATCTTTTACACATATTTTACAGTTGTAGGGTCTACATTCACCTATTATTTAATATTCAAAGTATACCTGCATATTTGACAGATGTGACATGAGATTTAAAAAAATGTACATCTTTGCCTGTCATTGTTTTTTTTTTTGTTTGTTTGTTTTTATCAGCAGTCAGATTGCCTGAAGTTATGGCTGCAGTGAATTGTAGAACAGCATTCCTCTCATTATCTAAAGGATGGTTTAGTGTAGGGGTGTCAAATTAATTTTAGTTAGGGGCCACATACAACCCAATGTGATCTCTAGTGGGCCAGACCAGTAAAACCTTAACAGTGAAAAAAAATCGGACTAACATGAACCACCACGAACAATGATTTTTAACCTGCCTCAGGTTATCATTTACACACACCACAGTGGATTTACAAAGACTCAAAACATTTAGTAATGGGCATAATATTGTTATCTATAGGTTATTATGATAGTATTTTACTCATCTGACCCACTCGAGATCAAATACGGTTGCACATGGTCCCTGAACTAAAATGATTTTGACTCTTGACTGTTAATATCTTCAGTGCAATGTTTGCATTTCACAAATTCATCCCACAGGCCAGATTGGACCCTTTTTTAGGCTGGTGTGGTCCACAGACCTTATGTTTGACACCCCTACACTACAGGAGATACTATAGGAAGTACTGACGCTCCTTTAATTTTCATTTAAAAACTTCAAACATCTATAAACATGGATGAGACTGAAATATTTAGGGTCATTAGGAAACATCATATGCTTTTCAGTTTAAGCTGTCATGTAAAGTATGATGCACTCAAATAATCTTTCACATTGCTATTGGTTGGTTTCTAACACTACTGGCTTAGAGGAGTCTCTTAATATTTTCCAGAGATGTACAGTAGATTGTAGTGCATCTTGTCTCCTCCACCTGTAATCTGTTACTATTCTAACACCCATAGCTCATGTTAAATTTGAATAAACCATGACTTAATGGTTCTCATTGGCTGAGTTTTTTTTTATAATTACTGGATGCCTGTGTGTAGTGATAGTGATCCAGTCTGGCTGGCGAGGAATGAAAGGACGCCGGAGAGCTAAGAAACGCAGAGAAGCTGCTGAATTGATACGCAGGTACTTGACTGATACTTTAATCTATTGTTAATATTTGCATCTGTATGTTTCATACTTGGTAAAAGTATTTCCTTTAATGTGTTTGTTCTCATCAGGTTCATAAAAGGCTTCATCTACCGCCATGAGGAATACTGCCCTGAGAATGCGTATTTCCTGGATCATGTACGCTACTCTTTCCTCATGAAGCTGAGCAAGAACCTGCCAAAGAATGTTTTGGACAAAAGCTGGCCGACACCCCCACCTTCCCTTGTTGAGGTACAAACAATACAATATGTTACCCTCGCCTGCCCCAGAGGGTGGAGGTATAGAGATATACCAGGAATTCTGTCCTTCCATCTGCCCATCTGTCCAAGATCAGAGATATTTGTCCAACCAATTTGTTAAACAGTATTCACTTGGTTCTTTTCAAATTTCACACACATGGTCTTTACAACTAGAAGAGGTGCTGTAGTGCACAGTTTGATGACTGAATTTGAATATTGGGATTTTTATTACCTCTGCCAAGGAGGTTATGTTTTTGCTGGCGTTTGTTTGCTTGCTTGTTTGTTTGTTTGTCTGTTTGTTGGTTTGTCTGTGTGTTCAAAAAGTTATGGATGGATTTTGATGAAATTTTCAGGATTTGTTGGCAATGGCACAAGGAAGAAATGATTAACTTT
>JAPSES010000044.1:15397086-15408212 GCA_029822895.1 Maxillicosta whitleyi | reverse complement strand
AAATGTGGGAGTAATATTGCGGCGTGTCAGTCACAATATGTGGGGGAACTGTGCTGCTTGGCGGAGGTTTGCGCTCTGAGTGCTTTTCTAGTTTATTTATTTATTTTTACATATTTTTGATATAGAAAATTTGTCCAACCAATTCTTGGTCACTATTCACCTGATTATTTTCAAATTCCAAACACCTGTTCTTTACATATGCCATTCTCTCAAAAGCTTATAAGTTAAGAAAATTAATAGCTGGATAGGCAGGGTATCAATGAGCAGGAAGTGTTGTGTGACCAGGCGGGGCTATTAGTAAGCTCCACTTACTTTTTCACTTGTTAGATAAAAGTAAATCTGTGGAGCTATAAATCTACGTCAATTTCTTGGTCCATACAGGCATCTGAGCACCTGCAGAGGCTTCACTTGTGGAACATGGTGATGAAATACTGCAGGAGGATCCAACCTGAATGGAAGAAGCAGGTACACTGATTACAAATGGGAGTTCGCTTGGCTTTTAGAAATGGTTTACGTGATGATTTTTTTTTTTTTTTTGTTGCCTGTAGATGATGCAAAAAGTTGTAGCCAGTGAGATCTTCAAGGATCAGAAAGACAGCTACCCTCAGAGTGTTGGCAGGCTGTTTTTGGACTCCAGACTTGGTGTGTATGGGCACATTCAAACTGTTGACCTACATAATACTACATGTAACCAAAACACAACGTATTTTCTAATGCGATTTATTATTTTGTACAGAACGTGAGCAAATCAATCTGAAAATTGTCCAGACTCTTGGCAACGACAAAGTGCAGGTAACTTTTGACGTATTTGATATATTATGATAATCAAACATTACTGGACCTGTCTCTAACCCTACAGCTGTATTTCTTCTTGTGTTTCTTAGTATGGAGTTTCAGTGGTAAAGTATGACAGGAGGGGTTTCAAGCCTCGTCCTCGTCAGCTACTCCTCACCAATACCTATGCTGTGTTAGTGGACAGAACTAAAATCAAACAAAAGATTGACTACACTGCCCTGAGAGGTGAGAACCAGATGAATTTGGCATTTTATGTTTAACATAGTGAAAGCGATATTATCTGAAACCCTCTTCAGGTCACATGAAGTTTCTATTTTAATTTCATTGCTAATAAGCTGCTATGGCTGTTTGAAAACAGTAACTTATTACAAATGAGATCATACTTCTTTTATTTTCAGCAAACTTACATTGATAAATGATATAGATCTTTCAAACTAGATTATCCAATTACAACAAACAACAATATGATAAATAATACCACAGCATTCTTACAGCATATCATTTTAGTTTTGTAGTGATCATGTCAGTCTTGTAATCATTTTGGTTGAAAAAAATCAATAAGTTAATGCTAAATTACTGATTTTTTTTTTTTTTTTTTTGGCTTTTTCTAACCCTAACCCTAACCCTAACAGTTCACAGGTAACCAATTAATTTATTTGGTATGTAACAAAATTAGGTATCTCTGTGAGCTCTCTCGGTGATGGGATGTTCGTCCTGCACATGCCCAATGAAGACAATAAACAAAAGGTACAGCAGTAGTCACTATAGTCAGTATTCATGACTGTTTAGTAGAGCATAATCATATATATTACTTAAACTCAGCCGTGTCTCCTTCAGGGCGACGCCGTGCTGCACTGCAACCATGTGATTGAGGTGGTAACAAAGCTAGCCATGATGGCGAGCAAGATCGACTACGTGAACATAAATCCGGGCAGGTGAGCTCCTGTCTGACTGTGTTTTGCCTTTCCTGCAGTACTTATCTTCTTATCTTGTCTTTGTTCTCCCCTGTGTGGTGTGCAGTATTAAGTTTACTGTGGCTCGGGGCAAAGAGGGAATCATTGATTTCGTCAGGGGCTCAGAGCTGAAGGTGGCCAAAGGCAAGAGGGGACATCTGCTAGTGGTGAGTCAGTGGCAGTTCTGATGTCATGTGGGGAGCCTGAGGAAGGGAGTGGGTGTTTTTAATATGAAAAACATTTTGTCCAGCTGACTGTGTTCATTTCCCCCAATAGACTGCTCCTCAAATCAACAGCACATGAAGAAACCAGCAACGACAAATGGGTTTCTTTGGAGGAACCAAGGGGACGGTAAACCTTTCAGCTAACTGGAGGATTACCACTCAGTTATTGTCATTGTTACTTGTACTGAAGATACCATTTCCCTTGCTGATTTGTATCCATGTTCAATGTTGCAATAATTAAGAGTAGAAAATCATAAAATGAAGGCATCACAGCTCCAATGCTTCATCTCTTTATTGTCAGACATACATAGATATTTTTCCACTCAAATATAAAAAAATATGTAAAACACTGTATTTCTTTGTTGTAAGAGAAATAAACCACTCTGAAATAAATAGCATTTAATAAATATGTCAATAAATAGTAAATATATCTTTGGAAAGTCCAGTACAAACAGGGCTGGTGAAAAACAGGATGTTGAGGAGGGTTGTCTCTGTTCAGCTATAAGCTTATTGCAAACTTACAGTTAGAGGTAAGACAGAAACTATGGGAAACACCCAAAAAAATCCCTCATATATATATATAAATATAGTAGACCAGCATGTCAAAAATGCAAACTAGCTAAAATAAGATCTATGTTTGAGGTTTTGCCACTGAAACACTAATTAAACTGTGTGGTTATCACAATAATTGTCTTCAGTTTTCTGTCATACACTCAGTGTGAATTCAGTTTTGATTTCCTGTAATCTTTGCCTGTTCATGTGCATACACGTGATGTCTCACTTCTAGCGGTCTTTTCTCTGTGCCAAGTTATAAATGTGCTTTTGACGCCAGCAGGAGAAAGTCTCTTGCCAGCTTGGTGAGGTAAAGGTCTAGATCCCTCAAGATGATGTAACCCTCCACTCGGTTGTCCCATACTGTTGTGGAGTTGCTCTCAGGGTACTTGGATGTTTGAACAGTGGTATAGGTTGGCCTTTCTGAATTGCCCCTCATGTAACTCATCTGGGGAAGAAAGAAAACACTAGTTTAGTGCCACTTTATAATAACACTACTTTGGTTGTAAATGCTTCAATATAAATGTGCTCAAAGTAGTTTCAGCAAATGACAAAAAAGGTGGAATTGTGGTGTATTATTTGTTAAATAGTAAGCCCACATTTAACTTTACCACCCTTAGTCTTCTCTATTAGCAGTATTCACCCTGTCAGCTTCATCTGACACTAGTTAAATTCGAAACTACAAGAATTCCATCATCATCAGCATTTCTTACTGCTCAAAAACTTGCAATTTACAGCAAACCTCCCCCTGCTGGTATTATCTTGGTAAATGGTTTTATGTGGTGACTGATAAAGTGACGAGATAAAGATAAGAAGATTATAAAATCTGAGATTTAACATATTGTAAAGATAGAAACTGTAGCAGTAACTTCAGTTCAAACTAATGTATAAAATGCATGTATTTATTATTAATGATGTATTAGCTGTCAATCTCATTAGAAACCATTTATGCCACTTTGTCACCACAAACTTTATCCATCAAGTTGTTGTTTCCTTTACAGACTTTATGTGGTGAATAAATGCAGTTACCTCCATGTATTTCAGTAAGAGGCATATTAATGTGCTCACCTGACTGCTGACTTGGCTCATCAGGTCCCTCAGGTCGAGCTGGATGTGTTTAATGCTCTGAGGTACTGTGGTCTTAGCCACCGTCTGCTCTTTGTCCGCCTTTTCTAGCTGTTTTTTCTTCCACTCCAGCATGTTCCAGTAGACCTGTATGTCTCCAATAGCAGCATAGAGTCGCTCCCAGTCCTGCAAGCACAACAACCACACTATTACATAATACAAACCATTCTCCCCGTCTGTGCTTTAATTTGTCAGAGGGGAATTCCTCTCAATTTTTTGTCAAAATTTTATATTCTGCAATAACAGACATTGTGAGAATATCATCAGGTCTCCCCTTAAGTTTCTTGAAGCAATTTCAAAAAAATGGGAAACATTCTCAGAAAACTTTGAAAAGAAATTCCAATAAAGAAGATATTGAATCCTTTTTATGGAATTCTTTGAAAAGCACTCAGAAATTCACTAACCGACATATTTAGCCAGTTGTAGAAATCCGTAGAAAGTACTGGCAGGTCCTTCAAGTGTTGACTTCTGTCCTCAAAGTCCTTGCTTCCCAACTGTTGCTTCTTCTGTTAAAATAGATTTTGCAATGATTAAGGGGTTGCTCTTAAGGAAGTATAATGTTAGAAGTGTGAGGAAGTTCTACTTTTTACTACTCACATAGTTCAATAGCAGCTGCTGGACACGGGTACGGGTAGACCGTGTGAGACGAAATGAATTTTTGTATTTGGTTTGGAGGACCAGAGATGGAGTTGAGGAGTCCACACAGTTCAATATATAACAGAGGAGAATGAGAGCCTGCCACCAAATGGTCATCTAGAACAGAAATAACTTCATATAAGAAAAATATACTCTTGAAAAAAAGCAATTAAATGAAAGCAGCATTCAAAAGCGGGTCGGTCAGCAGCTTTTCAGGTACAAACCGGAGAAAGACATGTCACTTCTGTTTGTTTCACCAACAACTCACACACACACAGTATCACTTCCAATTTGCCTTACATGGTTCTATTTAAGAACATGGATTCCCCTTATGGGAACTGACAACGTCTACGTTTATAAAAGGAAGTTAAGTAATATTTAGGGAAACAAATATCACACTATATCCCTGAACTCTGGCCACATGACAAGTAAGAAATTTACCCCTAAAATATCTATTTGCAGCTCTTACTCACTCTTCAGAATACGGAATATGATCATACAAGATATCAATTCCAGCACCACAACAAGACAAGTTAAAATCTATGTTAAAAAAAAATATTAAAAAGAAGAGAAAAAAGCCAAGCAATAAAAACATGCTGGTTGTATCAGTGTTAATTTAAAGGAAATGGTTTGTTTTTTTGTCATTGAACATGTATCCTCTTGTATCATGTGTTTAGGATCAAAACAACCATCATATGATAAACAGAGGAGAATCACAAGAATGAGTCGGCATCTCGACCTCACTGTCCAAACACATGTACTGTTGATGAGGCATTATGGTTCAATTCTGCTGAAAATGGATTAAAATGAACAGATCGACATGAATAAACGTAAAAGACATTAGAGCTATGAGGATTTACACAGCAAAACATCAACATTTACTAGAACAGTGCAGCTTTATGACAACCCAAAGATGGACATGAACACTAGTTAGAAATAAAAATATTTCCTACAAATCCTTTTTTTTTCTACATAAGTATTAAGTATAGCACATTTATTACTTTTGTGTTTATCCACTGCTTTAAGAGATTCAGATTCAGATAACCCAGTAAGTTAACAGACACTCACCATCTTCAGAGAAATGGTGATGATGGACTTATCTTGGAGTTGTAGTCAGCTCTGCTTTGAGTAGGACCTTCATGCTCAACTGAAGCCCAAGTACAATTTATACAGTATACTTGTTATCTCTTGCTTTCAGTTTCTCACAAATCTGGAGTTTTTTCTTTTTTCCTTTCTCTATTTTACTCTCTCTGTTGCAGGATCTTGTGGCTACCAGTGTGACTCATATAGGAAAGGAAACTCTTCAGTGAGAGCCCAAATATAGAATAAGGATTTAGGATTAGAATTTTTTTCCCACTAAAATTAAGAGCTGGTCTAAAAAAAGCAAGAAATAAGAAAATACCCTGCAGGTGCAAGTGTTTGTAGGGACAGATTCAAAGGTTTGAAATGATCTCAATGTACCTACTTAATGGTGTTAGTTAAAGTATAGTTAGAATGTATCTAATGTACTTTTTTGCTTATTTTGGGGTCATTGTGTGCATTATACACTAGTCAGCCATAACATTAAGACCACCAACAAAGAACATGGTCATAATATATATAGTATGGTTTATATGGTCATATATGGTTGGAATGTTGGTGGGCAAATTAGGCAATAAGTGAACATTTAGAGCAGGGGTGTCCAATCCTGGTCCTCGGGGGGGGGGGGATCCTGCATGTCTTAGATATTCCCCTCTTCCAGCACACCTGACAGTCTTCATCAGGTTTCTGCAGAGCTTGATGATAGGCTTAAAACATCTAAAACATGCAGGATACTGACCCTTTAAAGAAGCAGTATCTTGGGTGTATGAATCTGAGCAATTTGAGATGTGATTTGCTTGTTCAGATAGATTAAATTTAAATTCAATTATTTTCCAATAAACCACTTTGATAGGGTTTTAATCACTGCAAACCACAACAACCCAACAAGTCCTGCACTATCATGACTTTGTCAACGTCTCTCAGATCCTTGCATTTGATTATTTTTGCTGTTTTCAACACATCAGCTTCAAAGACTACACATTAACTTATTGCCTAATAAATCCGAGCCACTGAAATCTGTCATTAATGAAAGAATCAACATTATGATCTCTTCATCTGTCAGTCAATTCAGTGTATTCGGGATGATATATAGTTATATAGTTCATGTTTTGACTGAATTAAATTTGATTTTTTTCTTAATAAAGATCTTTTAATCACCCTTCAATGTACTTCAGAAACACATGAAATTCAATAAATAAAAAAAAAAAAAAAGCAACAGTGTTAGTAGCAAAACTTTTGAAACATACATACGTTCAAATAAATGAAATCACTAAGAATGTGTGATCTTTATGGTACTTTCACTGTTATTATTCTACTGAATACCTGTATTATAAACTTCTTTTTGTTTAGTCCTCATTATTTAGTCTGATCTCTACCACATTTCTGGCACACTTCTATAAAAACAATACACAGTACCTAATGAATAAAGACTGTAATAAATAAAACTCCTTGGTTCTTTCACCTGTTCACAATTTCATTATTTAACGTAAAAACAGTGAATTAGCAGCTGCTATTATTTTAAAAACCTGTCAAATCTGTATGAAGCAAAGGTCTGACTGTACATCTCAAGGGACTGTTTCAGGAGTCTCATGATTTAGATGAGCAATTATGTAGAAACTGTCCAGAATGAAACAAAGGCAAGAAGTGAAATGTTATCACAGTCATCCTAAAGACACACAGGCACACATGCTCATGTTACACATTTAACCCATGTGACTACCTAGTTGTCATTTCTGGAAGTTATTTTCTCTCCAGACTTTTTTTTGTAATTTCTTTACACATTGATGAGTTATGAAATTGGTCTCCAGTAAGATTCTGTGGATTAAGCTGATTCCTGGCATGCACATGGGTAGTTTCCTCTTCTGCACAGTTACAGAATCGTTTTCATGAAGGAAATCATGACATATCACTTATCAACACAAAAATAAGGAAACATCTTTCTATTCTACACAGTGATCATGGAGCATTTTTTAGGAAGTTACAAAACATTCAAAGAAATGGTGATATGTGGAAATACATGTGTAGCCTTTTTTGTTGGAAAGGAAACATTAAAACTGACACTGTATTATCATAAATTCTCTCTCTTTGCAATTTTGTGAATGTATCAGGATGGTTAACATCAAAATATGTGAAGATATATATTATTTACACAGGTTGCTTCAAAAATTGAGCTCAGGACTTTCTTACTTTTAGGTGACAGAAATTGTATCACCCTTTACTTGAATCTTTTTGCTTTTCCTTCAGGGCTCGCCACAGCAAATCAATTGCCTCCATCTAACCCTGTCTTCTACATCCTCTTCTCTCACATCAACTACCTTCATGTCCTCTTTTACTACATCCATACACATAAAATGGGACAAGGAGTGAATTGGGATATAGACTTAGTCTATATAAAGTATATTATTATGGACGGAGTCAGAAAAGCCATGTTGAGATTACCGCACAAAGTAAGGATATTATTAAGTCAGGATATGTACAGTCAGTCCTACTTGAAAACATGGAAAATGATCAGATATCAGGTCTTAAATTCAAAGCTTATGAGCAATTTTTTGTTGTTATTAGTATATTTGTCCAAACAAATGTACCTTTAGTTGTGCGAGGCATTAAAATGAACTAGAAATTGAAGAAACAAGGGGTGGTCTAATAATTTTTTCCATGACTGTACAATAAAAGTCCATGGAGTGTGTGTAATGTAAATCACTCTACACTTGCTGTGTTTAATGTTGTGTGGTGTAAATAGTGTAAAAGTATACTTGTTAAATCTATATTTCTATCACATTTTTGTTGAAATGATTAATTAATCCATGACACCTACTGCTGCACACTTCCCTCATCTGCACTTGTTTTTGCAAGAGAAAGGAGCATGTACTGGAAACTCTATGATCAGAACTCTTTTCGGTCATGTGGTCCTATAGAGAATCAAGTTTGGAGGCTTAAAAACACTTGGTTTTCTATGTTTTTCTAGCTTCTTCTTTATGAAATATTTTGAGGACATTTCATTTCATTATTGTTTGTTTTACTTTATTTGCTTTAAAATGCATGCACCATGGTGAGAATAAAATCTCTATTCTCAGGGAAACCTGGTCCATCTAAAATTCATACAAACAAACAAACATACATATATTTAAAATAGAGACAGAAGACACAAGAGAACAAAAGGAAACTTTATGTGAGAAAATCTCAAAATCAGCTACACAGGGTTTTGCTTTTTTTTTTTTTTTTTTTAACCAGTGTTTTAAATTCATACAATGAGACAATACCATTAACTTGTGTCATATTCTGAAGGTTATTCCAGAACCAGGAAGAAAAATAGAAAAGGGCAGCCCGACTAAGCGCTGTAAAACTCCTTGTTACCTTAAAGTCATCTCTCCTTATTGAAAAAAACTACTGTGAGAGTTTGAAGCTCAAAAAAGAATCTGGGAAATCAAATTTGATCACAGAGTCTTTTATAGTTAATGTTTAAGCTGAAAATACATTTGATTCTGGACATGACAAAACTGACCTGAAAAGACCTAATGTTTATCTGTTAAAGTTTATACATATTTAATGAATGTAGCGGATAAATATACATACATACACTGAATGTTGAAGAGAAACTGACACTGCAGAGATGAGAATTTCTTTGAAATTTCCTCTCAGGTAAACCCTGCGATGACTTACAAAACAACAGAATATCTGAATAAAACTCCTTTCTGAATAAAAATTCCTCCACAACTGAAACCCTTGGCAGTGGTTTTCACCTACCTCTCTGTGGTTTTACAGTTTCATTTTGCCTCTCATTGTACAGGGCAGTTGACTTGCATCGACCACAGTTTCTCTTCAAAATCCTCCTGCACTGGTAGGGCAGTGGTTCAAAGGTTGATGTAATGTATCTAAATGTGCGCTGCCAGTTTACTGCTTTCAGTAGGAAGTATCAGCTATGACCTATATAACCAAGACACTGTGAGATACAAATCCAATAATATAAAAATCAAAATAAAAGATGTGTTGTTACTGTGCTGCCTTTTTTATTCGGAGGAGAGGTGTATAGAAAATGCACACAAATTATGATTAGTTTTATATCCATATACTTTTGGAAAGGAATGTTTGTTGGGAATGAAAATGTATGTACAAAATGCAAACGTCCTATGCAGGGTATAAAAACAAAAAACAACAGTAAAACTTAGCAGACACACATCACAATGACACTATCCACTCCCCTTTGTCCCACACTCATACTACCCCACCCCACAGTAAAGTCTAGAGATTAAGGTTTAGATTAATTATTAATGGTAAGACATCCACAGAGTGGGCACAGGCAAAGTTTATGGGCTTCCTTTTTAATTTTTAATTTTTTCAGAAATACAACAGGTTATAAGATCACTGATCCAGTATTTATGTGTAGGGGATTACTCAACATTCCACTTCTGAAGAATACATTTTTTTTTAGACACAACACACCACAGCTAGTAAAATAAAATATTCCCTATGATGTCTGATGTGCAATGAGCTGATGTCCGTATCTTTTCAATATGAATGTTTCAACTTGTTTTGTGTTAGTATTTAACAGAATTGCATTAGAAGGGTGATTGTGTTTTCTGTGTGTTAATATTGCACACAATGTATCAACATTTTTATCAGGCCTTCAGAATCAAAACAAAAAAATGCTCTGTCTGCAGCATCTGATTAAAGTTATCTACGAAGTAACATCAGAATAAGTGAAAATTATAAACAGAAGGTGATATAAGAACATCATATACTCCACTTGAATCCTTATTAGGTAATTGGATGACAATTATAATAAAAAATGTAGAAAACAATACTTAAATGGCGTTATGTTTACACAGCAGAACACTACAGAAACCATGAGATAAAGTGTGTGGGCGTGTCACGTCTCCTAACTTCCTCTTTTAAAAAGGTGAAAAGAAGTGAAGCTTCTAGAGGCTATGCTGTGGTCAGCACAAAGGGGAAGGGACTCATAAGGAGAAGGGCTTCCCTCATTTTCATAACCCCCTCCCTGTATATTTCCTGTGTACAGTAACATTAAATTTCCCTTGTGACACACCAGTTTACTCTTTCTATTTCTAGTCTCATTCTTTTGTGGTTATACTGAGATCCCTTAGTTTCATTATGTATTTCCTTCCAGTTGCTGAAGACTTTTTTTTTAGAAAAAAAAAAAAATTGGTAGCCAGGTGCTAACACGCATTTGGTTATGTAACTCTGGCTGTTTCCTCTTTATAATGGTGCAAAAGCATATGTCATCATGTAAAGTTGACTAAATCACCCAATACATTTTGTTCATTTTTTCTCTTTTATTTTTGAGAACCTTTGACCCATGTCTCTTTAAGGTCTGTTTCTAGAGGATATTCTTGCATGACATGGACACATGTAAAGCAGCCACATGATGCAACAGCTGTCAATCAACCAGTAGGCTTGTTCAGGCTGCCTTAAGTAACTCTAAGAGGGGGGGATTGACTCGTTGACTTGTTTTGGTATTTATTATTTTATTATGGAATTTATTCAAACTATGTCAAGGATACTATGATGTATATGACATAAACTGAAGTTAGTCTTTTATGGTTTGGGAACCATATTTGAAAAAAATATGTTTTGCTTTCTGTTGTAGCTGCTGCTGAGGGTTGTGTGAACTATGAGCCTGCTGTTTGGTGAGACATTCACCTTTGCTATTCATGTAACCTGTTAAAAATCACAAGTCACATTTAATCAGAGTTCTGGCCCCGACTGTTGCAGCGTCTTTATTTCACCTCTTTTACAACCCCCC
>JAPSES010000044.1:15347965-15395806 GCA_029822895.1 Maxillicosta whitleyi | reverse complement strand
CCCCCACCCCCCTTTTTTTTTTTTTTTTACACCTCACTCCTGATATTTCCTTTCTGATCCAGTGGCATCTAAACCTTCAAAACATATCATAAGCATGTTCCTAACCAGAAAGAAGAATAATTGTTAGATGCCGAAAATAACAGCTTTATGGCGGCCAATGTTAAACCAGAGGCTAATTAATTGGTAATAGAAATTTTTGAATATATAAACCAGTAAACCTAATCATTTTATGACAAACACATTTCAAATCAAAGTTCTATATAGAGAAGCTTGAAATAAGTTGTAAAATAGGCATACAAAAGTCATGCCAAACACACAACCAATGTGATACATTGATTATTACTGATATTGATTTTGAATTATGTAAAAACAAAACAAAAAAGCAAAAGAAAACCTGTATAACACAGCAGAAATCCCCCTGAAATTCTCAGAAACCAAACTAAGCCAGTGTAACAGGCTAAAGTATACCGCTTGTCCAAGTGTTTTTGCATTAAAATAAAAGCCCATTAAAAACAAAACATTAGAATGCAATCCAATGTTAAGTCATAACGGCCGGAAACTTCAAGTTCTGGGACTAATAAGTTCTCCCTGTGATTTTACCAACCAAAGTTGAACTCCTGAGGATGCTTCAAGGTCACACTTACTCATGATCATACAATCAGGTTGGAGTGTTCTGAAAGACAGTAATAAGGACCGTAGATGTGGTAGTTGGACAATGGTGGTGTAGTGTTAAATTATTCAAGAAAATACATTTATGTCCCATGCTAAAAGTTTTATCTGTTCGTAAATAAAAGTGAATAAATATACTCTGTAAATACGATAATATCCTCTTTACACGAGAGGGGTATTGTCCGGCCCACTGCTGGGTATAGTCGGGCCTGGAGGGGTAATTTGTAGGTATAGTTCGGAGGTATACTTTGGCCTTTTGCACTGGGTCAGAGGTGTTTGAACATGCAGTCTTTCATAACACTCCCATCTGTGTGCATGACCCTGAAAACAATCATGATTGCTTTGACATTTGTTTTGTTTTTGATTATGAAGCACAGATTGGATAGCAGTCTTAATTTTGTTGTATTATTACAGTGACAATAAAGATCTATTGTATTCTATTTTGTTCTATTCTATTCTATTCTGAACATTCAAATTAATTAAACATTGCTAGTGGCATTTTAATCTTTTGTTTTTATTTACTTTTATTTTAATGTGTAAACATTTTCTGAATGAAGTAACATAAGTAGTTTTAAGACTTAAGTCAATTTGCTTGCTCATTTTAGTTACCTAACAGAGCTGAACCTCTGATAAAATGTTGAAAAATGAAGCAACTCTTATGTAAATCACTCAATACAACTGATATTATGGGGGTATAATCTAGCCTTGGCCAATTTAACCTCAGGTATAGTCCAGATGGGGATACACTTTGGCCTCAGTTGGGAAATGATTAAACCAAATGCATTTGGTATTCACTTAATAATAAAGATATAAAGTATTACATTTCTTTCTCAGGGTTCCTTATTAATTCTCTCTTTTTTTTTTAAATCCTCACTTGATCCCCAATTTGTGAATGACAGGCAAAGATAAGCACTGCATGACAACATTTAAGAACAGCTGCACAATCACAAAGGAAAAGTTGGTCTTGTGAAAATACTGTGATTGGATCACCACCAACCAGGATGACACTGTGAAGTTTACACAGCTTGGTGTTTGAAGTACAGGAGGCAGAGGGTCTTTTTACGCAATTCTTATTGATGATGCTTGCCTTCAGCCCTATAAAAGAAGCAGTACATACATAGAAAGTGACATGGACTAAGGGTTGTTTTTGCCATCTCTGACTTGTGATCTTGACTGGGAGTCCCTCTGGAAAAAATGTATGGAGCTGTTACACTCTTCGCCTTCATGTGCTTGGCTGCCACCGCCAATGCAGAGCACCATCAGCACTGTCGTATGTTTCATTGTTTTGCTTCAGTTATTATTTAACAGTAAATAGTGCACCAGTAATGAAATGTAGTTAACATTTTATCAGCATAGACAAACCTTTTAATATTTTTCTTTCAGATTCACCAAACATTACAGGATTGATGTCAGTGGTAAGTTTCCTAAATTGAACTCATCAAAGCAAAAATGATGGATGGGTTTTTTTAATATGACACCAAACTTTTTCCACTCTCAATGAAACCAGATGGCTCTAAAGGGTGAAATAAAAGCATATGGTGCCATCACGTATGATTCAACAGCCAACAAACTCCGGTTCAGATCAAACGAAAGCTTCCTGACGAATCATTCACTAGGTTTGGATCTGCTGATGTTTTTTAAAGAGGTAACTAATTTCTTCTTTTAACAAATGCAGTAACCCCCCCCCCCAACAGCCCATTTATGACCAAACTTTTTTTTTTTTTTATATCATCTTTCACGGCTCTGTCATCATCTGGAAGGGGATATTCTATGAGATTGACAGCAAAAACCAGAGTTGTGTGAAAAAATCATTACACTCAACAGCTCACCCTCTGGACATTCCTGACGATGCCAAGTATTATGGCACGACAACTGCTGGGAGTCGAACTATTGAAGGGGAAGGAATAAAAATCAACATATGGATAGGATCAATATCAGATGGGAAAGGTAGATAAGATACTAGAAAGAAGAACAAACAGCCCTTTTTCCTGCTGAAGTCTGACAGTGGTATTGATTGTTTATATTTTTTCTCTTCTTCAGTCCATTACTCTACGTCTGTAACTATGGGATGTTTGGCTATGAGCACATTCTACTTCACTGAGTCCACATCATTCTTGTTCAGGTTTGTGATTTCTTTCTTTGAAACACTATTTACCAAGTAGAACACATTTACACTATAGTCTGTCGGCTGCACAGACACATGCTGTAATTAATATATATGTAATCCTGTTATTATTTTATCACAGCCTCATGGAAGTTGAATATGAGATCAAGGACCCGGATCTCCTCGTTGTGCCCTCCTTCTGTGAGAACCAGCCTTTGGAGGAGACGCCTGAAGGGACAGTAAACAGTTTCCTCAATGAGTTCAAGTAGATGAAACCTTGCCTCCAGAAACTCTCCAAACCAAGAACTCTAGCTGTCTCTCATCTCATGTGTCACAAGTTTTGGTTTTTGCATGACACTGCACTGTGTCACACAAATGTTTGATCACCCACTGCCCTGAAGATACGGCTTTGAATGGATCATATTGTACACAAACACACAAGTGCACAAGTCAGACACATGACATGGATTATAGTGATAGTAAGCAAACTTACTAACAGTTGGTAATTTTTCAAGTTTGCTTACAAAACCTGTAAGATGTTATTGATGGAACAACAAAATGTCAAAGGTGTCAAATGTGTTAAGACTCTTAATTTATTCAAATTTGTTTCCTTGTGAAGAGTGTAAATTTGACAACAATCTTAATACAACCTGGCTAGAGAAATTATCATTGACATATTGTTTCGAAATTAATACAAGCTTTCTGGTCAAGAGGCCACTCTACATGTACCACCATAAAGACAAATCAGAAATCATAAACAAATAACATGGTAATTTATATGCACATTGCTCTCTATTATATCTGTCAAATACAGATTTTGTTTCTACATGTTAGAGTCAGTAGATAAATCAAGTCAGTCATAACACACTAACCTTAAATAAAGTGAATCGCTTAAACAAATGCTAATTTTTTTATCTTATCACAACTATAGTGTTACAATTTCCTTCCTAATAAGCTTTACAATAGATGCCCAACACTTTCTCATGCCATTAATTTGTCTTCTGATCTCTGTGTTGGTCTACTTTTTATTCTCTGTATTTATCTATGAGTTACAAAGAAAATGTTCTGCCATAGAGAAAAGCATGTGATCTAAATAATTTCTTCATCATGTTTTTTAAACTGATAAATGAGAGGTTGAAGGTCTCTGACAGACAGGATATAGCTCTTACATGCAGTACACATGTTCGGCCGACAGGTGGTAGGTGTGAGCTACATGGTTAACTACGAAAATACAAAGTGTACCTTGCTATGCTAGCCACAAGGAGCCTCTTAATGTTAGCTAGCAAATAAAAGTATTATTTTTGAGATTTGGAAAATGACAGCTTTTGCAGATAATTAATGAAAGGTCTACCTGTACAAAGCAAGCGACGTCTGGATTTTTTGGTTTCAGTGCGTCTTTGATTTTAAGAGAGGTAAGTTGTAAAATGGCGGATAGCTAACATCCAAGGGAGTTTGTCATTGATGCTACTGTACTTGTTAGCTCGCCAGAGATTAAACTCCAATATTAGGCATTGACAGAAGTTATCTCAAGTGAGAGATGTTATTTGCCAATACATTAAGATGAGCTCCTTAAATAACTGTGACTTAAACAGCTGGCGCTCTAAGTTTGTGAACCCGTTGGGCAGCTTAGGCTAACGATAGTGCTAGTTTAGCTAGCAGCTGTGCTGCTGTTAAAAATTGATCACAATCATGAAGTGAAACTTTATCTCAACGTTGGAAGTTCGGCACAATTAAAGCATTAAGGACACCCAGTTGACTAAGCTGACTGTTGATTCAGCGAACATAACATTTTATGAAAATTAAGTCGCATTAGCCGGAGAGCAGCGCGGCCGTCGTAGTGAAGACGGTACGTCAAGAAGATCAGCAGTTCACTCGGAAACATCTGGAGCTACTTGTTTGCAGTTCGGAAGTATACAACTGCGCGTGTCTGGATACCTGATATAAGGATTCATTCATCTTACACCTATTTTAACTTTAGCCTCTACAATATAACAACCGAATACTTTCCTAATACTCTTCTAATAAAGTTGCGTTATAGTGCAGCGCTCAAACCCAGTATGTTGTTCAGTGTATCTTCCTCTCAACATAGAAGTCTGCTTATCGTCAGCTAAAATCAAGTCAGCATTTTCTTGTCACGTTGCATTTTGGATACTGTTTTGAAGATGGTCAAAAGACAGCTCATGATGTGTAAACACGCCCACACACATCCCCCACTCCCTGGGTAACATCGACTATAGCATTTCTAAATAAAGTACTTGTATTTGCATGTCTCACTTTGTTAATGTGTCACGATGAAGGCCATAGAATATAAAGCAGGTTTGTGATCTCATAAATTATCATAGTATTTATCCACAATTCATGCCTTATGCCATGGTCTAGATCTATTTGTGCCACAGCCGTCAACAGTCAAACCTTTTTTCCTGTACGGTACCCTGCCTGCAAACTGTGCATTACCTGTTTTACTGTACACAACCATCAGACTGTTTCTGTGGAGTTAGAGGGGTATTTATTCAAACATTATGGGCATCCCTAGAGTTATTTTCTCTCTGGCGTTTTTTAAGACTCGTTTGTGTTGAACCTGATCTCTGCAGGAACAGGGACCAGTGAGAGTCAAACTCATGAGTACTGAGTTGTGGCAATAAGGAGACCAATGAACTGTTATTTATTTATTTGTATTTATTTTTTTTAAAAAAAAGAAGCTATTCTTAGTTGTTTAATGCAACTGAAAAGTCATGTGTTTCTTGAGTTACCAGCCAAGTAATAGAAAAGAATACAAATAGAACAGAATGTCACATACATACATACATATATATATATATATATATATATATGTAGATACTAGTAATCAGTGGTGGGTTGTGCATTTAGTACCTGGGCCTTCATTGGGAACTTACTTGACTCAATCCAGAGACATTTCACATATTCAGGGTGAATGCCATTATTACTAAAGGACCCAGCTAAGACAACCGCAGACCTCCACGCTCCAACCACAATTGTACCATGTACATCATCTGGAGTAGTTTAGATTCAATATTTATCTAATAACATCACAAAAATATAAAAAATGTAAATAAAAAATATCATAGCCCAGTCACCAGAGATGCTCATTATTTATATAATATATAAAATATAGCTATACTAAAATACAACCTCCCTTTTTGGGAAAACTTCAAGAAACAGGAAACATCTGACTGTCAGAAGTGATTTGTGTGTTTCAGATCTATCAATAAATCCTTTTTTTTTTATATCCATGGAGACCTAGGCTCAGTCACCTGTGTCCAGTTGTATTTGTGGCACAAATTTTTATTCTTTTGAGGGCAGAGAATGTCTGCTCGACCAACTAGCTAGCATCAGGGTTGGCCAACCTCTCCTTGTGATATCTGGCTTTTCTCGATAAGTCCACCTTGCATATGGATATTTAAGTATCCGAGACCAAATCATTTTCTTATGTTCTATCGGCCATTGTGGGCAAAAAAAATTCGACCTCAAATGTATTTATAGTTCAGTTCAATTAGTTTTATTAGCATGAATCAAAAAGAATGTTACCAAAGCTATATCATATAGTAGTTTTACTCTTACTATCCAATCAGAGGAAGGATAAATGCTGATGACACTGGGGGCTAGTCAGGTGTGAGGTGAAACTGAAATATGATTGGTGAAATAAACAGTCCCGATACGATACAGTTTAAGTTACATGGGCAAGCACTACTGATTTTGAAGGCCCAGGGCAGATTAGATTAACCCTGGGAACACATAGAGACTGAAATCTGATTGGACAAAATATCTTACCTACACATGCATGTACTGGAAACAGTGCAGCCAAGTGAAATGCTAAGAAATGAAGAGAATAGTCTGTTGGGAATGAATTCATATAATTTCATGTCAGTGTTTTTGATGATGTTTAGACCAACAGAGAAGGCTTTGCTGCCATTAACAACCCCCCCCCCCCCCACACACACACACACACACACACACACACACACACACCAGTGCTAGTAATAACTGTTAGACACCTAATTGATGAACTGACTTTACATACATGATAGAAAAAGATAATCATTTGAAATGATGGAGTTGAGATGACCTGTAGTAGCTAAAATGAGAATAAATAAATAATATTGAGCACAAGGTTTTCAGAATCTCTTGCTAAATAGGTGCTCAGTATGTTTATATCATCCCTCCCATTAATGCATTTTTATCCTATATAGGGGACAAGAGTTTTACAGCATTAATTATAAAATGCTCTCTACTGCGCAGGACATTCCATTAAAAAGAAAAAAAAAGTACCTGAAGAAACTGTTGTGTCATGCTGTTTCCCATTAAGGCAATTATTTCATTTAAAAAAGCCAAAAGTTTTACTTTAATGGGTCTGGAGGAAATCCCATGTGTAAGCAACAGAAGTATTAGAACCAGCAGGGAACTGACAAATAGGTGATGTGACATTAATTTCTACCATATACAGGGAGTCATAATGTACACATTGAGGATATTGCTTCAAGCGATGTTTGTTTGCCATGTGGACATGGAATACCTACATTGTATTGAAGCAGCTAAATTTTGTCATAAGCAGTTTACAAATGCCAATATATATTTGGATAAAATAAAATCTATAAATCTATAAAAACAACAATTCCTATTGTTTAGACATTTTGTGCACTTGCTATAAAAAACTCAATTAAAAATAACCTTGAAAAAACAAATATAACAGTTTCTTAGCCATTTTTCTTGGCTAGCTGACTCATCATGTAATTATTATGACTCCACATGTTGGGTAAACATGTTCAGAGCTGTCTTTGTATAGTTCAACCTGTCAGTCTTCAGAGGAGGATATCAGTTCACTGCAAATATGATGGTATTAATGTGCTGTATGTGCCTCTCAATAGGAGGCTGAATGTTGTGGTAAAATACCAAAGTTTGGAGGTACTGACAAGTTATTATTAAATGTCTTCATATTCACTATGTATTTTGATCATAACTCTATGACAAAAAGAGATCCTCATATACAATACATATGTTTGGAGTATTAATAAGAACATTTTCAAAAATGTTGTCATCAGCCAAGAAATATTTGATACTTTCTGCACTGTTTGTCATGTATGCCTTGGAATATTAACTTCTAAAACATTGGCATTAGTGTTCTTATCACTAAAGAGATCTCAGAGAAGTCACAGCAAATACCGTTTTACCTTGGTTTTTGTTTTTGTTTTTTACAAAGCAAAACTTCCTTTTCTCATTTTCTTTCTGAGGTAGTGTGACTTGTCATCCATATCCAAGGTAGACCTCAGAGCACAGTATTCCCCTCTGAGTCACACAGTTTGTTCTGTTCTCAATTTGTTCTCACTTTACAGTCAGTGTTTTTAGTCATTTTAGTCATTCAGTAAATAATTGTGATTTTTCTTATTTTTCAGGTGCAGCTGAAAACCTTGTTTGGAAACCAAAGCAGTGGAAGCATCTAATCCAGCAGATCTAGAAAATGTTAAAGAAATGATAGCAGCACAGGACTTACACACAGATTATCAGTTTCCTCAGTAAGCCATTAACATTTATTACTCTGAAGGATATAAGTGGTTTTCTTATTTTGTTTGGATTAAAATAAATTTAAATGTATTTATATTATCCCTGGTTTTCTGTTATTTACAGAATTCAAAATTTGTGTCTGTCATCAATGAACACATTTCTTTTGCATTTCTTAGAGATATTTAAAAAAAAAAAAAAAAGTATATTGTCAATATAATAGGTCTAAGAATATATAATGTATTGTTTTTAGTCAAAGAACAGCAGAGCCTAAGGCTACGATAATCCTAGAGAAAACCCTGTTATTATAATGTTGTGTGCATTACATGCCATTTTCATTCTATTTTGTGATTTGTATTGTGTTTCTGTGTGTTGCACAGAGAGGCAGAGTCTCAGTTGTCTTCAGATACTGACCTTGAGGATCCTGATGGCAAAAATGCGAAAACAAGGAAAGGAATGGTACGTTTTTTGTTTTGTTTTGTTTTTTAAGTATAATCTAATTTATTGTCATCATGTGCTTAATTGTAATTTGGGTCAGTGATTTCAGCAGCAATCTTTTTCAACGTACATAGGGTTGAAGTCAAGGAAACGCCTTCAACTGGTTTCCATTACATCATTGTCACAGAGGAACACTGATATTATATGTCAACTAAATTCAATTAGAAAATAAGCCAGTTTGTCTGCATCAGCTAGTTATAATGCTGTGGTATGCTATCTAAGAGTAATATACACTGTGTTTTGATGACCCCCAATTTTTTTTCATTGTGTCATTTTCCTCAAAAGGCCGCCAGGAAAGGAAAGAAGGTGTTGGGAGATAAGGCTAAAGGTGGGGGAGCTGGACGGAGTCCCAGTGTTGGCTGGGTGAATGGTCATCATCTGGAGAATGGGATGGAGAACATGACCCTGTTTGAAGTGGTCAAAATGGGGAAGAGCGCCACACAGGTGAGGTTTATTGATATCTGATAAAATGTAAAGAGTTTCAGTATTTGTTTGTTCATCAGTATCTAAATTTCTTAGATTGTTTAATTTTGTGGTCAGTTTTAAAGCAAGTATGTTTTATGTCCTTTGTAGTCAGTTGTTGATGACTGGATCGAGGCCTACAAACATGACAGAGACGTCGCTCTCTTGGACTTAATCAACTTCTTTATCCAGTGCTCTGGCTGTAAAGGTGAATGACAGACATGATGTGCTTAAGTATGTTGAGAACAAAGCCTTTGTACTGAGCATTGCTGCTGTTTTTGGTGTTTATTTTTCACCTCATAGGTGCTGTGAGTGGCGAGATGTTCAGACATATGCAGAACTCAGAGATCATCCGAAAAATGACAGAGGAGTTTGATGAGGTAGTGCATGCTGCTTTTTACAACACGTGCAAAAGCATATTTTAAAATAATAGAAGAATCGACATATGAATCTGTGCAGCTGCAGATGCTTGCCTTGAAGAGGATTTATCCTGGCTGACGTACAGGGAAAGGGTACAAATAGACCTGTGATATCCCTGACCTGAATCTAATACACTGCCTTTCATTATCAAACAGGACAGCGGCGATTATCCATTAACGCTGTCCGGGCCACAGTGGAAGAAATTCAGAATAAGCTTCTGTGACTTCATTGCTGTGCTTGTGCGTCAGTGTCAGTACAGCATCATCTATGATGAATATATGATGGACACAGTCATCTCCCTGCTCACTGGCCTGTCTGACTCACAGGTCAGAGCTTTCAGACATACAAGCACACTAGCAGGTCAGTGTCACTGAACTTTAAACTCTACTTCTGCATGTTTCTCCTCCCTCCTTGTTTGTACTCTCATAGTATTATTGTCTTATGTAATATTATGTATTCTCTATAAAATATTATTCCATCATATGCATCTGAGCATTTGTTGTCTTTGTCAGCCATGAAGCTGATGACAGCTTTGGTGAATGTCGCTCTGAACCTGAGCATTAATATGGACAACACACAGAGACAGTATGAGGCAGAGAGGAACAAGGTCATCGCAAAAAGGGCTAATGATAGGTTGGAGCTCTTGTTGCAAAAGCGAAAAGAGGTAGGAAGTATAATGATTTCAGTCATTCATAATTATTATACTTAGCTTGTTATTACTCCAAAAAGATGCAAAGGTATATGGTTGAAATGAGCACTGCTCAAATATACACTATCAAACAATGATATATGTTTTCTTACTGTAACCTACCCTGATGAAAGACAAGAAATTTATATTGATCATTATGAATTACCTAAAGTACAAATACTGTAGAATTGCCCTATACTCACTGTCCTGCTGTTATACTTACACCCTAAAGTTAATCTACAGCTCTGAAATGCACACCATATTCTATACAGTCCCTTAAAAATACAGCAGTATAGATAGGACAGAAAATCACAAAAATACATCACACTTAATTTTGTGTAAACTATAATATAATATAACACTGTATATTTCTTAACTTAATAAAAAGTGATTGAGGAAATTAATGAGCCTTTTTTTTTTTTAATAAAAAAAAACATATATGCACCTTTTGAATAAGTGTCAGTGACTTTGGGGTATTTTGGCTTTTTGTGGACATTTTAACATGTGGCTATTTTCATAACAAAAAACAACATTTTTGTGTTTCAATTCTTTCAGCTCCAGGAAAATCAAGATGAAATTGAAAATATGATGAATGCCATTTTCAAAGGAGTGTTTGTTCACAGATATCGGTAGGTGACTTCTCATGTCTTAAACGCTGTATGACCCAGATGAGTTTTGTGGATTGTCTTGTGCAAGGATTCTTACTTTAGTCTGAACAAGAGGTCTTTCATTGTTGGTTTTTGGTGCCCTCTTGTGTTAAGTTGTTGCAAGCACTAGCATAAACCCCAGTGATGAACCATTGAGACCTACCTAAGTCCTGGCTGTTGCTGATCTCAGCCGTTTTGTTCAAATAGGCTGTTCAATATATGGCTGTTGACTAATTTTAATTCTCTCTTTTATTTTTACCAGTGATGCCATTGCAGAAATCCGAGCTGTTTGTATTGAAGAGATTGGAGTATGGATGAAGTTGTACAGTGATGCCTTCCTCAATGACAGTTACCTGAAATATGTTGGTTGGACGATGCATGACAAGGTGAGTTTACTGATACCAAACAATGTATCGAAACAGGACACTTATTTCCTTCCTTATTTTAAATGTTTTACTTGAAACAAAAAAGATAAAATCATTTATTTCATGTGTACTTTTAAACAGATACAGTATTAGGATAGAATAGAATATACTTTATTAATCCCTTTGGGAGGTCCCTTGGGGAAATTTGTTATTACAAGAATACAATGTCATTTATTTTAAGTCCACCAGTGTCTAGTGGTGAAAAGCACAAGTAATAGTTAAATTGCAACAGTCCCAAATTTGACTCACATTTGAGTATTTTTATGTGTTCACTTTGTCACTTCAGCAAGGTGAGGTACGGCTGAAGTGCCTGACTGCCCTGCAAGGCCTGTACTACAACAGAGAACTCGGCACTCGACTGGAGCTCTTCACAAGTCGATTCAAGGTGAGGCAGCATCTACAGCATTTCATCAGTTAGTTAAGAATGCTTGTGCATCAGTGAAAATGGAAACATTCTGTCTTTATATCAATGTTTCTGCAGGTCTTCAAAAAGTCTCAAATATGATTGGATTAGTAAGATATGAAAATTATTTTGAGGTCTTAGAATTGATTTGTTGGTAAAAGTTCCATTTATAATCCTACAACATATAAGTGTAGTTTTAATGTGATTTGTACAGAAGTTTGTATTGAAATCTACAAAATGAATCCAACATAGAACTAATAACCGATTATGCAGTATGTTGTGGTATGGTCTCAGCAAAAAAAAAAAAAAAGATGGTTTTAGTAGTACTAAGTTAAAAAAAAAATTCTGGAAGGGCTTTTAGTACCAAGAATAATTGTCGTAGACATCTTGGTTTTAAAGTTACTTCATAATCATTTTCAAATGTTGACACCTACAGAGACCTCTTCAACTTGTCCTGACTTTTTTGATTAGTGTTTCAGGTCCTCATATTATATAAATGTGTAAATCTATCTGAGACATGAACTTGCTGTCATTGACAGGATCGTATTGTGTCTATGACTCTGGACAAGGAATATGATGTTGCAGTGCAAGCCATCAAACTTCTAACACTTGTCTTACAGTGAGTAAACCTTTCAGTTCCATAAAGCCATAATAAACATAACTTTATTAACATTACACATTTAAACACTGATTACAGTATGTACAGTAGTTGTTCATATTTGTTAGTTAGACATTGAATGAACCCAATCTGAACCCCAACTTTTCTTTCATTCCTTTTTCTTACCATGTCTGAAGGGGAGTAGGAAGAAGTATAAACTTATATGTTCCTATACTATGAATATCTGTGTTTCGTCTAACAGGAGTAGTGATGAGGTTCTAACAGCAGAAGACTGTGAAAGTGTATATCATTTGGTTTACTCAGCACATCGACCCATTGCTGTTTCAGCAGGGGAATTTCTGTTTAAGAAGTAAGTGCTTTGTTCCTATTTATATTTCCCACAATAAGAGTGATTTACTTTAAGCCAACACATATTATTGTAAAACCATATTTTGTGGTATAATTGCAACCTTAACTTTTGTTTTCTGTTGTTTCTGGAGGCTTAGCCTGAACTGTAGTGACTTTTTGTTAAATATAAACTCTGCATATTTTAATCAATTTGGATCAATAGTTTTGTATTATTTTTTTGATTTTCTGTAGGTCAAGCCAACACTAGTCTACATTTTTCTAAATATCCTAGCTGCAGAGTTTTCATGAATTATCTAGATTGTGACAATACAGTTTGTCTCAGTAGTGTTTCATAATGAACCAAAAATGTTTCACACTCAAGTGTAAAAACATCTAAAGTTGCTCTTTCTTCACTGGCTGAATTTGTCATTTCAATAGTCATTGTTTCTACATCAGCAGCAATACAATATGTTGCACCAGCTCTGAAAGTTAATGCAAGGTTAATGGTAATAACACTCTCTATAAGCTACTACACTTATGGCACTTTTCCACTACATGGTACCGGCTCAACTCTACACAGCTCTATTCTACTCAGTGTTCCTGTCGTGGTTTTCCACTCATGGGACCGGCTCGTCTCAGCTTGACTCGTTACTCTGACATGGTGCGTTACTTCCGTGTCGTCTGCTCAGAGAGTGCCGAAAACTCGCTCGTTGCGTATTTTCTCGTCTGGATTTTTACATCCACCACCAAAGACTGAATCTACGTGACCGTCTATGGTGTAGTTTTGTTCTGTCATTATGTGGATTCATGTATCACTATTCACTGTCTACTTATGCGTCTGATTTTCCTAAATCGCAGGTCACAGAGAAAACTGTCTGACCAATCAGTGTCTGCAGTGTCATGACGTCACGTCTTGGTGTCGGTCGCAACATTTTGGAACCTCGACTGAGGCGGTACTAAAAAATTTGTATCGGGTCCCAGATTCCAGGGTCCTTTTATGTAATGGAAAAGTGAAAAAGCTGTGTAGAGTCGGTACCATGTAGTGGAAAAGCACTTTTACTCTGGTAATTGAGCCATTTAAAAGGTTTGCTTGCTGAGTAGCAAAGTTTAGACAGTGATGTTTTATTTATTTATTTAACAAAAATAATAGCATTGCTAAAACCCTCTGACAAGTAGTCTAGTCATATACTAATTTAGATGGATCATAATTTCGATTTGTGAGATTGCCTTGCTGTATGTGGTTCTTTTATTCATCTGGGTGACATGTTTTCACAGACCATGTCAGACTATATTTAGAGTTGTTTATTTGGGCATCCTTCACCAGAGGTTTTTAACAGCCTTGTTTTGTTCTCATTAAAGACTCTTCAGCCACCAGGGTCCTGAGGAGGAAGGTTTGCCCAGGAGGGGCAGGCAGAGTCTTAATGGCAGCCTCATCAAAACTACAGTTTTCTTCTTCTTGGAAAGTGAAGTAAGGATGGATGTTGGACGTTAACCTTAAATTAAATAAAGCCTTAACATCTTCTAAAGACCATTAATATAATCCGGAGTGCTTTATGATATATAACTGTATTCTATTGATTAAAGACGTCTTAAAAGTTCTGTATAAAAACCAGCACTCACCTCTCTACATCTATTGTGAATACTAGGTTTGTGGTTGTTTGGTTTGATGCCATTTGATGTTTGACAGCTGCATGAACATGGGGCCTACTTGGTGGATAGCCTGTGGGAGTGTGCATCAGAACTGTTAAAGGACTGGGAGACCATGATCAGTCTGCTTTTGGATGAGCCCATGCCAGGGGAGGAGGGTTTGTGTCCACTCTCAGACTTTCACAGCTCACATTGTCAACTCCAGTATAATAACCTATTTCTGCAACTGGATTGTTGGATAATTAAGCGGCTTTACATTGCTCATAATTGTCTCTGTTGTTTTCAGCTCTGACAGATCGGCAGGAGACAGCTCTGGTTGAGATCATGCTCTGCGCCATTCGACAGGCTTGTGAGTGTCACCCACCAGTGGGCAGGGGTACAGGAAAGAGGGTGAGTGTCTGAGCAGGAATACTCCACATCATATGTTTCAATGTTTCTGGAATACATTTCAACCTGTTAATATGACTTGGGTTCTTTGTATGGAAAAGGTTCTGACTGCAAAAGAAAAGAAAACACAGCTGGATGATAGAACAAGGGTCACTGAGATGTTTGCTGTTGCATTACCACTCTTACTTGCGAAGGTGATTACAGGGTTTCTACACCGACAGCCTCCAAAGACAAATATTTTCTCACAGATTTGATTTGTAAGCCTTTAATTAATTGTTTTTTTCTCTGTGATTATAGTACTGCGTTGACATTGATAAGGTGACAAATTTGCTGCAAATACCAAAGTATTTTGATCTTGACATCTACACAACTGGACGCTTAGAAAAGGTTTGTTGATTGTTGCATCTACATTCTAACTTGTTGAACATGTGCATTGTCAATTGTCTGACAGTTTTATTTCTGTCTTTTTAAGCATTTGGATGCCCTGCTGCGGCAAATCTGGGAGGTTGTGGACAAGCACACAGACACTGAAGTCCTTGAAGCCTGCTCTACAACCTACCACTATTTGTGTAATGAAGAGTTCACCATATACAACCGAGTGGACATCACCCGATCTCAGCTTCTTGATGAACTGGTTGACAAGTTCAGTAGACTCCTGGAGGACTTCTTGCAAGAGGTGGGTGCTGTGTCATTGCTACGCTGTTTCACTGAGTATTTAAAGTTTCTCAGACTGAAGTGGGTGATTTAAATAATCTTATCTCTTCTGTATCAGGGTGAAGAACCAGATGATGATGATGTCTACCAGATTTTATCTACCCTCAAGAAGATCACTGCTTTTCACAAGTAAGCAAATGAGCGATGATTTTAATGAGGTTAGATTTTGCGTGTTGACATTTGCATGAATGCAAATTTAATTAAGGCTACATTTTCATGAATGTTTTCTTGTTTTCAGCGCACATGACCTCTCTAAGTGGGATCTCTTCACCAGCAACTACAGACTTCTCAACACAGGTCTGCAGAATGGGGATATGCCCGAACAGGTATTGCAGCACCCACAGTATAATGTCCTCCAGCTATGTGAGTCTTTCATGATGCTAAACCTGTACTTCCAGTCACATTACAGCTAATCTGATCCTCTTGGGTTCTCTTCCCAGATTGTGGTTCAAGCTATGCAGTGCACGCATTACATCATCCTCTGGCATCTAGCAAAGGTCTCTGACAGTGCTTCCACAAAGGTATATAATATTTTTTTTTGTTTGGTTGTGGGACACACACAATGGACTTATATGAAAATCAGCTGAACAAATTTATCAGCCACACTTTGGAATTGGATTCTTTCTATTATAATTACCATCTGCAATCTACTATAATTAGAAAAACAGTACGATTTTCAAAGAGGTACCTTTTTAATGCATGTTTTGCTAAATTAAGTGATACTCCTTTAGTCAGTGTCCAGTTGCAAAGCACTTTTCACAAATGCCTGGTTCCATATTTAGTTTCATACCATATATATGCTAAAAGTTGATTTTATCTAATCCAGTACTTTGAGTTTTGGTTGTACTTAGTCCTTAACCTTTGATTAAAGTGAACTTTCAGCTCTTCTTATTAGATGTAGCTGACATTTTAGACTTTATCATGGATAAATATTGTGTGAACTGCTCATCAAACATATAATGTATTCATCCTAGATAAACTGTTACCTAGTTCATTGAAACAGTTAGACCTTTCTCACAAACTGGTTTATTTTTTTCCTGTTTAGGGTGATATGGTGACTTTGAGAAAGCAAATGAGAGCCTTCTGTTTGATGTGTCAGCGTTACCTAAACAGCATCAACACTGCAGTTAAAGAGCAGGTGGGATCATAGTGAAAATATTATGTCTTATACAGCTGAACATTTGTCAATTTCTTTGTAAGTACTGAAGTGCTGTTTGTATCCCAGGCCTTCACCATACTATGCGATCTGCTGATGATCTTCAGTCACCAACTTATGTCTTCAGGACGGGAGCAGCTGGAGCCTCTGGTCTACACGCCAGATCCCACTTTACAGGCAGAGCTGCTCAACTTCATCCTGGACCAAGTGTTCATTGATCAGGATGATGACAACAATAGCACAGGTCAGGGCACATTACCATTCTTTTGTTAATCTATTAAGCCTTAAGTAATGATCCAATAATTGTGATATTTTTTTAAAGTAAACATTCTGCTTAAATTTTCAGATGGACAACATGAGGACGAGGCTGGTAAAATAGAAGCCCTGCATAAACGGAGAAACCTTCTTGCTGCCTATTGCAAATTAATAATTTACAATGTTGTTGAGATAAACACAGGTGCAGATATATTTAAACAGTATATGAGGGTAGGTGTAAATCTCTTTTTATTTATTATTAAGTATTTATCTGGCCCTGCTGTTCAACAGTGCTTCTTCTTTCTCCTCAGTATTACAACGATTACGGAGATATCATCAAGGAAACAATGAGTAAAACAAGACAAATTGACAAAACACAATGTGCAAAGACACTCGTACTGAGTCTGCAAAAGGTTTGTTTAATGCTATTAGTTACAGTACACTTCACCTGCTTTGAGCAAGTACAAACCATGTATGTGGTTTAGTTTAATGTTTTTATTTTGTTTCATTTTGCAGTTATTCAATGACATGCTGTCTGAGCTTGGCTGCAATATTGACCGCTCGTCGTCATCCTTCTGTGGTATTAAAGAACTTGCCCGACGCTTCTCGCTGACATTTGGCTTGGATCAGTTAAAGACCAGGGAGGCCATTGCAATGTTACATAAGTAAGTGTCATAACAGCATTACATGCCTTTCTGTTCTTACAGTGAAAATGTTTGAATGTTATTACACATTTTTCTCTATCTGTTTTAGAGATGGAATTGAGTTTGCTTTTAAGGAACCTAGTCCTCAAGGAGAAGGGGGTCCACCTCTAAATTTAGCCTTTTTGGATATACTGAGTGAGTTCTCCAGCAAACTAATTCGACAGGACAAGAGGACAGTGTGAGTTGGAGGCAGACTAATTGGTGGAGTAATTTGTTTGATAGAACATTGTGAAATTCATTCTTTTATCCTAATCCTTGTTTTATTGAAATCCACAGTCACATGTACCTGGAACGTTTCATGACGTTTCAAATGGCCCTGCAGCGAGAGGACTGCTGGCTGCCCCTCATCTCATACCGAAACTCCCTGCAGGCCGGAGGAGACGATGACACCATGTCTGTCATAAGTGGGATCAGCAGCCGAGGTTCCACCATCAGGAGTAAGAAGTCTAAACCGGTCACTACTACCAAAAGGAAATTACCTGAAGGTGAGCAATGATTCATGGAAAGAGGTGATGACATGCACACCCAGTTGTTAAAAGGTGTGCAGGATACCCCAAAAAAGTGGATGGAAAAATGAGACAAGGTCCACACAACCTGTGAGCTCCCAAGAAGATATGTATTCACCACAGTGACGTTTCAGGCATCTGCCCTTCATCAGACATAGGAATGAAACATCAATGTGGTGAATAAATATCTTCTTGGGAGCTCACAGGTCAAGCAGTGATATTCAGACATTGTTAAAAACATGCAGCATATGTTCATCTGCACCAGAACTGCTGCTTCGCTGCTCATTTCAGTGCCGTATTTGTCACTGCTCACCATAACACCATGACTGATGTGTGATCTATTTATTGTTAAGTCACTAATATCAATTAGCGATTTGTCAATCATAGCATTTTTAAAACATTTGGGAACATTTTGCTGCACTTCTTTGCCCACATCAGGCCTAGTCTATATATGAGATTTTTTTTGTTAGTTTTTCCTCCTTCATTCTTAAAAAAAAATCTTTATCTATATAAAAAGCCAGAAACACAAAACATCGGTAAGACCATGCCAAAACCAACAGACTGGCTCCCACAACCTTAGAAGGAGTTTGAGGAAAAAAGAAAAAATTGAATAAACACTGGAGTAGAATTAGACCAGGCTACAATCTTCAGTTATTTGCACTCATGTAAAATGATCGAAATATAAATGTAAAACAAACTGTTATTTGCTATCATCCCCATCCTGAATCATATTAAATCAGGCAACTATGTACACATATATGGACTATTCATTCATATAAATATACACAACTTTCTTTCATCTAACAGAAGAGAACAGCTGCAGCAGCACTGATGCAGTTTGGATGAACTGTGAGCAGAACGTGCAGACGCCAGTGATGATGCCTTCACCTCACCTCACCTCCACTGTGCTGAGGGATCCAAAGAAGATGAGACCAGAAAACAGCTATACGTCTGCATACACAATGCCATCAGAGCAACATCCTCATCAGCCTGTGCCTCCACAGACACAGCAGCCACAGCAGCAACACCATCACCACCAGGCTGCCATTGATTACAAGTACAAAAACCTTTCTACATTCTTTTTGCCGCACCTTTAACATATATTTACAAAAGTTGCACCTGGCTTTTCCTAATTTGTCAAAGGTCTAAAGGTGTGGAGTCTTGTTAATACTAAACCACTCTCTGTAGTACACAGGTTACTTGGATGTTAACACAGAGGCAACAAGCTGAGGCACGCCAACAACAGGAGCGGGTCAACATGCAGTACGCCAAGATGAGAAACCACATGCAGCAAGCAATGTAATAAGATAGCATTTCTCTGTGTTCAGTACACTGAGACTGTATTATTCAACAAAACAGAGAACAGACTAGGTTTACAACTTGCATATCCGTCCTCTGCTGACATGTTTCTTTGTGTCCTCCATAGTCGTAGAGGCTCTGGACTTATGGAGGATGATGAGCAGCCAATTGTTGAGGATGTGATGATGTCATCAGAGGACATCAATGAGGGCATGGATTTTGACACAATGGACATTGATCTGGTAAGTTAAAAAGTGTTCATCAATAATCAAAACTATAGACAGACTTCTCCTAAAGGTCTTTACCCACCACATGGGCATGATTGTTATCTAATCTATTAGCACATCAGTATGTTTTTTCATTTTTTTACTCTGTTATTTATGAATACTTTCAAAACATGAGTGTTATATGGTGACACAGTGGTCTCAACACAGATTAGACTAGAGACAAACAGGCTATAGGGGAAGCTTCAAGTGATGTTGAATGCACCTTTTCTGCCTGTATATATTCAAATATTTCATTAAACAAGTGTCATGGCTGTTACAAATTCACATCAGAACTGGCAGAAATATTTTGATGTGAAATAGAAGTATATAATGATATTGACAGTCTAGTTATTCATAACCAATAACAGTATACCTACTTTAAAATGGAAAAAATAATATGTAATGTACCTGAAAGTATCTAATCACTATGTATGTAATAATCTAAATAGTGGTGTTGCTTCCTCTAAAGTTTTAAGAATTTCTAAATTATTGAAACACTATTTTTTATGTGGTTGCACATTTAACAATTAACTATTATTTTCCAGCCAGCGTCAAAGAATCGAAGAGAACGAACAGAATTAAAGCCAGACTACTTTGATCCATCTTCTATCATGGATGATTCGGTAGGACATTCTCTCTTTGTGAAACACGATTATCTTATTGTTTCTTTTTTTAAAAAAATATGACCATTTAGTTTGATAGGAAGTGTTATTACCTTCTTTTGGAAACTCTGTCATAGACAAGTCAGCCTGGATTTACAGCAGGCACATTAAATACCAAAAAGCAAAATAAAAATGTACCCATAGGTTTAACAGGCCACACTGCATAGATGGAACTGACATACTAGATTATTGCAGTTTCATCCTGCATTAAGACCTGTGAGTGAACAGTGTGAATATAGTTTGTAACATGTTGTATTTGTTTTACTGTCCTCAGGTTCTCAATGTTTCAATGTTCTAAGTTGACGTGAACCCATCGAGGACATTCTACATTCAAAATCCTTGGAAGATGTGATGGATGAGTGTTTTGTAAACTCTGAATGGACAGAAACAGACTACTGAACATGGTTTGTGAGACACCAATGTTTGCCTCTACAACACTTTGTCTCATTTAGAGGGACAATTTGAATTTGAATCTGATATTTTCACACACCAGACTTTTGTCACACTGCAAGAAAAAGGTGTTGGCTTTCTTAACTCTGTACCCGCTTTTGCCAGCGCAAAATGTTACAATGCTTTGTTCAATAAAAGTGCCAGTAGAGAAACTTGCTCTTCGTTGTGTGACAGGTGCATAGTGAGGAGACAATAATAGACTGAAATTCAAATCATTAATATATACCTTTAATTTTTTAGACAAAAAGTGTCTGATGTAAATACATAGTGGCCAATATACAGGAAAAGTGAACACAACTTCATGACCAATAGTAAAGTGATTAGCGTATATAATAGCCAAAAACAATTCTATGTTTGGAATTCTTACAGCTTTCATTTGTTGCTGAACACTGAAATTGTGTCACAGAGGTGCTGTTTCAGCACACTGGTACTATTATCTTTATTTTTAATTACAGGCTCAAATCAACATCTCTTTGACACAGTGGGAATAGAAACTGATCACAAGGTTTGTGACAGCAGCATTTGTTTCAGGGCCATTAAAATGAATTCCATTAAACTTTAAAGGTGTCAATGATATTGTGTCCACTTGCTGTACTTATGAATTGTAGATTTTGGCATGGCATGTAGCCATATATCAAAACATGTACATGTACACAGTAAAGTAAAATGTGAACAGGCATCTCATACTGTTTAAAGGCCTTGCCACAGATGATATACAGCATTCTCAGATTTCTCTGTGATGGTATTTTTTAGAAATTTCAGTGTTCTGCTTTTATACCTTATAGATAACTTTGATTTTTAGATATTTTGTAATGACAATCAAATGTAAAATAATGGTTTCTAATCATGTTATTTCTCATATGCTGAAATAATCCTTTTTAATGGACAGATTATGTTATTATAAATATGTCCAGCTCTTTGTATTTTCTTTTCATCTCTCTTGTACTAACAGGTGAAAAGTCATACATGACTATGATCTGACGTCTACATTTTTCATTATTTTAATATTCACAGTACTCATAATGTCATACATAGCTTGACCTTAATCACTTGCTTTATCCATTATCTTGAATATTTTTGTTCATTGTATAGTATCTAATACTATCAAATAACATAAATATGCTGTAGTGCAATCTTTTAAAGAACGAATCTGAAAAGGAGTTGAGAAAGTTGTTTGCATTTTTGTTTGATGTGGGTGTTTTTTTTTTTTGTTACTTTTTTTTGTTCAAAATATTTTAAATTTTTTGGTGTATCACTGTCAAGTGTATAAGAGTTACATAAATATTCTAAATGACAAAAGTTTTAGGGTTATTTAGTCAACTATTATAGTATCACAAGTGTATATTATACAGATTCAAATGTGTAATATATTGTGAATCGGTGCTCTTTTTATATTTGCTGATTTTGATTGCCTGAAATTTTAGAAAAAGGTTTAAGAACTAGAATGTAACTATTTGAAGTTAACCTACTAATTTACAAGTATACATACAGTGCATTTATTTGTTTGTCTTTTAATGGACTGTTGAGATTCCTTTACAAGTATGTGTTTGGGCTGGTCAGCAGATACTGACTTTATGGGAAGATATATAGTAGCTAGACACAAAACCATAATTTCCTCAAAATCAAGCTATAAACTGGAGAAACAGACCACGTGGTCTTAGAGGTTTATCATATACAGCACATACTAACTATTCATGGTAGGTATCTTAGACTTGCCTGTAAATGTACATTAATCATTTAATATGGGATCTTTTCTGTTTTACATTGAACTGCTTAAAATGTGCATACATCTGTTTGTTTACACATATTTAAATAATTGTGAATATTAAATTTGTGTTTTATTCTATTTACAAAGTGCCCATTGCATCCTTTATGATTTATATTTATGTTAGGAGATGTAACATGAACAGAATAAACCTTTGACAAACTGTGTGATATTTCTGTGAACATACATCCATATTTCATGAGTGACGTATTAAGAAATGTACAAAACTAGTGTTTGGAGTTAGGATTATCTTTCAAAATATGTTTATGTTGTTTAAAAGTTTCTGATTTATTTTTACCTCGTTGCTAATGTATAATCAGAAATGTAAAGGTACAAATTCTTCCCATCTGTGGTCCAACATAGGAGTCAAATTTAATGTCAGTACTAGTTATAGTGCAAATTGTTCAAACTTAATTTGAGGAGATACTAATTTAAAAAATTACAGTTTTTGAATGGAATGAGTTAATGTAATTAATAAAATGGTGCTAAATGGCATACTTCTGCCATTTAGTTAAATGAGTTCAGTAAAATGGTATTAACAAAGCCTTTGTGAGATGCAGAGTGCAGAGCTAGCGGCAGCAGCTAAACCAGCACTCATTTGACCCTGTGTGTGCCATGATGATCTACACATCCGGTCTGTGTGGATGGAAGATGGCGACACTTATCCTCTCTGGTGAATGGATCAAAAACTGGGAAAAATCAGGAAAACACGAGTTGTGAGTAGATATAAGCTTAAATGACGTGTTTAAGGTTGTAGGGAGTAAAAAGCAAATGACCGGCAAGATAAATGATTATTACATTTCAATCCGAGGCCAGTCTTCCAAGCGTGTTTGCTAGGGCTAACAGAAACGGAAAGGTTAGCTTAAAAACTGTTTAGCCAAGTGTCCTTTCAAGTGCTGCTAACTGTGCAATTTCCCAGAAAAATATGAATAATTTAATACATAGCCTATTTGTACGTAAAGTCCTACATTAAATCAGTTTTGTCGAGTGGCAGAATTACTTCAATTTAACTAGGTAATGTTCCCTGCATGCTAGCAAGTTCCAGCTAGCCTACGCTCCCACTAGGCTACCTATGAATTTGTAAACACGGGTGCTAACTGAGCTAACTACTTAGCCGTCATTTATTGTACCATCTAACTGCTGATATTGGGCCGATTCTGAGTTATAGACTTCTGAAAAAATATGAAAGTGGTCTTAACTGGCAAAACTTAACCGGGTACAGACAACGGACTGGCATTTGGGTTGATAAAGTGAGTTAACGCCTGTGTAGCGGTTTCATTAGCTGTAAGTGGAGGGAAGTGACGAATCTTGACATTAATTTTTGTTAGCAGCGTTAGCAGTGCAGTCAATTGTCTTTTTGAATCCTATATTGTCAAGTCACGATATTGTAAAATATGTAATTTGTTGGAAAAATGTTTTCTGGCCCTCTGAATTAAGTCGATAATAAGGATATTACACGTTAAATGCTAACATTAACGACACAGCTAATTGACGATTTAGTACCATATAGTTGGGTAGGCAATGTTACTCACACAATTGTTCCCCTGCAGATCAGCTTACTACGTGATATTGTCTAAAGTTGCTGTCGGTATATTGCATACACAAAGTAGTTAGATGGTTGATAAACTATGTTATCTGAATGCTTGCAGTATTTACCCCACTTCGCATGCAACAACGTCATGTATTAATCGATAATCAAAAACATATGGCGTAACCAGCCGCTTCATTCATTACAGGAAATTTTGAAAAAAATATTTTACAAACTATATTCATCCCAGTTATCAGTTCCACAGGACGTCACAATAGACATATATGCAATGCTAGTTGCAATTTGATCGAAGTAGGAGGCCTTGCATTTCTAAGAAAGACCACTGAGACACTGAAACTCATCTAATCATAATTACCGTAGCTTTGTGACTTTCGGGTGTTGCAATAAACTTGCCACTAATTGAGTTTTCTGATTTGTAAGTTATTTCGAGCTTGACTAAGTACTGTACATATCCTTACCATCTATACATCCTTCACGGATCTTTTATGTGGATTCTTCCACTTGTTAAGGTGCTTTCAGAGAAGAAAAGATGCTGTAAAGTTAAATGTCAGCCCAGCTTCAGCACCTGCATTAAGTCATGTAAAATATTAATGTTTGTGCAGTACAGCTGGTTACATCTGATTACACACCAACCCTTAAGTTAAAGAGAAGTTGGAGACCTTGTATGAACATGACGCAGAGACCCCCAGAGAGTGCATCAAGTTGAATCAAATACATAATTTCTGTGTAATCTGCAAGTAATTGCTCCCCAAACTGCCTAATAGTTAGAGAATGTGTCTGTCCCTGACATCAATCACTTTGGCATCTTAAACAGTAGAATTGACTACAGTTAGACCTGAAAGTTAAATTAATGTTGTACTATTGTCAGAATAGCCTGTCACAAGCTTAACTTGAGTATTATTAATATCAAAGCTGATGGTGTAAATTCATCTTGTCTAAACTACTTGTCAGTGTGCCTCATCAGCCTTAAATTACTTATTAAACATCTTAGGGATATTTTTCTACAAGTAATCTACATAGGTATTCTTGATAGATGTAAAGTAGTGGCAAATTCCAACTGCATTTGCTCTGACAGTATGGCATATTTTAAATTGCTGTGAATGTTTGAAGCGATTGATTAATCACACTGTATTGTAAGAGTCAGAGAGATCCAAGTTCATGTTGCTATCTTACCAAATTAGATATAGACAGCTTAATCAAAGTCACTAGTGAATACATAAATATGATAAATACTGTTGCTGTGCAGCTGGTTGTGGATTATCTGACTAACCAGAAATGTTTTCTTTTTCTTCACAGTGTACAACTCTGCAAAGAACTTACAGAGAAAACAGATCATGGTGAAATTAGAGGTAGGTCTGATGAATATTTCTTTTTTGTTTATGGTCAAATGTGTCAGAAAACTAAAATCTTTTCTAGTTAATTACTATTTAAAATGGATAATATTTTAAACACACATTTATTAGGGATGTTAAAAGATGTAGGTCTACATAATCATTTTGCCAGTTATGTGTGTTTGGTTGAAGTATAATTTAAGATTTATCTGTAGTATGCAGTCCCTTTTGGCAAATTTGTGGTATTGGGGTACATAATTTATAAATTGTTTTGATGTGATACATTTTTTGTTATTCTACTACTACTGTACTACTATCTCTTGGATTGTTTGTTACTCATAATGTGTTGTCGATGTGGTGAATTTCATTTGAAGCCAAAATTCCTAACTTTAGAATTCAAATATGGCTGTTCTGAGCATTAACAGTTGTGGAAACTGTAGTAACACACTATTAACTGGCACATGTTTTGCCTCATTAATTTTGTGATATTTAAAATACGGTCCAACCTCTACAAATGCACTTGACCCTGACATGTTTGTATCCACATAATACGGGATAATGGGGTGTTTTCATTGCGAAAAGTAACAAGCCTAGCTGTGGCTGGTGTTCCTTTTGCATTTCAAACTTTGCATTACAATGTAGTCAGTTCAGGTTTGATGTTATTGCCAACCTTGACTTCTGAGGTGAATGGAACATAGCAGTAGATGCCATTCAATGACCTTGAAAAATGTCAAGTTTTGTTGTTCTCAAAAAAGCTGGTTGATTTCTCAGAACATTTCCATACCTCCAGTCAAGGAGTGACTTCTTTTTAAACCATTCATTGCAGTGCATACCTTCCTGATGTCATTGTAACAGGATCCTGAATGTCACAATAACTTTGTGGTTAATTTCATTTAGATGCAGGCTGAATGCTTGGGTAATGAATCAAAATTATTGATCACACATAATTATGGGGTTCAAAAAGAAAGTTAATCAAGTATTTAGCTTTGTTAAAGTAACATTGGCCTGTTGGCATATTTTTGCGCTTCTGTCAACATAACAAATCTTTGACTTTTCTGTTTACATTTACAGAGATACAAACTGCCTTATATGAACTCTGCTGGCAAGTTGTGCAGGGGAATCTCAAGTCGAGTCTTGTTACAGATGTCCTCAGGGACATGATGGTAAAAAATGTTTTTGTTTTTTTTTAACTTGTTTATATACTAGATTTTACTGTATAAAGTTGACTCAGTCCAACCGATATTTTTTGCAGCCTCTCACTTTTCTTTTTCATTTCAGGAGTTCCGAGATGATATGCCATCAATTTTAGCAGATGTGTTCAGTATACTAGGTAAATTTTGTTTTTTGTTTTGAAGATTAAGTTAGGTTATGATGTAGGATTAGTGTATTACATAATTTTACTCTTATATTAATTGTGTTTTTTTTCTCCATGTTTTTCACAGACTTAGAGACTGGTGCACTGGAAGAAAAAAACAAACGCGATCATTACACAAACTTAGTAGGAGCATGTTTGGTAAGAATTTATACTTTAAAATCCTGACAAACAATATTGGGCACGATAACAGTTTTCCTTCATCTCCGTATATGGTCGAAAGCAGGCATGAAAATCATTGAAAGCCATCTGTGGGATACCTGCCTTTAGCTGACAAATAAATGTCTTAAGTGCATCTGGAGTTTGTAATTATTTGGGATGGGTACCATCAAGATTTTAATGATATTATTAATCTCATAGATGCTGCTTATTGATCCATCACTGTAAAGGTTTTCTTATCATTTTTGTTTTTGGGTTAAGGTTACAGTTTGAATGATAATTAATTGCTTATTCTCTTTGTAAAACCAATAACATCAGAGTTTGTTGGTTTGATGATGTAATCTAATTTAGCCCTGGGGCCTGTTTAGTACCAGATTCTGGTACCCATCCCTCTAGTAATCAATGTTATATTTAGTAATTGGCGTATTTGGTGTGTATATGAACTCATAAATACTTACTTTGCCAGCAGTGATGTAAAAACTATAGAAGATTTTTTGTTGTTTGGATTAGGTTTACGTCACCTTCTAGTAGTGTCATAAATTTCCATTGACAAGGTCGTAATGTATTACTTAAGATTGCTGTTTTTTTCAGCTTTTTGTTCCAGAAGCCATCCTGAAAGAGAGACTGGATCCAGAAACCCTTGAATCTCTTGGACTCATAAAACAAGCCCATCAGTTCAATCAGAAGATTGTAAAAATCAAGACTAAACTATTGTAAGTGAAGTGTTCAGATTCAAGTTCTATGTTTTTTTTGGGGGGGGGCTTTTTTTCAATGAAAGATGCTTTAAACATGCCTACACCCACTCTACTCTTTACTCTGTTTGAGTTAAGGTAGAGAATGAGCCAATGTTTCATTAGTATAAAAGCATCAGTAACTAGCATACTTAATTTCAAATTACAGTCCTTTTTTACTAGTTAACGAGAGAAGTCATCATATTTGTTACTTAAATATGCTATTTCTATTCATGCTCATTGTTTGTGTATTTTGTTTCTTCTCAGTTACAAGCAACAGAAGTTTAACTTACTAAGGGAGGAGAACGAAGGCTATGCCAAATTAATCACTGAGCTGGGCCAAGACCTCTCGGGCAACATCACAAGCCACATTGTCCTGGAGAGCATCAAGTCCCTCATAGGTACAAAACAAGATGAATCTTGTTCTGCATGAAACTTGTATTCTGTTTTTTTTTTTTTTTGTACATTACCAGTAATGGCTGAGAATTGAAACTGTCCCATGAGTGAAACCACCAAAATATCAAGTGGAACTGTCATGAAAGTAAAGATGAAACAGTGCACTAGCCAAATTCTCATTACAAAACAAGTTGAAAGTTGCAATGCTCGGGTCTGCAGCAATCTTAAAACCTCCCTGCTTTGACCAAGACAACTAGATGAAAGGATCTATTGTTTCTATAGCAACAAACTTCTGTATTTGGGCTGTAACTACTGACTTTTGCCAGTAGCTGAACATATATTGTAGTGTCTGAAAATACCAATGGAAATAGTGCTGTATTTCTAAAGAAGAAATGGTGAAAATGTGTAAAAAAAACAAAAAAAAACAAAAATCACCTCAAGCAAAGGAAAGCTGCACGGTTCTTGAATTGAACAGGGCTTTAGATCATACATTTTTCTCCATATTATGGCAATGAAACATAATCCATACTGAAATTACCTTTCAGATTGTGGTAACACTAATACAAACAATGCACACCTTCATATCCAATAGTGTATCAAGCAGAATGGTTTACCTCTTAAACGTTGTGAGTATTTGTGAAGTTGTGTTTTTTTTCCCCCCTCCTTATGGCTTAGATTCAGGATTAATGGTGTCATACTGGAATTTTATACTTTGTCTTGTACCTGTACAAAACAATGGATGTTTTTTTTTAGTTCCTCAGACCAGGGGCTGCTCATTCTTACCCTGTTGAGATTCAGAACAGGTGGCAGAATAGCATCAATAGCACTTGAAGGTTTTATTCAGTGCCTTTGAGGGTTGTATCTATGAAGTGCCCATATAGATAAAAACTAATTTAGTTTTTTAATATGTTATAGTTGGATGTCAATTAAGTGAAGTCCAGTGTAACCTTCTTTTAAAGTATGTTCTGTTTTTCTTTTTTTTTTTTCTCTCTCTCTTTTCCACAGGATGCTTCAACCTAGATCCTAATCGAGTTTTGGACATAATTCTTGAAGTGTATGAGGGTCGATCTGACCAAGATGAGTTCTTCCTGTCTCTCATTAAGTCCTATATGTGTGAGCCACTCACTCTTTGCCACATCCTGGGCTTTAAGTTCAAATTTTACCAGGTGAGAATGTGAAGTAAAGTAAAACATAATAGTGAAAATGTTAAATACTATTTGTATACTTCTTGTAATTTGTAGGAGGCTTCTATCTGTTGTGACATAGGAAAAAATATAATGTCACATTTTGTCTGTCTTCAGGAGCCCAACGAGGAAACGCCTAAATCACTTTACCACATTGCTGCTGCTCTACTTCACCATAACCTGATTGAGCTGGAAGATCTCTACGTACATGTAAGGAGAAACAAAGTCTAATAATGTCATTTGTTATCAGATTAGGCATGTGTATGCATGTTCTTTGCACAAGTGACTTTTATCCAATATTTTAGTTCTCTCAGATGTTACGCAACATTTATTTCACAGAGCATCAAATGTGTAGCCCCTGTAGAACAATTTGTACCCAGACTGAAGACTTGGCTCTATTGATTGTGCTTTCTTTCCAGCTTATGCCACTAGATGGCTCCATTGCAGAGGAACACAAGCGAGACATCTCAGAGGCCAAGCAGATTGCACGTAAGCTGGTGATGGTTGTGGTTCCCTCAGAGAAAAGTGAAGACAAGGAAAAAGAGAAGGACAAAGATGAAGAGAAGAATGACAAGGTATTTAAAAACCCCGCCTCTTTACTTCTAAGTAACTGCATTTCAGGTTGTGATGTGAAATTGTCATTAATGGAATTATGGATGTTTAGGACTGTATTAATTAGTCGTTGCAGAAAAATGATTGTACATTTTGTTTCTGTATAGACAGATTTAATTATTTGCCCTTACACCATGAATAATGTATTATTATATTTCTATATATGTGTGTTTTGCAGCCGTGTCAACAATGCTTTAGCAGACTTAACAAATGCAGATCAGCTTCTGCCACTACCCTATGGCCATCACATAATTGATTGTTAGTGATCACATGATAAAATATATGCACACTCAACTGCTGATTCTTTGTGTGTCCACAGCCACCTGATAACCAGAAACTTGGTTTACTAGAAGCACTCCTAAGGATTGGAGATTGGCACCATGCCCAGAGTATTATGGACCAGATGCCTTCCTTCTATGCTACTTCTCATAAGTCGATTGCGTTGGCCCTGTGTCAGCTTGTCCACCTGACTGTGGAGCCTCTCTACAGAAGGTGTTGATTTAAAAAAAAAAAAAATTAATTTATGTTTTTCACATTTCATTTATTACTCACTGTGCAAGTAAAAGCAAAATTTCCCAAAAATGATTTCCAAAGAAAACTAGTAGATACTTTTCTGACATATTTGTCTGTTGCCAGGGCTGGTGTCCCCAAAGGGGCGCGGGGCTGTGTGATCCAACCACTGAGAAACAAAAGAGCCCCACGACCAGCAGAGAGTTTTGAGGACCTACGAAGGGACACATTCAGCATGCTCTGCTACTTGGGCCCTCACCTTTCTCATGATCCTGTCCTTTTTGCCAAAATCGTGCGTCTGGGCAAGGGTTTTATGAAAGAGGTACAAAATAGAAACTATAATATTACAACCTACAGTACATGTTATTTTGATTCACACTAATGGTTTGTGTTTTGCATTATAGTACCAAAGTGATGGCAGACCTGATGTCAAAGACAAAATGGTAATGGTATTAATGATAATAAAACAACTTTGAATGTGCAACTGTGCTATAGATTAATATGTAAGAGTAAATGGGATTGTTTTTGCCCTGATTGCATCAAATGACCTGCCAGTTTATATGCATCTGTATGTGGCGTGTGGAGATGCCATTCATTTTGATTGCTTGCTTGTTTGTTAATTGCAGGATACACTGCTGAGTTGTTTCCTGAGCATTGCAGACCAGGTGCTTCTCCCTTCTCTCTCTCTGATGGAGTGCAATGCTTGTATGTCTGAAGAACTGTGGGGTCTCTTCAAACTCTTTCCCTACCAGCACAGGTGAGATGCATACACTCACACAGGCATCACTGATACACCACTGTGTGATTAATAACCTGAATTACAGTCTCCCCCTAAGGGATTTACAAGCACTAGTGATGAACAATAACGCTTCACACTGTTGGTTTTCAGCGTGTGTTTACTTACTATTTACTAACAGAGGTACTATGGGGTCTTAAAAAGTCTTAAAAGTCTTGAATTTACAAATATGCATTTAATACCTTAAAATCTTTAAAAGACATTAAATTTCACATGGTAGGTCCAAGTAACAAAGACAGTAGTGTTAGTCGACTCGGTTCCACCAGTTACAACCCAGCAACTTATAACAAAATTAGGAACCAATTTTCGCTAACTTTGCAACCCTCGGTGAGAAGTGACTCTGAACGGTGGGAACTGAGGCATTGGAGTAAATAAATACATTTTCCTAAATTCTAGGACAGCCAGTATGGCTTTGAAATGGGCATTAAATTCTGATCTAAGTAGTCTAAAAAAGATCTTAAATGTAACTTGTAGAAACCTTTAAGAATATTGTCCTTAGATGCTAAGGATTGTAGTACTTTGTAGGTTTTTCATCTGTCAACTATACAACTGTGTAGTTACAATTAGAGGGCTTATGTAATAAGAGCTGAAAATGTTGCAAATGTTAAAACTTTAGTTTACTTTGCTCTCATTTGTGCATTATCCATAATAAATTACAAATGTATTTTAAAGCTCCTTGGTAGACAAATTACTTGATCTGATTTCAGTGTTTTGTCATCTGTTACGGGAAACTTTTAAACCAGTTTAAATATATACAAAGTAAAATTCAGCTCACTCTCATTGCTGACCCATATTTTAATTAGAGCGTTTTTAAAAGCATAGTGTAGATGATACTTTCCTCACCCAAACCAGGTTTTGAATTACAGGCTCTGAATGTGAATATGATCATTTACTTGAAACTCCTACAGAGAACTTGCATATATTATAATTATACTGGTGCTTCGACATATTTTGTTGCTAATTCATTTTTCTTTTTTAATTCTCCCACTTTTTTTCTCAAGGTACCGGTTATATGGACAGTGGAAGAATGAGACATATTCAAGCCATCCACTGTTGGTCAAAGTCAAAGCTCAGACTGTGGAGAGGGCCAGATACATAATGAAGTAAGTTACTACAGGTTATTCCTATAGTCTTTGGTTATGAAGCTCTTATTGTACCTCACTGCTTGATACATACTGAAGCAAGTTAATATCTAGAGCAGAGAGTGTCTGATATTGTAATAAATTCACCTCATAACATTGGTATCATAACATTAAGGCTATTTTATTTAAATAAAATGCTCCTCTTCACATTATTTTATCACCAGTTGTACTAATGCAGAAATAAGTGAAACTACCTTTTTTCAAAATCGTATAAGTGTTTATTTATTTCTTGGACACTTACCTAAGTTGACTGTCTTTGCCCCTCCCAGACGGTTGACCAAAGAGAATGTGAAACAATCCGGAAGGCAGATTGGGAAGCTGAGCCATAGCAATCCCACCATTCTTTTTGATTATGTAAGTGAATTCTGTTTATTTCTCATTTTTGTAGTGCGTCAAAGAAAATAAAGTTCTGCTCCTCTTTGTTTGCTTCATGCAGTTACATTTGTAGTGACGGTATTTATGTTGCACACCTAAATAATCACATACAGTTTAGTTTTCATAGCTGATTATAACCTCCTTCTTTTCATCAGATGTTGTCTCAGATCCAGTGGTACGACAACCTCATTGTTCCAGTGGTGGATTCTTTGAAATACCTCACATCCCTTAACTATGATGTCTTGGCCTGTATCCTACTCACACTGCTTGCTCCCTGTTCACTTTTTTTGTCAAGTTTTATTGTTTCTATGGTGTTTAAGGTGAGATGTTTGTTGAATGAGTTTCTTTTCCAGTTGTCAGTAGGTTGTTATGCTTAACCTTGTCTTCAGATTGTATCATAGAGGCTCTGGCAAATCCTGAGAAGGAAAAGATGAAGCATGATGACACCACCATTTCCTCATGGCTTCAGAGTATGTATTTTAATATTTAAGCTGCCTGTTGCTGTGTGGTAGCCACATTTGGTGGCAGGGAAAAGGAAACAAAAGGAGGCTTTCAGGAGTTGCTAACATGCATGTGTTGCTCTTCTTAAACCAAGGTCTCGCAAGTCTTTGTGGAGCCGTGTTCAGGAAATATCCAATTGAGTTGGCCGGCCTACTTCAATATGTCACCAATCAGCTCAAAGCAGGAAAGAGGTGAATTATATCCAAAATATTCTACAGGAGGGGTAGAAGTCACAATTCTAACAAACTGATTATATTATATCCTTCAAGCAAGAGTGACTCCACCTTTTTTTTTTTTTTTTACTACTGTTGTGTCTCATACAGATATTGTTTGCTTATTCTGTCTAACGTATCAATGAAGAAGAATTTATAAATAAAGGATTGAATAAATTGCAGCCTTATGAACTAGGAACAACCAATGATGATATATATTCCTCAAAGTAATATGACTACAGCTCTTGAGTATTGAATGTAAATTTCAGGATTCATGAATTTATCTGAAAGTTGTTAAAGTTACAGAACACAAACACAACAGATCTTCTGCCACACCATATTACGTTACGTTTATTCCTCCTTATCCTTATTTGTACACTATTGATGTATTCATTATGAAATAAAGTGTTGATACTAGTGTATATATATTGAAAGTCAGGTTGGCCAATGTTATTTTCTGCTTAATTTTGTTTTTATTCCCCTTTTGTGCAAGGAAACAAATATTATCACTTTGCTATATTATCACACTATGTTTCAATGAGCACAGTTTCAATGATACAAATTCATGAATCAACATTTATCTCAACCTTTTAATGACACTGTTAAACATCGGTCACTGCCTTTGGTGAAATGCTGTCTTACTTGCCAACATAATATATTAGTCATTAATACAGATACTTATGAATTCCTCTAAAATCCATAATTCTTGTTCTCGAAAATTAATGTTGACGCCACTATCTTTTGTGATGTTACATATGCGTTTTGTTATGTCTCCTCTGTCCTGTAGTTTTGACCTGTTGATCTTGAAAGAGGTGGTGCAGAAAATGGCTGGAATCGAGATCACAGATGAAATGACTTCAGAGCAGTTAGAGGCCATGACAGGAGGGGAGCAACTCAAAGCTGAGGTAAAGACTCCAGTAAATTGATCATGTAGTTTTCCTGAGTATCCTCTGTATAATAGCTCTGACCAGTTTGATTTTATCAACAGGGTGGCTACTTTGGCCAAATTAGGAACACTAAGAAGTCATCACAGCGTCTGAAGGACGCACTGCTAGACCATGAATTGGCCCTACCACTATGTTTACTCATGGCCCAGCAAAGAAACGGTGTAGTTTTCCTAGAAGGAGGAGAGAAACATCTCAAACTTGTTGGCCACCTCTATGATCAGGTATATACTTCTGTTAATATGTTAAATTAAGTGTAAACTTTTCAATCCATGTCGACTTTTACGTCCTAGTGATCAAGCAGACTGTGTTCAATTGCCCTTTTGTTTTCTCTTTTAGTGTCATGACACACTAGTGCAGTTTGGTGGCTTTCTGGCCTCCAATCTTAGTACAGAAGATTACATCAAGCGGGTTCCCTCCATTGACATCCTGTGTAACCAGTTTCACACTCCACATGATGCTGCCTTTTTCCTGTCTAGACCAATGTATGCTCATCAAATTTTGGTGAGTGCAGAGATTTTAGTGTTGGGCTGATCATTGTCTTGATGATGTTAACCTTTTAAGGACAGATGAGTAGCTCTGTTCCCATAAAATTAGTTGAACTATATTCAGTATGTTGTTTTTTTTTTTTCTTGCAGTCCAAGTATGATGAGCTGAAGAAAGCTGAAAAGGGGAACAGGCAGCAGCAAAAGGTACACAAGTATGTGGCAGCATGTGAACAGGTTATGACACCAGTGCACGAGGCTGTGGTGTCTCTCCATCCAGCTAGGGTCTGGGACGATCTTCGCCCCCAGTTTTATGCCACATTCTGGTCCCTGACCATGTATGACCTGGCTGTGCCACATTCTGCCTATGAGCGTGAGGTTAATAAGCTCAAAGTCCAGATTAAGGGGATTGAGGAGAACCCTGAGATAGTGAGTACACATACCAGTATTTTTGCATTATTTACATCTAAAGTGTGTTGGTACTCTGATTTACAAAAAATTCAATAGTTATCATGTTGATTTCACACAAAATTGATTCTACGTTGTAGTAAATGACAGTCATAGGTAACTGTGGTATTTGTTTATGATTTGACTTTGTCATAATTTCTCCCCAAAACAGCCCTTGAATAAGAAAAAGAAGGAGAAAGAACGCTGTACTGCCCTGCAAGAAAAACTGCAGGAAGAGGAGAAGAAGCAGCTGGAGCATGTCCAAAGAGTCCTGCATCGCCTCAAACTGGAGAAGGATAACTGGTTGTTGGCCAGTAAGTATCCTCCAGCTCCTGACAACTGTTGATGCATCTTTTCAACCATGTTTAATCTTGAACGAAACTAAGATATAAATGTGTAGAGATGTTTCACACTTAGTTTTAGAATATGAAAATAAATAATATGTACCAAAGATTGCTAACAAATTAATCTTTAAATGTGGAGTGCATCTTATAACAGACCGAGAAAATCAATCCATGCTTGTATTTGTAGTCATGTCAAAGAAGAGGCTCAGTATTTTAAAGTTGGACATGGACTGAATTAATTATTGTCATAATCACAGCATTGACAGCTCTTGTGACTGTTTCTGTTTCTAATACAACTTTAAATATGTCCTGACAGAATCCACAAAGAATGAGACCATAACAAAGTTTCTGCAGCTCTGCCTATTTCCTCGCTGCATCTTTTCTTCCATCGATGCCGTATACTGTGCCCGTTTTGTCGAGCTGGTGCACCAGCAGAAGACACCCAACTTCTGCACTCTGTTGTGCTACGACAGGGTAGGACACCCATTCACTTCAGATGATCTTGAGTAATTCAACTACAATTTAAAGGGGACTTCATAAAGCTGCAAAGTGCTGTATAGAAATAAAATTAACATTAATGAATGATGTGATTAATGAAGAGGGTGTACAACGTCCTGTTCATCCCACTTAGCAGAACAAAAGTGACAACATTTCCATTAACACACTTCAGAATGTCTGTGTGTAGAAAAGCAGCCACTTAAGTGCACGCGCACACACACACACACACATCTTCCTTCCAGATATAAGCACTTAATAATTTTCCCTATTAAGAATATTTACAATTAAAGGTAGAATTTTGCTGAAATGCTGATTTAGCATCAAAGCCTTAACCTCTTACCATTCTGGGTGATTTTGCCTCTAATGCCTGAAAAACACCTCTCCAAATTAAAATTACAGGTGTTCTTCAACCATTTGGAGTACAGATAAAAGATTGGGCTCTTTGTAAAGATAACTGTAGTTTGTACTAAAGCAGTCACTGCCTTTTATTTGACAGGTAAAAAGCTGTACACATAGAAACACAAAAGCATTTGGATTTTTTCCCCACACACCTTAATTTTTTGGTGAAAACAAGGGTGTATAAAGCTGCATTTGGTAGGTATGGGCTGACACACACCATCTGCCAACAGATTAATGTATTGGCAATTTACATTTCAAGTTTGAGAACTTTATCTGTAAAAATGTCGATTTTAGAGCATTTTTTTCTGGTGTTATGTTAATGTCACACAGGGAAATTTTGGGAATTAGCAATTTTTCCAAAGTGACTAAATTTAGATATTTTTGGAAGAAAATTAATTGCTATTCAACGCTTCAACCTATAGACATCAAAGAAGGCTCTTTGGAAAGGTTGAATCTTGGGGAATCATAACTAATTGAAATCAGTCTATTTTAAAAAATACACACATATTTTAGCAAAAAAACAAAAAAACATTTCCCATGCAAAATTACAGAGCCCAGGAAAGGACATAAACAAACAAAAAAAAAAACTATTGCAGTTCAATGCAAAAACTATTGTTATAACACAATAATTACTATAATAACTATTAATGCAATAGTTTTTTGCTTTTTTTAATCTTCCTTCCCGGGACCCGAAAATCGTCTGTCACTCCAGATTCTAAATACGACAGCAGTAATTTGAGCCAGGAATGACCAGTTAACTATCTCTGACACTTGATTGGCTGTTCTTTCTATCAGTCACCCCAGGGACACTTTAGATTGACCAAGTTAGGTAGAAGTCAAACGCTAACAGCTTTGTCTGTCAATCTATGCTGGTATTACTGGCAGAAAAACTAAATTATTGACATTATCTTTGAGGAAAATTGAAAAAATTACCAACATAGATCACAGGTTGGACAAATATTCCTGTAGTTTCTGCGCCTTTGTGTATCTTACCTGCGTTTTAGACTTAAATACTCTACTGCTCTACTGGATTATGTTTGCTGGACTGTTACAAGGAAAACGAAGACCACATTTGTCCAGATTGATAGATGATTGATCTAATGACAGCCTTCAAAAAATTAAGAAAAGCCAAATTTCTCACTTTTTGCTTTTCTGAAAAACTACCATTTGTGTATGTGGTGTTACTGTTGCGCTTCAGAATGGTTTATATATTGGAAAAGACAAATTTGTCAGCTTTCATTTGATATGTGGTAAGTGGAGCTACTTTAATGAGGGAGCAGTGTATATGAGCGTTATTAAAATTATATCGTCTACATCCTGGGACCAGGACATAAGTCTGGAAAAGGTTAAAGTAGCACTTGACATATTACATCGTGCTTCGTGATCTAAACGTATGTTTTTGTGTTGTGTTGTTCTGTAGGTGTTCTCTGCCATCATTTATACGGTGGCCAGCTGCACAGAGAATGAGTCCCACCGCTATGGACGTTTCCTCTGCTGCATGTTGGAGACCGTCACTCGCTGGCACAGTGATCGTGCAGTCTATGAGAAGGTATCTGCATGTTCTCCACATCTTAAAGTACTTTTAACATTGTTGTTTCTGTTTGAGCACTGAGCTTGTAATTCATGTCTTTTTAATGTTTTCTTGCAGGAATGCAGCAATTACCCTGGCTTCCTGACCATCTTCAGAGCAACAGGGTTTGATGGAGGGAACAAAGCCGATCAGCTGGATTATGAGAACTTTAGGCATGTAGTTCACAAATGGCACTACATGCTGACTAAAGTAAGCTACCTTTTATTGGTTTCTTATTGTTTAAATAATTTTAGATTTTTTTTTTTTTTGCATTTGTTTGTCTTTATTGATTTACTCTTGTCTCTTTTTAGGCTTCGGTTCACTGCCTGGAGACAGGAGATTACACCCACATTCGAAATATCCTCATTGTGCTCACCAAGATCCTGCCCTGCTACCCAAAGGTCCTGAACCTGGGCCAAGCACTGGAGTGTCGTGTTCACAAGATCTGCCTCGAGGAGAAGGACAAGCGACCAGACCTCTATGCCTTAGCAATGGGGTAACACAGCATTGTGTGCTGTCCAGCTCTCTGTGGAGCATACTCTTTTACTTTGTCTTTTAAAATGTTGGAATATTAGCAGAATTTTATACAGGGATTAGTTTGCCGTGGTGGTTGAATCACAGCATCTTAGGGTTTGAGTTTGTTCTCAATAAGATTAGAAAAAAAGTACTGAGGTTATTTTCATAAAGTATGGTATGTAATTGGTCAAGGAACAATAAAAGGGGTGGTTGTCTTCCCTTTCTCTAACATTCATAACCTGGTAGACATAAATGTTTAATTATTATTGTTATGGCTTAGACAGTTAGACAAGTAATTCATAAGCAGGTACTGGCTGAGTCCCAGATGTTTGACTTGTGAGAAGAATTATTTAATTAGTTTTCAAAGATTTTTAAAAGATATTTGAAGATAGCCACTGGCGCATTAGATGGGTTGCACTTTAGTCTTTCACAGGGCTTCTAATTGAGCTTATTAATGTTAGTCAAGGGACTATAAAAAGTATGATCTTCTTTATCAGATATAAATGAGCCCAAACTAGAGCTTTATCATTGTTTATGTTGTACCTGCTGTTACTGTATGTTAAATAGATGGCAAATAAACTGGATGTGTTCAGGGGAGACAGGCTGTATAAATAATGTATATGTAAAAATTAACACAGTTTCTTTGCTCATTAACGCTCTCTAACATGAGTTTTTCTTGCCTTTTGTTCAAAAGCTAATAGTGCTGAGCTGTGTGACACTCAGAAGTTGTTTTGAAGATTGTGTCTTTGCCTTTTGCAAACCCTTTATGCATCTTACAGTTATTCAGGTCGATTGAAAAGCCAGAAGGTGCACATGGTCCCTGAGAATGAGTTTCACCACAAGGAACAGCCAGCACGCAGTGCTACACCTGCCAATCAACAGAATGGCCCCGGCAGCACAGGCAAACCCACCACCAGCACAAGCAAGACAGATGAGGGGACATCAGAGGATGGTGGTGAGTGACAGTTCCATTCAAAACCTGTTAATTAATGTATAATGGAGGAGCCAAATGGAAATCATACCATTCGGTACTGGGCGTTTAAGCTCAGATCAAGTTTTTTATTCACTCAGTGCTGAATCATTCTGCTCTGAAGTTATTGCTTCATTGTAGCCTTATCTTTTAGGAAACTATCTGCAATATAATTTTAACTCTCACGGAAATCTAAACCACAAAATCTAACTACAAAGAAACTTTTGCACACCTTTTTTGTGTTTGCATCGTCTCTTTATCACAAGTTTGATTAATCTGAGAATGAATACATTGATGACCATTTTACACATAGCACTTACTATAGATCCAGATAATTCTGTGCTCACACAGTGCCTGCCTTGTTTTCTTGTAGATCGGGGGAAAGACAAAACTCAGGGGACCACAAAGCCAGTAAACAAAGCCAACAGTGCAGCGGCCAAAGTGACCACCACCAATGGCAATGGTGCTCTCAACAGGTAGGCAGAGAAATGTCTCACACAAGTGAAAACAGCTACATGTAATATGTAAAATCATACCCACTTAAAACATAAACTAAGTTCTGAATTAAATTCTGTTCAAATCAACAAAATGCTGAATAACATTTTTTGTTAACTTATTACAGCACTAAGGTTGTAAAAGAACGGGACGAAAAAGAGAAGAGCGGGAAGGAGAAAAAAGAAAAAAAAGAAAAGACACCAGGTAGCACTCCTGAGGCAAAGGGGGAGAACCGGCGGGAGAAGCAGAGAGATGAAAGAGCCGGGAAGGAGGAGCGGACGGCACGCGAGGGTAAGGAGAAGACGCCCAAGGCCGACCGGGAGAAAGTGAAGTCCGAGGAGAAAGGCGTCAAAGACGACAAGGTGAAGGCCGGCAACGGGGAGCCCATGGAGCCGTCCAGAGAGCGAGACGTCCTCAAGGAGTCCAAGAGTAAGGACAAAGGAGACCGGAGCGCTGCAGCCGGGTCCCTCAAGTCACCAGTTCCCAGATCAGAGTCGGCTGAATCTGAGAGGGGTAAAGAGGCTTTCTCCTCATCTGAGTCCAGTTAATACACAATGTTTATTATAGAGCCTGAACAGTAATGGATTACTGGTGCTGATAATGATAAGACAGAAGAAGGATATTTTACAGTTCAATATCAAACCTTTTCATCCAATACAACTCTGACATCGGTGCATTGAACGGCAAACATAACTTTTAAATAACAATATAAAGTTTGCATTAAGAAAATGGGAGTTTTTTTTCTGATATTTTTCTAGAAACAGTTTTCATTATACCCTTTTGATGCAACTGAAAATCTGTAATATGACATAATTTAGTGTTGCAAAAATTTGACTTGAAGTAAATCATCAAACCTTGCATTTTCCGTCAAATTTACAGTTAAAGTTGAAAAAAACGAATCAGACTTTTCAGTCAATATTTCTGCCTCAATATTTTGTCACAGAAAGCAGTTCGAATAACCTTTACTTTTCCTCAACAGATCACAAAAGACGAAAGCTCGACAGCCACTCTTCTCCGTCCCACTCGTCGTCTGTTAAGGTTAGTATGGCTTGAGGAAGGCTGTGCCCCTTTCTTCTCTGTCTGCCGGAGCGTTCCCTGCCGTTGCACATTCCAGCAGCCCTGAGGATCACCAAGGAGAGTTGTCGTTCATGCAGGCATCTGGAAACCCAACCGTATCCATGGGAGTTGGAAAGCATTCCATGGACATCAGTCAATATTTTGCAGAATGAGGAAAAAAAATCCTCAAGGACTTAGCCAAGAGATTAATGTATATAGTGCGTATTTTCATATTGAAATATTTCTATTTTTATATTAATGAAAGCAGTCAGTGTGCCTTGAGAAGAATTTTTTACACATTTCTATATTCCTTCTGGATTTTTGCTTTTTTGAGGAAAATAACCACCTGAAGTATAAATGCTTGTCATGTCAAGAGCTTTGGCCTTTCCTATTGGCAAAGTAAAGCAAAAGCAACATTTTTTTTTTTTTCGTACAAGGAGTGCAGTATTTTCCTACTTAAAATCGTGCCCAAGAGTTTTGTCCTGTTTTTGCAAGCAGTGAAGACATCCCAGTTCAAGAGATTTGGAGTATTTTGCTTTTCCCCGACGTGCCCCAATCCGGATCCAGCGGCCGGTAGAGGGATGTCCAGCCGACCGCTCTGCTGCAGCAGAATCACCGGTCCCCCTTCTCTCTTGGCTTGTTGAAACGACCTGCATGCAGCCTTCATGTTACACGATGAGTGCCCAGTCGGTCCAGCCGGTCCCTACAGTGCGATTTCCCCACAACGACCAGCCATCAGCATCGACAGTCCTACTACCTCCAAGCAAGTGGAAAATCAGAGCCACCAGCAGCCGAGATCAACGGAAAAAGATTGTTGCAGTTTTCAATCATCCAAAATGCAGAGGAAAATTTGCCTGCCCCCTACAAAGAGAGAGAGAGAGAGAATGAGGGGGAAGTGTGGGCGAAGCCTGAATCACCTGGAGCGTTGCCCAAACCACTGGAAGCTTGTGATAGGTCTTTATTTTACCCTTCCGCCAGAGAAATAGGCTTCCAGTGTCTTATCCATTCCTGAACTGTAAGTGCCAGCAACAGTTATGTAGCATATATAGGGATGCAGTCAAGCACACAAGAATTGAATGATTTGTCATACACACACACAGACAGACACACACACAGGCACACACACTTACACAAAAGGATTTACAGCACTCGCACTTTAGATTTATTGAAATGTCAGCTGCGGTGTAGGATTTTATATTATGCTGCCTGATTCCAGACATGTCTGTAGTACTAAGAGCAGTAGTTATTTTATATATGCTCAGGGTTTTTTCTATTTAAATATTGACATTCCAGATGTTGAGCCGATGAACTCTCCTCTATGTATAACCTTGTCAAAGCCTTAGTCCTTGAAGGTCAGAGGTCGAGGGAGAAGTATGCTGTTGATCCGGCCAGCCCAGACTCCCCACCCCCACCCCAATCCCTTCTTCCGACTCTCTACTGCTGTCTGACAACTTCCTCCCAACCCCCCACCCCCTCCCAGCTCATCTGTCATCTCCATTCATCCCCACAGGACAATAGCAACGAACTCAAGGAGTCCACATCCAAGGTTTGAACCCACTCTACTTCTCAGATTGTCTGTTTGTTCAGATGCATGTGAAATGTCAGTAATGTCTACGATGTTCATTCTTGTAATAATAACAGGTTGTGGTTAAAGGGAGAGATTCCAGTCTTAAGCATTTCTCCCTTTAATTTAAAAAAACAGTCAAAGGTTAAACTAAGGTTACATGTAGGGGTGCGCATCACTAGGTTCCTGATGATTCGAATCCGATCCAGAGGGTTATCATCTAATTATGAACAATTATGGATGTGCCCCATTATTAATATTTTTCTCACTGTATCACAAGTACATGCTATTTTTAAAACTAAGCTAATTTCTAATGATCCATAATGAAAACAAGCAGATGAATTTGTTACCATTATCTTTTATTGAGACAGCAGAGATGTCTCAGCTGGAAGGATATACATACCTGACAATATATTGGATTGCAAAGAACCACCAGGGAGATGAACATGATTAATCATGTTTGTCATGTTCCCGAAATACTTCATTGGTGCTCAACACACCCTGCCAATACTATGGCTTTTGTCCAGTTCCCCTTTGCCCTCAACTTCATAGAAACCAAAATGTTTCCATATACTCGATTTTTAACAAAGTTTTAGGTGCCACATGGATTGTTTTTTCTGCCATCTTTTTGTTTTGCTTGTGCGTTGCCATAAACTGTTCAAGGCGGTGTGGTGGTCACATTTTAGTTCCGTATTTTTAGTGACACTGTCAATATTATTAAAATACCATCACATTCAGAACATTTATTTTTGACAGTTCTACATTGATCCATAATCAAGTCACATCCGCATCGCGATACATCGAACAATCGATTTTTTTTATTTATTTTTTTTTTACTGCACTCCTAGTTACATGTATCACTGTCAGTCATGTCACTTTTCCAGCATCATCCGTTAAACTTCAGTTTACGGCATAGCAGATTCTTGATGTACTTGGTGAGTTTGATCACTTTGAGGTTTGGAAAAAAGAAAAAAAAAAAGCACTGTGATGTCATGACTTGTGTAAATATACATGTGTTATTTGTACACATTATATGCTTTCCACATGTATGTTCATGCCATTATTAGCCCCCTGCCCAACCTGAATCATTCTGTCAAATATTGTGTATTGAGGGTTAGGGTTATGTGACCCGGAGAGCTTGGCGTAAATTGACATGTGGTCAAATGCGTTGAATAACACAAAAGGTTGACAATGCATAAGTATAGCACACCAAATGCCATAAGAACTAGTGTGACGTACAACACTAGTTCATGAGATCAATCTCTGCGTTTGTCTTCAAATACATAACCTTTGAACACCTGTAAAAGGATGCCCTGTGCTTCAGTTCAAACAATTTTCTGTATCACAAAACGATTATCTTCATGTTGCATTTTATGTGGTTGCATTGCTAGTCTTTGAATAAATAACACAGAGTTTTTCTGATAGTTATGAAACTGTTATTACTAAATAGTTGTTTATTCTGGAAACTCAGCCACTTCACTAAAATGACTCCATTCAGACAGAACAGATGTTTTTATACTTGAAAAATGACTCTCTCCTTTTAACTCAATTATCTTTGATTCTTAATTACATTTACACAGCCCTTCAACAAAGACTTCTTGAGACAAAGTTTGAAAAATGACCACGGAGCAGATAAAAATGGTCAAATAAATACAATCCAGTAAATGGTGGTATTAACTGTGAAAACGGATAAAAAGGCAAATCAAACTTTTCCAATTGCTTTCACAGAGAAGTCTTAAAACCTGACTTTTACTTATTGTCAGAACTCCAACAGCTACTCTGTGACCCAAGAACCAGCATTTGTATAAAAGGGATCCAAAGAGGGTGTTTCACAGAAAACTACATGTGTAACGTCTAGAATGATTTTGAACAAGTAGAATGCATTTCAAATAACTGACCTTCATTTAGTGAAATTGGAAAACAGATCTAATGTTATTACTTTTTCTTTCTGAAGCCAATAAGCAGCAGCTGGTGGTGAATATGGCACGAGTTCTATTACAAACTCCCTTTGAATAAATGTCTCACATCAAGATACATCGTGCCACTGTAGGTTTTAGAAGCTGTTTTACAAAAGGACTTTTATTAATAAGTAATTTTATGAATAATTGCACATAATAAACTTGAGGCAACTTATAACCGGCTCCATTCAAATCCTTTTTTTTTTCTGTTTTGTTGTGTTTTATATGAATTTGTTTTCAGCACCACATCAACTACAATTCAGTCGACCGGTCCAAGAGCAGAGAGAGGGAGATGGACAAAAAAGATTCAGAGAATGCACAGGGACGATCCAAAGAGAAGAAAGAAGAAAAGGACAGGAAAGACAGGAAAAGAGTCAGTATCTCTGGATCCACAATGAGATAATCCTCAAGAATTCAATGCTTAAGAATCTCGCATAACTTATGCATCACGTTCGTATTAAAAACTGGGATTAAACTCCATGATCTGTCTTTGTAACAAACTATTTGGTGTTTGTGGTGCATCAGGATCATGCCGCCAACGACCGAGAGACCAGTCAGGAAACCAAACGTCGGAAGGACGAGAATGGAACCAGTACGTTAGCTCTCAGCACGACTGAAGGCCTGTATATATTTATTCACGTATTAAAACCTTTTACCTCATCTTGAATGTCTCCTCTTCCCAGATTCCTCCAAAAACAGTAAGAGCATGAGCCCTTCGTGTGACTCACCACTTTCAGCTGAGAAAGAGAAGAGCAAAAGATCCAAATCTTCGAGTAAAGAGAAGGGCGAGTCGGTGAAACCTGAGCGGACTTCCTCTGGAGGCAAAAAGGTCAGTTGAGCTCCTCATTTACACTTTTCCACCAGCATCACTCTCCTCCCTCGAGTAGGTCACCTTTAATATATGAACATGTCCTCCTGAGGTAAAGGAGGAAGGTGACGGTTCCTGAGGAGAGTTTAGTGTTTGAGTTGAATATTTGGATCCTGTAGGTAAATGTTCATTGTCATGTTAGTGACTTGAACTCTTCTCTCTGTGATCAACAGGAGTCCAGACACGACAAAGAGAAATCTGAAAAGAAAGAAAAGAGGGACAGCAGCGGAGGCAAAGAAGAAAAAAAGCAATATCCTGAAATGCAGTGACACCAGATTACAAATGTGTGAATAGCTGAAAATGTAAAACTTTACTAAAAAGTGTTTGATTTTCTTTGTTTTTGCTTAGAGCCACATCCAATTACAACCACATCAGCTGGGCTTTGACTATTCTACCCAAAATGCAATTTGCTATTTTCACTCAGGGATGTTTTTCAGCGTTTCCACATCTTTCTCGGTACAGAAGCTCCTACGCAAACATGTACTGCTCAGCTCCAGTGAGAATTATGGTTTTGACTGATTTTTCACTCGTGCACTAATTGTACAAGACACTGTGCAAACGACGACACATTTCTCTAAGACTCCAGGCAAAATGATGTATAATTTCTTGTAAACCAAATGAGTGGACTGAACACATCACTCGTCTGACTCGCCGCTCATTACAGCCAATCATAGCTATCATCCTCTCTTATGTAGTCATGGCCCGGTTGTTGTAGAAATACAGATGTTGGCAGATCAGTGGATACACTGTGATTGATTTGTTGTTGGCCTTAACAGTCACACTCACAAGCACAGATAATGTGCACTAATCAGTGAAGGTAAGACACACTCCTTGTAAACAAGTCATCACACAGGAACGCGTCCCATCCGTCTGATGTTTCCTCTTTCTCTTCTCGTGCAGCAGAACCGGACAAGCTGCTTTTATCTGCGAGACAACTGCAACTCCATCTGTACTGTGTTATTAACCTGACTCTCATTTCTGCCTTTTTTAAAACATACTAAACCCCCCTCCCCCCCCTCTCCAATTGTTGTTAGCTGTAGTTAAAATTTATGAGCCACCTCCAGTACGTTTCAGTTTCAATATTATACAGGAAACCATCAACATTTTTTTTTTTTTGTGTGTGTGTGTATTTTTCAGTATGTTGCACAAATGTGCTGCTCTAATCACTATGATCTTTTATTCAGAAACGATGGTTACTGTATGAAATTATCTTTTTGGTCACATCTAGTCATGAATTCAGTAACCCTAAGCTTGAAGATTTGTATTTTCTTTTTGTACGTCGTCAGGCTTTTCGCTTATGCTCAACTTATTGGAGTACCATGCCCATTTACCTCAGTTCCTTTTGAGATACTTAGATATTTTCTATTTATTTATCTCCACCTTTTATTCACAGCAAGATAATAGGCATAGGTGAGGAAGAACAAACAGCATACAAAGGACCAGTGTGTATATTCTGTACAATAATAGAGGGTGACATGAAATCCACATGTTATTTTTGTTTTCCTTTTTTTCTGTTGATGCCCCCCCACCCCACAGTGTTCTTTTGTGATTTTTGTGTTAATCAGGTTTTTACATAATTTATATGAAAAAAAAAATACCAGTTCGACCTTGATTGAAATGTAGAATTGTAAAGAAAAAATCAGACAAAAAAAATCTGAAGCTCTGTAATCCAAATACAGCTGTTTCCAGATGACTTTTGGAGATTTTATCTGCTGTACTCAATGAGTGTAAGCTTTTTTTAAAAAAAGAAAAAGAAAACAAAAACCAATAAATAATAGTTTCCTAGTGTGTCACTTTGACATCGTCTCTGCTTTGTGTTCTTTCTTTTGTCCAAATATGAACATTGTGTTTCTAGAAAAAGATCAAGACTCGTGCAGTTTCTCAGCAGTAAAGCATGTTAATTTAAGTTTTTAAAAGTTTTGGGAAATGTCATGATTTTAGATGTCATAGAAGGTTGAACATTTTGCTAATTATCTCCCATGTAAGTGCAGAACTATATGTGTTTGTGTCGTTTCCGAAGCCGCGTCTGCCTTGAACTTTGTCTGGAAGATTTCTCTAACGCTATTACTCCGATTTTCTTCAAACTTTGCATGATTGTACTTTGGGTCCATGCAGAAGGGCGGACAGGAAGATGGTTGACCTTGACCTAATTTCAAGGTCACAGGGATCCAAAATTGACCTAATTTTATGTTTTTGGCCTATTTTGACTTTAAATATTGCAGATAGATTTGTTACTATAGAACATATATAGTAATTAATATGTGGGCTTT
>JAPSES010000044.1:15317356-15343544 GCA_029822895.1 Maxillicosta whitleyi | reverse complement strand
GCCCTGCGGCTGTGGTTTATAAGCACTTTACCGAGACAGGTTTCATTTTGAATTTACTACCTTATGTGTCACTTTAAAATAACAACTAAAATAGGGAAATAATACATCAAAATAATAGCTTGGCAACTCTGTAAAATGAATAACTTTCTTATAGTAATGAGATACTGTCTAAAAGAATAAGTATATCAAAGCAACAACCAAATGTCACATGTCTTTCCCAAGATAACAATATTTCTTACAATAAATAGAAACTTTTAAAATAACTTAGTTTTTCTAAGAAAAAATGATAAAGTTATTGACTGAATGAGACACTCCTAATTATGTGTAATAATACTGAGATAATATGTCAAAATGACTTAATATGACAAAATAAATTTAATTCAGAAACTTCATCAGAACAAATGGTAAACTTTTTAAAAATACTGATAAACCCTCAACAATAATGATTTAATATCTCAAAAAAAATTCAAGCATTTTCAAAATAACGATATGCTTCATGATGATGATAATAATAGAAATGAATGATAAGATTTCTCAAATTAACAATAAACCCTTAAAAAATGCTAATCTCTAAAAATAACGTCAAACTAAAAAAAATAATAATGAGGGAAACATATTCAAAATAATGAGACACTTTGTAAAACACTGAATTAGTGTCTAAAAATGAGGGTCAGTGGCAATCTATAAACCCAATTTGGTGTGAATTCAACCAACAGTTTTGTTGCTACAAACATGAATTTTCACCCATTATAAATAAATGACAAAAAAAAAAAAAAAAAAAAAAAAACATTAAAAAAAAATCATAAAATTTGCCTACTTTTCTCTAAATGTAATGATGTCTATTCTGGGTCACGGATGATCTATAAACCCAATTTGGGATGAATGCAACCAATAATTTTGCTGCTTCAGATGTTTAATATTTCACACATCATAAGTAAACAGGGAAAAAAATGTAATTCATAAAAAAAAAAAAAAAATTGAACTTTGACCTACTGTTCCCAAAATGTAATGATATCTATTCTGGGTCACTGACAATATATAAACCCAATTTGACATGAATTCAGTTGCTAGAGAGTTAACAAACAAACAAACAAACCAACCAACCAAAAACAGTACCCTTTGCCTCCCTTTTGGAGGTCAGACTAATAACAGCTTTTATAAAACAGAAGACCCACCCTCTAGATTTTAACACTCTCTGTCCCGTACACGTTGTAGCCTTCACGGTACGTGGCAAAATTCTGGGTGTTTGCCGGAGGGGCTGGCTTAAAGTTTTGGGCATTCTTTGCCAGCTTGAGTCTTTTGGTTTCTTGCCGTGACTTATAGCAGAACTCTATCAAAGCCACGGTCATAGCCAGGCCAAGCCCTCCCACCAGAATATAGAAGACTCCTGCCACGTTGCTCAGGCTTAGTGCACTTGTCTTGTCCTGGGGGAGGTAGAGACAACCATTAAGACTCTTTCAACTGGTGACGTGACACTGCACACCCTCACCAATAGAAATCCTACATCACTACAGAATAACTAAACAGTCAATCTGAGGAGGCTGCTAATTGTGTCTGCAAAAACCCTCTGACATATATTTGCCTAATTAAGTGATGCAAACTGGAACGACGTGCTGCTAAATGTGTTTAATTCCTCCTCTTCACATGTAATTTCTACTGAACAGCTGGGAAGGTGAATGTAGAGACAGTTTGTATCTTTTTTTTTTTTTAATCTGTCATGTATCATGGTCTCTTTACGAGTCCACTTCTAAAGGAAGGCGGTCGTGGTCGTACAGGTCTACAGATTAAACCTATCATAGCTTCTCATCTGCAAAAACACTGCATTACAATCAAAGTGGCAAGCTGTGAAGGTGAATTGAACCATTTTGCTGCTATTTAAAACCAAACAGTAGCATTGAAATCCATTTATGTGCATTCTAATCCATCGTTTTTAAGCCTATATGAGTAACGTTACCTCTAAAAACTCATGCATCTTTACAATAATTAAAGTTAAAGTTAATGTTTCTTTCTGCTAAACCACACCTATGAAACTTGACCTTTGAATATTATTTGACCTAAATATGGTCATATGATATTCAAAGGCCAGTTCCTCAAACAGGCCAATAAATAAATGAATAAGAACACCAATAATCTAAATTTCAATAGAGGTTTGGATGACAAAAGAGCAGTATAATGGTTTCAATTCTTATCTCAAAATCTCATGGTATGAATAGAAATTGTGTATAATCATGCTGAGTTATGTTAATGTAATGAATTATGGTCTGTGTCAGAAAATTAGAATATGTGAAGTGTAAAGTAATTCTAGTTTTGAATTTTTTTAATGATTGTATTCACGCAGCGGCCATTTTCCTCTGATGTTGCATTTATGGACAACTCAAATACAAAAAATACTGTCATACTTCTGTGTTAACTCATATTAACAAAGAAAATCTGTTCAAAAAACATTAAAAAAAAAAACATTGTTATTTCACTTGATACTCAGGTATATTAGAAAATATTACAAATATTTTTTTTCTAAACCACTACCAAAATGCAGCTATTAACATTAGCATTACTTTTACTTTCACAATATGGAAGGGAAAGTATAAAACAAATAAATATCAAACTATTTTATTTTCTTTATCCTTGAAATACACTTTTCAGAAATTAATTAATTACTGCTTTTCTGTCATTTATGTACATGAATGCTATTAAAGAGTGATATTAGCTATGAACCGGGTATGCTAACATATAGATATTCAGATAGCTAACACAATCCATGTATCTTCAGCTTAAGAAAAAAAGGACAACAAATACTTTTATATCTAAATCTAAAATATTGTAAGTATATAAAGTTGTAGATATGGTGCCTCTTGTCTAAAACTTCTGTGCATTTTTATTAAATTATGGGGATATCACATTTATATATCAAGTGCAATATAATACAACACAGTGGAAACATGGCTGAATAAACATCTCTATTTTCACTCTGTAGTTCATGATAAATAAGTGCTGAGTAAAATTATAACAATTATAACTTCCTACATTTATATGACTGAAACACAGCAGTATCACAAGCAATATAATGAACATGACATGAGAGGAAAATGGCCGTTGTGTAAATATAGTCCAGTCTGAGGGCAGACAAAACAGATATTCAGATATAATACGTCATGACTGAGAGGATGTATTTATGTATTTAGATGTTTGCATATGAACAGTTAGGTCACAATGCATTTTGCAATCATTATAAAAAGACCTGCAGCGACTGACCTTACTTCCCGAGTCCTTGGTTCCACATTCACCCTTATCGTACCACCATTTGTTTTTCAGCTTGTCTAAGATGCCTTGTTCACTGAGTTTCAATACTGCAAGGTTTACAGGAGTTCTTCACGTGGGAAATAACATAAATAACATTTTAATATGTTATTTTATGTTATTCAACTTTTTAACTACTTTATACTGTACAAAGCGATAGAGTAGGGTCCTGGCCAAGACATCACAGATAGCAAGCAACACTACAGTATAAATAAATGTATGACCTTTCATAATCCATGACTACCCTAGCATGCCAGACCCCACCTATATCGCTTTGAGTAATCGGCACACACTGATCACAAGAAGAGAAAAGATTCAAACTAGCAGGATAAGCAGCTGCTGCATAGCTTTTACAGAATGAGAAAACAGATGCAGTAATAACTGAGGGCACGTTTCTGCTATGGGCAGCCTTTTGGATGTTTAGCAAGGTGGATCTAACAGGAACCCTTTCTTGACTAACAAGCAAAATAGAGCAGTCCAATTTTATTACCAGCTACTGGGGGCAAATGTCTCACAAAGATCACCCCATAAAACAGAGTCGGATGGTATTTTACCCACTGACAAACACATTTTGTACCAATCAGTGAAGCAGACAGACAAATTTAGTTCCTTCTTCTAAACTAAAAAAGAAAATGTGATCAGTGTTTGTCAGTTTGCCAACCATAGTACACGTTCTTTTTAATCAGATGAGGACAAGTAATAAAAGAACCAAATCCTTAATGAGTATAGGTAAAATTTGGAGGATTTTTTTTTTTTTTTTTTTGTCGCTTGTAAGACATTTTGCTCAATTTACTTGACCTCTAGATTTCCAGGCTTATTTCCTTTCAGAAATAGATCAGTGTAATCCAACATTGCTAAATATATTGTATTCACCACTGTATCATTTGTGAAATAGAGCACAAATCGTTTTTTTGATCATATGAATAAAAAAAAAAATAAAAAAATAAAAAAAAACACCACAAAAGAAAAATAACATTAAGACGTCATTCATGCATGATGTTAAATGGAGGATCTGCAGTCCTGTTCTCCAGTCAGAGCAAAGTTAGGATGATTTTGTGTCAGTGCTAAAAATGGGATGCAATTCAAAAAGACAAATTGCTGATATTAATCTTAAAAGCCAAAGTTCTCCACTGGCATTTAGAGGCAACTACAGACATTATTGCTTTGACTGTTCCAGCTGATACACAGGCCACTGGCAGCTGAGGAGCAGAGATGACTGCAAGACATAAAAGTTGTTACACGTTATGAATAAAGTAAGTTTCAATAAATGTCTGCTTATGGTGAACTGCAATTAGATTATTTCAATCATGACATTTTGACTTCATTGCATCTCGGAGACACTAGGAAGATGAATTATAAACAAAAGGGCTTTTAAGTACGAAGGCATTTTCATCCATTTGGGAATAAAGCTTGAAAATTGAGTCTTTTTCATAATAATTCTGCTTGAACCCAAAACTTTAATTCTTACACAGAAACCATTACTTTCTAATGTGGCCTTTTTTTTTATTGATTAACATCAGGTGACTCAGACCTCAACCTCAGTTCAGCAGTGTGATGAAACAGCAGAGGAGATGAGGCATAAGTAACTCATACAACTGGTTTGTGACATTTTAAGTCTTCCTCAGACGTTTACACTAAAGACTGTCATCTTAGATATTGTCATATTTCACTAAAATACAGAATAACATCTCTATGAAACAGAGGACAGCCTATATCTGCATTCTGCTCATTTGTAAAAATCTGAAACCATCTAAATATTTATAACCCTTCAAGGACAAACAAAAACCTTCTTAATAATTTGTACATTTACATCAATTCCGCTTGACTGCATGACCAAACACTTTGATAAATTAGACAACCTTTGTTATTTGCATATGGAAGGTGTCTTCATAATGTGTTTTTTTGGCTTCTAAACTCTAATGCATAATGTTCAAAGTTACTTTTTATACATGTAAGCATTTTCTACTGACACCAAACTCAGTTCATATACATATTATTTATCCAAGCGTTAAGAAATCTTAGTATTTTATCCTGTGTTGAGGTCTATTTTTGTCCAAAATTACCCTCCTGAGACCCAGTAATGCAATTTTGTCCTCTGTAGGGGACACATTGTAAGAATAAGAAAGAATACGGCATTAAAAAATAAAAAAAATGTATCTGCATGATGACATTTCCAATCAAGATAATTAATGGAAAAAAGCCAAAATGTTTATTCTACTGGGTCTCAGGAGGATAATAATGTCATATTATCTTCAATAAGCCACATTGCAGCACTATGAGTAATTAAGTAATATTATATGTTACTTCCTTTTTCTTATACATTGTATCATTTACATTGTTAGATAGACTGGGAAGCACATATTGTCACTTGTAGCATTTTATTATTATTATTATTATTATTATTATTATTATTATTATTATTATTATTATTATTATTATTATTATTATTATTATTATACAGCTACAGCCATAGATGTAGATTTTCTTCCAGGTTAGAAATGTGCACTGACTGAGATGCAACACTTCAGACTAACATTCACTTAAACCACCAGGTGGAGGCCACAGGCTTTTAAATTAATAAACTGGGCCGCACTATCCATATTCACAGTTTATAATCAATAAAACCTGCCTCTGAATCTTCTTTCATCTGAAAAACCTGAGTTTAACCCTTAAATTTTCTGTTTCTGTGGATGAAACAGATCAAAACACGGCTATAAGATGTAGATAAACTGCAGATTGTGGAAAGATCTAGACTGCACAACCCATGTTTCAGGGTTTAACAAACAGAAAATACAAAATACTGTTTAGCTGTGATGTGGCATGTGTCCCACCCCCACCCCCACCCCCACACACAAGCAATTTTATTTATTCTATCTCTACTGCCTGTTGCTGTTTTGTCTATTAGTGAATAATGTCTGCCTTCATTTACTGTCAGAGACAAACCACTCTCAAAGAAGTAATGTTTCTCAGATGCAGTCAAAGTGAACAGATAAAAACAGTGATTTAATAAACCTGCACTGCCTCACATTTACAAAGAGCTGAGAAGGCTTCTGCTGTAAAATGTAAAAACATACTGCTGCTAATGCGCTCTATTGAGTTTCTACAGCAACAATCCTCAAAAACATGCAAAGTGCCTCAAAAACTGAAAATGGCTGAATTAAAATTCACATTTATAGCCCCCTGAGGGAAACCATTTAGCACTTAATTGAAATATTAAGCAGTGTATTGCAAATGACAGTTGACTTAATGTACACATGTATTCTCCGGGATAAATAATTTACCTTTAACCCTTACAGACTTATAACTGTTTTTGGCGACTTCAAAATGATTTTTTTTACCCTTCATTTACCATTTTTTAAGTCATTTATCACCATTTATTGTACTATTGTGCTCAATATAGCCTACATTTCATTTACTGAACAGGGAGATGTTCGTAAAAACTGATTTTTTTTTAATGAAAACGTGACTTTTTTTTTTTTTTTTTTAAGCAAAATATATCATTAACTGAGCAGAACAGGTGTTTAAAACCACAGTCATTGGTCAAACTGCATGGTTTTACTGGTCAATCATGTTACAGATATTGACTGTGTCTTTACGGTCACTATGGAGCCTCTGAACATCCAAACAGGTCACATCTGATGACCACGAAAAGCTGAAAAACTGTATTTTATCTGAATTGTTTCAATGTATTGGATCAGTGGTTCAACAGATATTAAACAGTTTAGATCAGCAGATGCCTTTTATTACCATTTAGGCCTTTAGGGTCAATTGTGGAAACTCCACTGTAAGTGTTTAGAAATTGAACTAGAACTAACTTAGTGCCTGATTTTGTGTACAGAAAACTATTTTCAGGGTTGCATCTGACAGTGACATTCTTTGGATAAGGGAGATAAGAACTCATTGGCTGCAAATCCACTTCAATGATCTGACAAAAAATAATTAAATTATGTGAATATTAATAATTATGTCTAGGGGGAAAAAAGTGCAAAAACAACCCAAGCCATGAATAAAAATGTCTTTTTTTTTGTACATAATTCTGCCATTTATTAAAACCAAAATTAAAGTGTAACCACTGAAGGACTACAGTGACTGAAATTTAAGCAATTTATTGTCTTATAACCAGCAACGAAAACACTTAGACATTGTGTATGAGATTGAGTTGGTATCTCATATTTACTCATATCTGGGTGTTTTATGTCAATACTCAACAACTGCTAACCCTAACCCTAACCCCCCCCCCCCATCCCAGAAAAAACAAATGTTATGTATGACAGGCCTGTTTACAGAGGATGTGTTGGAGGGTTATATAGAACAATTGGTAAACCCCCCTGATCTCATCATTAGCCACCCCCCAAAAATAAATTTATGAGAGGGGAGGAGGGGGAGAGGGGGGCATAAGACCAAGACAATGTATGTGAATGAGTATGTGCCACATTGAAATGTGACTAAATGGGACAGTGACTAACGCCATTGGTGCCTGAATGCCCCCTCTCAGTTTTCTCATTCCAAATGCCCTTCTACTTGAAGAGGGGGGGCCCCATTGAGAAACACTGATCTACACACTGTTTAACTCACAGAGGTTTATTGTGAACCTCTGTCCTCACACCTTTAACCTGCTTTGTCCACATGCAGACTAATACACTGGCATGTTCTCATCTATTCACATATCTATTTACATCATATTTACATCTGTCAAAATAACAGATGATTTATTTATTCTGTCTGTTCCAAATGTGCAAACTGAACTGGGGAAAATGTTCTTTAAATCTGCTGCAAAGTGGCTTAAAGTGAAGGATCTGGTCTCTTCGGACACATTCAAAAGTACCGTAAACGTCACAGAGGTAGAATCCTTTTATTAAACTGGTCAAAATCAAAAATGCTGGTTGGCTTTAGTTTCCATGATACAGTCTTGTGTCAAAATGTGAAATTCTGAAAAGTTTGTCTCAGCTACCTGATCTACTTCAAAGCTGCATATTATAATACAGTCACTTTACAGGTTCTTTCTAGTTCAAGATTTACATATCTATTATATAAATGTATATAAAACCAGTATATGTGTAATAACACTTTATCATATAAACTGAAAACCAGCACTTTTGTCATTCAACGTATTTAAGTTTGTAACATTAATGACATCTGATCTCTTATGTTATACTTGCCTGGACTGCTGTTTTATACGTCTGTGTATATGTGCGTCTGGTTGCTAATCTGTCCTGATTTAATGAGCAACTCTGTCTTGTCCCAGACACTTTTGTAAAACAGATTTTTAATCACATTTTTTAATCTTAGTCTCTTTCATTTCTCTTTTCCTTTTCAAGAAATGAATAAAACAAGGAAAGCAATCTTGTCCCTCTGATGGGAAATTATGTGATATTGTTCGTCATTTAGTCTAATTCAATATTAGCTGGGGTTTATTAAGACAGCGTTAGATATGATTATTCAATTTCAAGATTATTTCTCACTTTCTAGAGGAGGAAGCCACTTTTTTTTACTGTCTTCAGATTTCTTTTCTGCAGTGTAGATCATAGATCATCTAATAGACTATAAGTCATTCCCTTATATGTACTTTTTTTTTGTATTATTTGACAAACATGCTGCCATAAGCATTTCTCAAACTGAAAGAAACATGATCGCTCAGACTCTTTTAAAGAAATATCAGTCCTGTGTCTCTTCTTACATCTGGTGTTAAAATAGTGAACGTACTTCTTTAAGTGCAGGTTGTGAGAGAATATTACAAACACATGTACAGTCTATTGCAATTCAATACAACAGCTACTGCAATAAATCCCACCTTTGTAAAGCTTATATCGTCTGCCAGGAAGCTGCGGTTGGACTCTGTTGGGAGCGTGGGTTGTAGTTTGTGGGGTCATTGTGATACATTTCAGAACTATAAGCTTAACAAAGGTTTCATTTATTGTTGTATTGGATTTCATACATTGTACAAGTGTTACTTCTCGTGTGTCCGATATGTGTCACCTCTGCTCCTGGGATTCGACTCGCATCATAACTTTACCTTACAGTCTGTCTGCAAAACAGGAAAACATGAACAGGAGAAGGTGTGTGGAAACATACAAACAAAATGCATTACTGCACATAAAACACACAACACAGACAAAACGTGCAGAACGCAGACACTCGTGGCCAAATCGTAGACTAGATGATGTTAAATTAAATACAGTAAAAGCACAGTTTACCTGTACATATTTTATACTTTCAAGTTAGAAGTCTAATTGTTCAGGTTTGAGTTTAATCTGGGTAAACATCAATATATTAATAAATATGATTAAACTGTCAACAGTGAATAAATATGGAAGCCACATGATTATATACTTACTTGCTTTGTAGTTTTGTGACTATCCTACCGTCTCAGTGGTAGTTACATACAATATATTTCAGCCCTACTGTTAAATTACCCACACCTGCATTTCTGAAAGTGAAATCAGGACAAAGAAATATGGCGGTCACATGTGCTAATTTAACACTGATCTTCTACCAATGAATTGTGGCAAACTGTCAGTGAGAGGAGACAGCGTCTTTGTGTTATCACACCGGTAGTATCCATATCCCGCTCACTCAGGAATGGATGACTCCAGTCGATAGCAGCAAAGTTTGCCAGTCTCTTCTTTCACAGTGTGCCGAGGTCATGATGCAAGCTGAAGAGCAGAGGCAGAGATGGATCCACAGTGGGGCTGTTACTGCGCCCCGCCGTCTATAACACAAGATCAGGGGCCTCATTTTAAGGAACGCTGTACAACAGATTTGATTGAAGAAATATCTCATCAGGATAATTTCAGGATAAATATAATAAGTTTTATACCAGTCAGACCTAAGAAAGCAATAACGTCTTATAATAATATAGTTATTTGCTGCTATTTGCTGATTTAAAAAAACATTTACACTGCAAAAATAGTCTATATTGTAAAAGAACAAGATGTTCTTGTATTAAAGGGGAAAAATTCTTAAAAGTAGAATAAAGATCTAGAAAGTCTCAAAGACAATAATGGGTCTGACGAAACGGAAAATATGTGATTATTAAACTGTTGTAATTTAAGATGGATTTAGTGTTCACGAAATTCTGATATGATATAAACTACTGGTTTAGATCATTGCCAGTTAAATCCAGATAAATATTAGAAAAAATATTAAGACACTAAGCTCTATGTTCTTACAATGACATTATGCAAGGCTTATTTCTCAGAAACAAGCCTTATTTACTTTCTAAAAATAACTTTTTTGCAGTGTAAGATGTGAATGAAGCTCTTTCACTGTCACTGTGAATTAGCTCATTATCTTCAAATGAAGGTCAAATTTGAATCAAATCTTGTACAAATGGGGCCCCTGGTCATATTTTACACTCTACTGTAAGGTTTACCAGGTCAGGGTGGCCATGGAAAGACTTTGACTGATCTTGATGAAGACCAGCCAAAGGTTTCTGTCAGTCTTACACTGGATTTTGGTGAGAGGATGTTGGACAGAGAGTTTGGACCGTTAGATGTCACTCAGTCATTAGAATTCTCACGTTTGCCTGCGATGCTTAGTCCCCTCAAGACAACGCTGTTCCCCGTGCCTGCCCTAACACCCAGGCGGCAGATTGGAGAGTGCATACATCGTTCATACCTGGAGGTATTGATCTTGTGAAATGAGATTAACTTTAATCCTACCATAAATATGAAACACCCTGCAGATATACAGCTCTCATATTGGCCTGTAGCAATAAAAACCAGAGGGAAAGAAGGTTTCTGGCTTTCATAACCACGGGCCAAAACACTGAAACTACTCTTCACAAGCACAATATTAACCTTAAACCCTTAGTAATTAAATTTTGTCATCTCACATCTGACATTTTTGGGCTTTTTTTTTCCACCAATAGCCAAGTAAAGGGTTCCCACTGGATCACAGCTGCATTATTACAATTTAAGATATTTATTAGTAACATTTATCCACAGACTACAGTCAGTGACGACAGCCTTGCCGATTACTCTGTTCTAGGATACCCGACTTTGGTGACATTGAGGCTGACCTTAGAGTCACCTCCCCCGCTGCCGCACTCTCCCTTGTCGTACCACCATTTGTTTTTCAATTTGTCCAAGAGGCCTTGCTCATTCAGTTTTAACACTGCCAGGTTAACAGCATTTCTTGAAACGATAAAACATAACTTGTAAGTAAATGAACAGGTCCGTGAGAAATCTAATATAGAATATTAGTAAAAAATAGTGATCATAAATATCAATGGTTCATCAGGGGAGCACGGAAGGGACAAATTGGTAAAGAATTTCACTGGTGTGAAAGGGTAAGAAGCATTTTTACAGCAAAGAAAGTTAAATATTAGAGAGGTGGCATGGAGGATTACATTGCTTATAACTGAAGTGTGCGGGATGGGGACATTGTGTCATCGCTGAATCAGAAATAGAAACATCCAGCATGCAGCTTAACATTCATCACAACTGACAGACCAGCATTTTAAGTAGCAAATTAATTAGGGAAATATTTCAGAATTAAATTAGAGGCAAAGCAAAAGGGCACCACAGAAACCAGGAGGGAGAAGAGAAAAAGAGAAAAACAAAGGTCGAGGAAGGTGACAGTGCACATTGACATTCAAATGGATTCACCAAATATGACTAATATACCAATAACAGAACTTTCCTTAAGAGAAAAAAGAAAGTAACAGAGACACAAACCAGATAGATAACACAACAGAAGATGGCTGAATGTGTAGTTAAATCTAAGTACAAAATACTGTACTTATAAATGCACTTGAAAAAAACAAAAAAACAAAAACCCAAGAATTAAGAAGTGAGGAAGAAGAAGAATGACAAAGGAGACATCAGGGTAGGTGGAATACTATAACAACATGGAGGATATTGTTATATTATCCCACCCACCTTAATGCAGAGCCTTTAGGTGTAGCCACACCATAGCCCTTAGAGTCGAGGTTGCCGCCCACTTTCATGGTGTCACATGGTTTCCGCTGCTCTATGTACTCGTTCATTGTGGATTCGAGAAGAAAGGCGAACTTGCCCTTCGACTTTCGTACCCGGGAAACCCCATCTGGTGTTGTCTTGGCAAACACTGAGGGTTCAGCTGATTTCATGTATGACCACATTTTCTCATAAACTGCTATTTTGGAGCGCTGCATTCAGGGAACAAAGAGAAAAAACAAACAGTTAAGTTGTGCAATCAAAAGAAATATCAAGAACCATGAAAGCACTCTGGCATGGGTTGACTTTTCAGGTAGTTTTGCTCACAATCTTGCAAAGATTTGCTATCAAAAGAGATCAATTCCACTCTCAGTATGTATTCAGCCATTGGCCTAGCTTAGCATAAAAACAAAAAAGTATAGGGAGAAACAGCAAATCAGTTCTGTCCTCAGTTGGAATCACTTATTTAATAAATGTGTGGATAAAAAATAGTCCCTGTGAAACAGACAGAGGAATGTGTTTTACTTTTACACGAACAAGTAAATTAAGAGAAAAAAGCCCAGTGTGTTTTGACCGTCTAACTTCACCTATGGAACAAGAACCCATCTCTTCTGAATTCCTATCCTCATGTCTTTGTCCCTTCCACCAGAAACTGGAGTGGAGGAGTCGACACGGAGCAGAGGCAACAAGCATTTAACAAAATGAGACATCCTTACTTCACAGCTGTCATTATAAATAAATGTTGCTAAAATATGACATGTGGAACGGCTGCACCATGTGTCAGATGAGCAGAACACTGTGCATGTAAACTTATAATTAACTTTTCATTTATACAAAGTGGCATCATGTGTCAAGTAGGTTTTGTAGGGATGTCACACACTCTTTTTATTTATCATATTAGGTTGATAGTGCATTTGATCGTTTCAAACAATACATTAATCCAACCAAATTTTCAAGTATAATGTGACATGTTTTTTGTTTTGTTTGTTTTATTTTCCCTCTTTACCATGACACAGGTCCACTCACTAAAAAGACACTTGTGTATCCATGGAGGTAGCTCCTTCAACCAGCCTCCTTTGTCCTCAATGTGCATCTTAGGAACTGAGAGGAAAAATGATGCATTGAGTCTGATCTCCAGGTCTGAAGTAGGAGGAATGATGATCAGGGAGTGGTGGAGGCATAGTGTGAAACTATATGCAAGCTATCTTACAAATAAATAAATCTATTTCAAGAGGACATTAAAAAAATAAATAAAGAATAAAACATTTTACTGGATGAAAAATTAGTATAGATCCCTGAGTGAAGGATGCATCATTTGTTTTAATCATTTTCCAGGAAATGAATCTGAAATACCTACAAAACATCTTTTATGTCACACTTGGGCAGATACGTCATATGAAGTGTTAGACATAGAATAGAATAGAATTTATTGTTGTTTAGTGGTAAGAAACACAGTTATGGTCAGTGTGTTATTGAGAAATAACTGTAACTCACTTACAAATGAAACTCGTATTATTGAGGAACCACAACATGGCAATAAATGAATTTTGCAGGTGCTGGTGGGTGTATTTTTGGACATTGGAGAGAGCCAGACTCGCTGTTTGCACTTGTCTTTTTGCAAAGCTAAGCTAACCACCTGCTACCTCCAGCTCCACAGTGGCAAACACACACAAGAGAAGGATTGATCTCATTATAACTCATGACAAAAATTGAAATCAGTGGATTTTACGTGTATTTCCCTAAATAATCCTTTAAAATTCTTAACTACACTGGATAAAACTAGTGGTGCACTTCCTGATCTGTCACAAGTCAACCCCCCCACTGGAGTGCAATGTTTCCTGATATTTTAAACATAGGGAGCAGGAACATTTTTACGTCATGTGTAATGCAGGATGGTTTTACTCCTTAAATGCAAAGACTGTTGTAGATGGCCCTTCGCCAGCAGCCTGAAGTCTGACAATCTGGCAGCACAGCAGAAACAAACTGCAGGTCATGTTGGATATCAATATTAACACCTGACCTTCGCCGTTTGTGCTCCTTCTAGCAGGTAATCCTGGAGTCACAAGATCATGATTTCATTTTGGTTTGAGTTTAAATGAACCCTTAAAGCCACAGACAGTCACTCAAATGTAACTCCTCTAAAGTAACTGCATAAGTGAGACTTCATACATAAACATACATACATGCATGGCTGTGCATTTGAATGTGCACCCAAGTTAATGCTGCTGCCTGTAGACTGGTGACCTACTGAGGAAAGACCTCGACCATGGAATATCAAGTACAGAAGGATCAAGCAAGAAGCACATTTTAAGCAAAAAAAAAGCTAATAAATCCTTTGACAACTGAATATTTCTGCATAAATTTGGCAGAAATCACATCATCGTCATGTGTCATGGTCACATTATCATAACACCATCTATTCACATTATTACCATGATACCATCTATTGTATTGTCATTATTATCATCTGGCCTTCACCCATAGGTAATCAGGATGGCCCCCGTCACCACCCCGACCCTCATGAGGAATAAACAGTTCAGAAAATGCATGGATGGATATTATCACATGGCCAAATCCATAGGAAGTCAGAGTAAACGGTTGTTATTTGTTCCTAGATGGTGTCTCCGGTCACTCCTGTGCCTGTCACATTTGACCTGGTTTCTGTGGGACTGATGGGCTCACCTCTGTGGCCCAGTCAGCCGCCAGCTGGAGCAGCTTCAGACGCACACAGAGCAGCGCTGCTCTGACACTCAGTACACTGCTAAAAATGGCCAGCAAGAGGCTGATCGGTGGTCACAGGGGAGCTGGAGTACACAGCTGTCTACAATAGAGGGGTAAAAATATAGAAACTGCAGTAGACTGAGCTAATGTGACCTTCTGAGAGAGGAAGTGATGCTTCAGAGGAAAACTTTAGGTTGAAACTTTAATATTTCAACCTCTTCAAATTTCACATGATCTTTTATATCATCTCATATGGTTGTTATGTGATAGAAATTTTACATTTAAATGACTACAAATAAAGACACAAACAAAAGCTTATGAAGTACTTTAAATTGTTGTTTTCTGTAATGCTTAGACTTTGATGAAAAAAAAAAAAAGAACTCCATCACATGTCCATTTCTATTTTTTGTCTGCGCGCCTAGTTTAATCACAAATGTCTATTCAGAAGTTCGAGTCATTCCAAATCACATCTGTTAGGTGAAAGTATGGAAAAGCAACAGAGGGAATTGACAAAGTATGTCAGCCAAGCGTCGTGTACTACAACATAAATAATTCATCTAAGACGTAATGGATTGTGGGCTCAGGCTAGTAAGTGAATCATACTTGACATATGCACGATTTCAGTTCAGTTGAGTGTTCATGTAAACACTGCAAACATGACAATAATAGCTGATGACAGGTCTGACCAGAGTGTGAAAACAGCAATTCTTTTCTGGGTTACGTCAAGATGAATGCTGTGTACGTGTAACTCTTAGTTATGTGGACAAATATCCTATTAAACCTAAATTTATTTCATGTTCAGGGGGAACAAATCAATTAAGTAGCTAAATAAGAGCATGGCTGGTCAAGCAGCAACTCTATAATTGAAGTTTAATGCACACACACGTTTTTCTTTACACCGTCCTGATATTTCCTCCACCGTTTTCTATTTACTAAATTGTCATGTCAACTCATTATTATCTATGTGTAGAGAAATATAACCCACAGCTGCACGCTAAATGTATTAAAATTACTGTAAGTCGCATATTTCTTTGATCACTGTGAGGTATTTACAGCTCCTCTTAATCATAAGGTTTAATGATTAATAACAAGTGTTGGATCCCATTAATCACTTTTCAATAACTGCTGCTCACAATAGCGTTTCCAGTTTATAGGAACAAAGCCAGAAAATGTGTCAGTCAGGTTGAAGTCAGTACCCGTCTTTGACAAATCACAGCCTGACAAATGCATCATAAATTAACGCATCCTGAGAGTAAAGACGGCGCTGTTAAGGCGGTGACTCACCAGGAAGCCTCTAAAAAAATGGCTTTGAAATATCTTCCTTTTGATTTTAATTTTTATTTAAAAACATCCGACAGCCATGTCAAAAGGGTATTTTCAGCAGTGTTACATTTAACATCCAAATCATCACCATTTTCTGTTTTACATCACAGTCTCATTAAGTCAATAAGACAGACGGAGAAGTAACATTTTTAGAGACAGAATTATTGCTCCTAATGTGGTTGCGATTGTATTATAAGCGTGCAGAGGTGAAGTTATTCACATAAAGTGACATTCTTCAAACAATACAAAATCTGTAATTAACTTTGCGGTCCTGTTTAACCCTTAAATACCCGAAACTCTTTTTTATGGCGATTTCCAGTGTCATCATTTATTATATACTGTGTAATATTATTCTCCACATTTTTCAGTCACAATCAAGTACTTTCCTATATTTAATTCACTGATCATGGAAATGTTTAGAACAGCTAGGAAGAAATTCAAAGGTTATTCTGTCAGAACTGAGTAAACCAAAAAAAAAGGTGTCTTCTTCAGCAAAATATATCCTTATCTGAACTTATAAACAAGTGTCTACAACCATGGTCAGATAAGATAAGATAAGATAAGATAAGATAAGATAAGATAACATAACATAACATAACATAACATAACATAACATAACATAACATAACATAACATAGCATAGCATAGCATAGCATAGCATAACATAACATAACGTATTCCTTTATTAGTCCCACAGGGGGAAATAAGATCACATGAGAGCAGAGGAAGTGCATCAGTCAAACATAGGTTTTACTTGTGGATCAATTTTGCAGAAAATGACAGTGTTTCCACAGTCACTATGGAGCTTTTGAGCATCCAAAAAAAGACACATATGGTGTTGCTGAAAGGCTATGGAACTACATTTTACCTGAATTATTTCAGTGCATTGATAGGATTAATGATCCCAAAGGTATTGCACATGTTAAATCAGTGGATGCATTTGGTCTCTGACGGTTTAGGTTTTTGGGGGTTACATTTTTGTCTGTTTTCTGCCCCTCCAGTCACATCAAAACCACTTCTACTCCAGGTCTGTCACAGGTTTATAAAATCAGACATGAGACCCATACTTGCTTGTGATTTTAGAAAAGAACATATCTGGTATAAAATGTAGCATAAAACTGCTTCCTCGTCTTTCAAATGCGATGCAGTTCAGTTATTTTGATAATCGTTTTCTTCCCAAAACACAATCTTAACTGAACAGCCACATTCCTCATACGTAATGTTTCAATGCACTCTGCAGTGCGGAAGACAGTCAGTTACAAATGACCACCTCCACACTGAGTGCTTTAAGACCTCGGTTCAGCTTGGCACAGTAGACCGTGCTATTCTGCTTGAACGCCTTTAAAAATGGGCCGGGTCACAGAAACTGCACTGCTCTCATTACACATGCCTCCACTTCCTCCAGAAAAAATCAGTCCCTTACTCTGTTAAATATAAAAACTGGAAAAGAAATGTATCCTCCTGAAAATGCAACCAAAATGTTGATTTCTCTTTTGCTTTTTCCTCTTGAGAGCACTTCTTGTTTTCATTTGGAATGTCAGTCCCATAATTTCACTGCTTCTTAGCATATCTGTACTAACTGTAAATCTCAGATGGCTTGTTAGACTTTTGAAGATGCTTCTGGTTTTATAACTGCGTATGTGAAGTGTCAAACCAAAACAGTGTAGCCTGAACATCTCTAACAGACCAACAGTGTCTCAGACTCACTGTGGGCAATCACAGCCGGAGACTGACGACGACTAAAAATAGACACAGCTCAGAGCTGGACATCGGATGTGAATGACATTTCCATTTCCGTGGAATAGGATGCTTCTTTAAAAACATATGAGATTGCAGTTTTGTGACAGAGGGCGACAAATTGGAGTTATAGTGACATCTTTTACTTCCACTTTGATATTTTTTTGAGACTCCAAATACAGAGAAAAATGACATCTTCAACTTTTTCCTGCAGAACTTCTGAGACTTAAAAAGATCTTGAATCTGCCACAGCTGCTTTTCCAAATGGCCACTATAAATTATATTACATTCATCAGTGTTTTTTTTAATCCTGCTGCCTTATCTGTTTTTTATTACAAGACATTTATACATTTATACACTGAGTGCGACCTTGATGAGAATATTTGGGCCCTTGTTTTGGCAGAGACTTTGAGTGATGCAGAAACAAATGAATCTGCATATTAGCGGCACTGCCAGCAGGCTAATCAAACTTTGGTTTATGACTTTACAGATGGTTGGATCAGGAAGCATAATTGTCCCAGTTGTGTATGCTGCAGTTTATTTTTCCTTTTGCCAAAAGTCACTCTGACATGAGTTAATATTGTGGACAAATGGATACACGACCAGGCAGATAATCTGCTTTCATTCATAGGCCTAAATGATCTGAAGTCTTACTTGCTATAAACATTGTAATTTTTAACATCCACATACAATGGATTGAATGGATTCATGTACCTCAAGTTCCATTAACATCTGAATCTTAAAATAATGTTGTTAACATGTCTCTGAATGTATGTGGGACATCACAGAAACATTAATACCAATATTTCTATTTATTTGCTGAACACAGCTGGTTGTGTCACTGCACCAAACTGCCCATTTACACACACAGCAGGTATTATTGTTGTTATTATTATTATTATTATTATTATTATTATTAACACAACATCAGCTAAATTGTTTGTCATTAGTGCTGTGTGTTGTGCAATTAATACAGACAGACTGTAGTAGGTTAATAAGGTGCAATGTTTATAATAACGTCGACTAATCTCCATCAGTGCTTTTTATTGTTGAGTTGCTAAAACTCCCAAATAAATGCCAGACCCACCTAATCCCACTGATATCTGACTAAAGATTTCACACTTAATTCAATATCATTTGAGCCTCAGAAACATGATTTGATGAAAGAGAGACAGAGAGAGTGTAGAGAGAGAGAGAGAGAGAGGGAGAGAGAGAGAGAGAGAGAGAGAGAGAGAGATGAATTAATACATGACATCTGCAACAGCCAAATTGCATGTGGTAATATTCAGTAATGTTTTCTGAATTAAAGAGATTTTGCATCAAGGTTTATTTGCAAAGAAAGGAGCTGCTTTTGTATCACATGCATACATATTCCCTAATTTACATGCATGCAAATGAAGCAGGTGCACTATGATGCTATTTGCTTGGCAGCACAGTTGAATTCCACCCTGTGTTGTGAATTATGAGCTACATTTTTGCCTCTTTTGCACCAGAGGAAAAAGCCACGAATTTTTTTTAGTAGATCTGGCCTTTTGCTGAACTGCTTTCTGTCATAGGACACAGAATTAATCAATTGCAGATCTAATATTAGCCTTCTGAAAGTGCTGTTTCAGGAGAAACAATATCATCCTGTTATTGATTATTCATTCAACTTATTATCTGGCAGGTAATAAATCAAACCAACAGGAGAGCTCCAGAGACCTGTGCACCTTTTGGACAACACGGTTAAAGCAGTGCTTGTTATACGGTATAAATACAGTGTTGTGACAACAAAGATGACAACCAGTTGAAACACTCACCCTAAAGAACTCCTTAGTGGAGCCTGAGTCTAACGTCCCATAGGCGATCTCTGTCTGCTTGGCCAGGTCCTCTGCGCTCTCGATAGGGGAAACCATCCTCTCCACAGTGAGAAAGGCAGCCAGGTTGGCTGTGTAGGAGGAGATGATGATGAGAGTGAAGAACCACCACACTCCTCCGACGATGCGCCCTGATAGAGACCTGAGGGGATGAACACAGCAGACAGAAACATGAGAGCAGTGGGTTCACATCTAGACAGGGAAGAGAAGAAGAAGAAGTGGGGATGCACTGATTCGATCCACCAATGCGTCTCAGGCCAATACTGAGCTCACTGAGTGGTTCAAGTATCGGGTAGACGTGACCTCTTCACGTTAGACACACTTTGGTTCTGTCTAGAAACCTCATGTTACCTCACAACACACAAAGTAAGTACTGAGTTCAGATGAAGTTCAACCTGAGTTGGAAAATCGATTTGTTCAATTTGCAGAGTTTGACACTTTTGGAAGAACTTTGTCAACAACTCATTGATAAGAACACAGAGCCAAATATCACCCATCTTCAGTTCATCTGCAGATCCAGTGGTCCATGGTTATGGGCATAAATTCATTTAAAGTATCATTAACTCAACGCAGCTGCCTGCACAGCCGATTAATTCTTTAAAAATAATAACACGGCTCATTAACTCAAAATAGCTGTGTCTACACTTAGTTTTGAAACATATTCAGGTAAACGACTGTTGCAGGGAGCCAAAACAGCTCAGCCAGCAGCTGTCTCAATCCAGTAGGATAATGCCAGCTCTGTATGATGCCAGGACAACAACAGTAGTCCACAGCCACTGCAGTCTGAGTGCTGATATGTGCTGTTTGTTTATTTATTTGGATCCTCGTGAGCCGCCTTTTAGAATTACCAAATTATTGTGACTACAATAATAACTATCACAGTAATTATCAATACTGAAGGTCTTTTTTTACTTGTCTTCAGGGGTTATTTTGTTCACACTTCAAGCTGAAAATATCTCAGTGTCACTGCTGATTTATTAATTTAGTTGTTTTATCACCATGATTAATTATAATGTTTCTGAAATCATTTCTTCTTAGCAAGTGTTTGTCATATTTTGACCATGTATTGTAACCACCATGCTTTTCAGGTCATTTATCCCCTTGTGGGTTCTGTTGGTTTAAAGCCAAATATTGCTGTTGAATGCAGGCGTTTAGTCTGATCTCATTCATCTGCTGTAAAATGCACCACTTTCCGCAACAGATTTAGACCAGAGGGGAAAGAACAAATCTGAAGTGAAAGTACCATGAGATGAGACGATTACTCGAGCCAGCATATGATGAACTAAACTGCTTTTACTGTGATTCTGCTCACTGGGCCTTGATCGATTTTTCACATTTTAAAACCCTGGGTTGTATTTTAACATATTTTGACTATTCTGTCTGGTGCAACTTTCATGCACACTTCATGCACACACACACCATGGTTAATCTGTTGGTCTCAAATGAACTCACATTTTAATCTAAAAGTGAGCGTCATTTAGCTCTGCAACACTGCACTGAAGATTCACAAAGCTCAGATACATTATATTGCTCTGCAACACGTTTTATTGATTTGTAGGCTGTTTTTTAATATCACTAAAACATTTTTATCTTCTACATGTGTTCTTACATCTAAAAGTGTTAAGAATAAGATTCATAAAGGTTTTATTACCCACTGCAAAACAATAGAAACCTATCTCTGACACTACTTGGGAAAGAAGCACAAACATGAACAAATATTCTTTCATTTTGGAGCCAAAATAAGACTCCTGACTTTTAATTTTCTGTTCTTTTTGTGTCTTTTTATTGCTTTAAAAAAGAATATTCTCAACTTCAGACAAGGGCATCTGGCCTTAAATTTAGCCTGCAGCATCAGAACTATAACTGTCAGGTTCAGCAGACATCCGTCTCACTAGCAGTTGGATAATGGGACAGCTCACAGTGTCGGCATCCCACTGAGAGGGCCAGACTCCTCCATATAGAGACAGTGTGAAGCTTTTAATTTATACTCTTTCACTTGCATTTGTTTAAGAAGAACTGAACTTTGCCAGAAAAGTTAAGAGGATAATACAGGAATTCTTTCATCTTCAGTCTTGGGTAAAATGTATTTTCTAGCATTAATTTGTGACATGAAATGATTATGCATCTGATCTCAATAATAAATGTACCCTGCAACAACAGTCTCACTAGAGACAACATAAATATTATTAAATTAAAACAAATTGTAAATGAGAATAAAAGTATGGCCAAAGACATCTGGCTATACTTTTATTATAAGTTATTTAAGACAGACTTAACATTTTTAAACTAAAAGGCTGTGTAAATAAAGTACTATGATTCTTAAAATGAGGAAAAATTGTTACAAAAGAAACGACTTTTCAATATTAACTTTGATACTTTATTGAGTTAAAAGTCACACCTTTTTTCTTAAACAAGATTAATGTTCTGATGTCAAATATAAGTGTCTTTCTTCTTTTAAAAAATAGAAAGAAAGGTGAATTTCCTTCCTTGAAATCCATTTGTTTTCCTCCAGTATGACCGGTACAGTCTAAATGTTATACTTGTTCCTGTTTTTGTGACATTTGTGCAGTGGAAAATTTATTCTTTCTAAAATAATAAAAGCCAAGAGAATGTTAAATATCTGACAAAAAAAATTCTTTTTTCCTTTTTGACTTGCAGCAGATTCTTAAATACTCCAACAATGTGTGGCTAATCCAAATCCTTCCTCAAAACTTTTCTTGTTGCTTTCCAACCAGCTTCTCAAAAGTCTCATGAAAGCAGGATGACAGAAGTAGGAATCCTTAGAGCTCGGGCCAGGGACATCACAGTGGCGCAAAAAGAGAAGGATGCATGAATAGAAGGGATGATTGGATGGTGACTGTTATAAAAGTACATGATGTGGGTACGATGATTCAACATGTTGTTTTTTTTTTAGAGACGATGATGGGGTTTTTCTACACAAAATACATTATATGCACCAGGATGATGACCGTAAAATGAGACATGCAGCAAAAACACGGTAACCCTCCAAGAGTCATGAGGAAATGAGATAACTTCTGTGAATGAAATATAATGAGCCCTGTGCATTTTACAGCCCTCAACATGGTGAATATAAGTTATTTTGTGGATGCAAAGCATCACTGCCAGCATGCAGCGTGAAAACAAATGGATGAAGACAGAAAAGGAGGGAAAGTGCAGTGAAGTCAAGCATGAAGTGAAGAGGATAGCAGCAACATCAAAGCTCAAAATAACCTATATGCACCATGGCAGGATGGAGTTACGTATGGGACCATAAAATGCAAAGAGATGATGAGGACAACTGTGAGGTGGTGGAAAACGGACACAACAACCAACCTTGGTGAGATATCGCATCCTTGCTGCATGAAGGCGCCCAGGGAGAACCACAGGCTATTAAAAATCCCAAAGTCATTTGGAGGGTCTGGGGGGCTCTGAGGGTCTTTGGCCTCATCGTTCTCGTCCAGATGCCACTCATACGGGCTGAAACGGCTGACCAGGAAGAGCACCACGCTCACGCCGATATAGGCAAATACTATGCACATCCAAATCTCATAGGCCAGCGGGTCGAGGAAGGAAAACACCCCCGGCTTGGATTTTTGAGGCTTCTTTATCATTATAGAGATGCCCAAGCTCATAAAGGGCTTAGAGAAGTCTATCACTTCTTCTCGTACCAACGTTATGGTTAGAGGAGCCACAGCTATATCAGCTCTCTGTGAAAATGGGAACAGGCACACTACGAGTTAGTCTTACAGATCAAACTCCACAAGAAAACAAAATATCAAAGAAATATTAATATAATTCAAATGCATTTTAATGATTAAACAGATTGGACATGGTGATGTTGAATGCACTAAATAAAAAAAATAATAATAATAAAAAAAAGCCCAGTGAGAGGGAATCTAACATTTAAGAATGAGTCATGTAACATTTGTGTTGGCTAAAGTCTTTGTCTTGATCCAAATCTCCATCATGAATCAAGTAGAGGGTTGGAAGACAGAGGTGGGGGCAGTTATGTAACAAGAACATGAAATTAACTTGTTCAACTCACATCCACCACATCTACAAAGTCAGGCTCATCAATTAGTAACTCAGTTTGCAGTGATTTTTTAACGCAAAAACATGAAAATACTTAATGTAAATATTTGCATTTTTTTAGATAAAGTTGGGAGGAATCACAGCCAAAACACATGTCCGTTACTGACTCTTGTATGGATTCATTTACATCTGAATGACTAATTAATGGCCATATAAATGCAGCGTGGGTGTAGAAAAATAGCAGGGGGTTGTCAATTACAGCAAGGGGCCATTTCTCCCAGTTTGAGCTGCTCTATTATTAATGCAGGGGCTACAGGAGAGTAGAGCAGCCTGTAATGTGTTCCAAAGCACAGGTGTTAAATCGAGAAACCTACACTGAAGCACTGCTCGCATGCAGATCTTTTAGATTTCACTCTGCCGTGAGATATCTTTAACATTATTCATTCAGCAGCTGGGGTCTCATAAAAGATGCAAATCATCTTGTTAGAGCCAATCCAAGTGTGAGTGATCCACAAGATAGAGGTGATTTTACAGTGGAAGAAGTGTTTTCCAAACCGTACTCAGTGCAGCTAAAACTCCACATTTTGAATTGCATGTTTTTTGCATGGATGAGCTGAATATAAACAAAAGGAAAAGTGGATTTTAGAGGAGCTCGGTAGATTTACACGCTGGCTCGAGAAGACTGAGTGAAATGAGAGATGTTACAGCATAATATTCACTTCAATCATGCCTAGTTTAATTTAACAGTTTCTATAAATGCACACAAAACACATTTAATATAGGTTTCAACCAGTACTATTGTTCAATTTCTACATGAAACTTTGGCTTTTCGCATTTTTATCTTTGTTATATTTTGTGACTTAGGTTCTATGATCACCGTCTGTCTGTTAGTTGTATTACACATAAACTGCAGCCCTGATTTTCAATAAACTTAGTGGGAGAAATGTAGGACAAAGATGAACCAATAAGATTTTGGAGCAGATAGATTTAAAGTTGAGGCTGAAGCTGTTTTTTGTGTGTTTTGATGAAAAAGCAATTATTATGGACAGTTTTGTGATTGCATTTAAAGTGTACTTGGTCAGTTATAAAGGCAAACATACAGATTACTGATATATATATATATATATATTTTTTTTTTTTTTCAATTTTACCTTTTAACATAAGCTATGATGAAAAATACAATAGATAACGTTTTGTGAAGTGAAGTGTTGATTTTTGCTTTTTAATTTTTATACAGGGCTTTCCTCATTTCTCTTTTGATTCTAAAATATCACCACAAACACGTTATACTGGATTACTAAATTGAAGTCTGCAGTGATTATAAAATTGCACAGGTTGACAATGCAATTAAATTAATTGTGCAGCTGTAATTCTCACTTTGTTTTCTACTGTAGAGCCCCAGGCAAACTGTGAACTTTGAAACTAACCTAAAAATGGCACTGAGGGACTATATTTTTTCATGTTTAGTTTTCAGTAGATATTCGCTTTGTTTTAGTCAGTATAATTACTTGGTTACAGTTAGGAAAAGATCATGATAAAATAGATAAAAATTAGACATTTTCATGAAATTCACTGTATGTTAGAAGAAGGAGCATATGGTATAACTGTACACAACACCCTATGCAAACAGGTGTGAATCGTCCCTGTCATTATAGTGAGTGTGGGTGTAAATAATCACTATCCCACCCCACAGGTGTAAATATCATGTCCCTTTTAGCTGAAAATGAAACCTGTCATTTTTTATAGTACATTTTTACAGACATTTAGTCACATCTGTATGATTAAGTTCGATGCAAGTGATCACGTGGTATAATAATAATAAGTAAATAAGTAATAAGTAAATAATAAATTAAAAAATGGATAAATAATGATATAAAAAATAATAATATAAATAAAAATCATCAAGCTGTTCTTTTTTTGTGCTCTTATGAGTACTTACCCCATAAACCAGTTCACCCACCATCCCATTCCACGTCTTGGTCTCTGGATCTCTGGCTCCGTACTTCCCATCCGGCACTATCGACAGCTTATATCTTATCCCCACATGCTTTGCAATTTCAGAAGCTAAATCGACACAGTAGCCTTCATATCTGTCATTCCCATCCATCTGCATATAGTTTTTCTTGTACATCACATATGGAGCTTCCTGTTAATTAGACAGAAATCTGAGTTCACAGCAAAACAAGGCACATATTGACCATGGCAAGACCTTATGGGTGACACAAGGCCTTGTTGGTACTGTAGCATGCACAAAAACACAGTACAGACAGACAGACAGATGGGGGGGGGGGGGGCCAAAAGGCA
>JAPSES010000044.1:15298139-15308545 GCA_029822895.1 Maxillicosta whitleyi | reverse complement strand
CAAAGGCTCAGAGAAGAAAAAATAAATGAATAAATAAAATAAAATAAAAATAAAGAGGAAAGGAGACACACAGACTGTCTTTTATCATGAAAAAAGAAAAAAAATTAAATAAAGATTACAGTCTGATGCATAGCGGTTGTCTTTTTTTGTAAACAGTTATATGATACCAAGGGTCACTGCAAGAATGAGGACAGAAATGAAAAAAGAGCAGGGATGAACAAGTCTACTGGAAGGGGATGCCTTGAATGAAATTTACAAAGGGGTTTCAAGTTAACGTGAAATCTCTATCCTTTTTATCTATTCTGTATCTAAGCTTTTCCAGTCGTAGCAGCGAAAGTACCTCCATCACACACTGTAGCAAAGATGGTGCTTTGTCTGAGTTCCAGTTGAAGAGGATAAGTCTACGAGTAATTAGAGATGCAAACGCTACCTTGTTTGCTTGTATTTGTTTTACAGATAGGGGGTGGTATGCTTAATATAGCTGTGTAAAAATTGTGTAACTGTGTAAATATATAATTTGGAATCTCTTCCTTTAAAAGTCACTTTAACAGCCACATTAAACCATCAGCCTTTCACCATCTCAAAAACATTTTACTGCCTAAACTAGACTTAGACAGACTTTTTCATGCATTTATGTCTAGCAGGTTAGACTACCGTAACAGCCCACTCAGTGGATTCCCTAAATCACCTGCAGTACATCCAGAACCCTGCTGCTCGGGTCCTGACTAGAACCAGGAAGTACGACCATATTAGTCTGTGCTCAGGTCCGTGCACTGGCTTCCTGTGGCTCAGAGAATAGACTTTAAAACAGCTGCTGTAGAAGTCTGTCCATGGTCTAAGACCAAAGTACATCTGTGACATGGTGGTCCCATATGAATTATCTCAGACTCTGAGAACCGCAGGGATTGGTCTTCTGCTGGTGCCCAGAGTCAGGACAAAACATGACGAATATGTTTCAGTTCCATGCTGCTAAACTGTGGAAGTCTTCATGATGATGTGAGACAGATCTGTACTCTGACAATGTTTAAGTCCAGGCTGAAAACAGCTGTGTTCTCCTGTGCATAGAACAACTGAAAGGGTTCTGTCTTTTACTCCATTTTATTTGATTATTATTTATGTTTTATTGATTGTTTTAATTGTAATTGTGTGTTTTGAACTAATCTTTTTTTCATTTTGTAAAACATTGTGAATTGTCCTGTGCATGAACTGTGCTATACAAATAAATTTGCCTTGCTTTGCTAATATGAGAGTACAATAAATATGTTTTCCCAGTAATTGTTAAGGGGCACATCCAAAACATGTGTCCTATTGACTACATCTTGGACATCCAGGGTTAGGGTTAGTATTAGGAAATATTTTTGCTAGCTTTTGCCTTGAATAATGCAGGAAATGGAGCACCTTTGGCTAACATTATCATTGCTACATATAAGACGTCCACTTGGACAACCCTAAACAGAACCAACTGATGCCACAATGCTTCATTCAAAGCAGATTAAAATGCTTTAGTAAGGTTGACTATACATTAGACATAAATTATGTCTAAGTAAACATGCTAATTACTTGTCATTCTAGCCAACAGTTCAGTAACAGCCTGTTCGCTTTCTACTTTGATGTTTATGGACAAATTCCTTGTAGAAAAAGGTGTACCCTTTATTGATTTTGTGCATATTTGTTTATATGTTACATTTTTATTATAAAACACTTGCAATAATACAGTATAGCACTAGAATATTATATTAACAAAAGGTTTCAGCTGAAAATACTATGATTTACTCTTAAGATGTACCCATAATTTGCATCTTTATATCACTGAGTTTTACCAATAATAAAACTAAACTGTAATATCCTAACTATCTTTGTTGCAACTGTATACTTGCCAACTCTCCCACTTATGTATTTCTGAAGTTGTTTTTCATTCTTGGATCGTTTTAACTCAGACTTCTCTTGGGTTTCCTTTGGAGGTGCTGGCTACAAAGAAAACTGTACACACTTTGATTGTAAAAATCCTCCATAGTCAATCTTTTTCTCCTCTCAGCAGCCATGTTCTTAGTTCTGTTCATGGAGACATAAGCATAGATATTGCTCTTTTTGTTGTTTTGCTTTATTTACTATGCATTACAGTTCAACCTTAGGTATCACATGTCTCTTTGATGTTTTCTATTTGCAGTGTGGGCTGAGTTTTTATACAGTTAAGTACACTAAAGCATGGAAGAAACTAACTGTAGCTAAATGAACAAAGAAACCATTATACCCTTCAGACAACCCTCTAAAGGTAAAGAATAAGATTAAAAACCCTCAGGCATCCATCACCTGTTCTCCTTTTCCTCCATAACATCAACATTGTCCTTGCTTTTCTTTCTTTCTTTTTTTTAAATAGCTGTTTCCTTTGTCTTTAGTTAGTACATTATTCAGACTATTGTTAAATTAATATATTTTTTTAAATGCACCTATCTAAGGGGCTGCCAAAGGATTTAAGATGCATGAAAATTGCCAATGTTTTTTCATCAAATGATTAATTAATGATGCCTTAAGGAAGTTCTTTATAAACAGCAAGATGTGTGCCTGCATGTAAGGAAATGGTATATGTATATGCAAACAATATAATACAAGCGTCGATAAATGTTAAATCTGAACCTGCTATGGTCAAAATCTGCAGTGATCTGCTCTTTATGCGGTCCTGTTCAAAAAATACATTACTCATCATCCACAAATGATTTTTCCCCCTCAAATATATATCTTTTCTAGACAAAAGTAGCTAACAGTAAGAGGTAAAAGCTGCCCACTTAATAAATGCTTAATTAGAAGTGCAATTTTTTATTTTGCTGGAAGTGGATTGATTGATCCATCCTCAAAAACTAGTACTTTTATATTAATCCTTCAGCAATAGTAAAATAATAGAACCACAAATTGTGAAGGGTTCCATCACTTCCTAAGATTTTTGCTCCTTTTTTCTGTCACATGTCATATATATGTCATATGACTGTGGAAACATCTGTGACATGAGGATAGAAAATCAAACTGCAGTAAGGGAACATGACAGTTTTCCACTGCCTGCATCAGTTTGACTTGATTCAGCACCACTTGGCCCAAGAATATTGTATTTCCACTGCAGCTATAGTACTCCTTCACCACATCATAGTGATTTTAGATGCAGCTACAGCTACAAGCAATACAACAGTAGTGGAAGATGAAACTGAAGTAGTTTGCACACAAACCTGTGGTTTATTTATCAAAACTTAGCATATTCAAAAATCGGGGCAACACAATGGTGCAGTGGATAGCACAAGAAGGTCCTGGATTTGATTCCACCACCAGGGATCTTTCTGTGGGGAGTTTGCATGTTCCTGTGTCTGCATGGGTTTTCTCTGGGTTCCTCCCACCATCCAAATAGGTTAATCAGTTAATCTAAATTTCCCATAGGTATGAATGTGAGAGTGATTGTTCGTCTCTATATGTTAGCCCTCGTATGAACTGGTGACATGTCCAGTGCGTACCCTGCCTTCACCCATAAGTAGCTGGGATAGGCTCCAAGTGACCCCTGTGACCCTAGTGAGGAAAAAGCAGGAAAATGAATGAATGAATGAATACTCCAAAATCTGCTCTGACATTTTCATTGATTTCTTGGTTTCTACATCATATAAAATGTGATTTGTATGATTTTAGAACATGATAATATTGCTTTGGCTCACTCTGGAACCTAAACCACGGTGGCAGGAAAAATAGTATCTAGTGGTCTTTGTTTACACAGTGGAAACAGGACTAATAATTTAACTAAATAAACTACTTTTGATTGGTATTTTTTGTGTTGTATTCCTTCTTGTTGCCAGCCTTGAGGCATTTGGTAACATGGTATATGGCGTGGTGCAAGGGAAAGTGTCTCTGGAAACACCACAGTCTGTTTAAGACTAGTTAGACAACTTTACTATTTTATGTTGTTGGTATTTTAATTTACTTTATCAATACTTGTGTTAAAATAGTTTATTTGTTTTATTTTATTAGTAACAACTACCTGTCAAGTTGCAGATTGCCATCAATTGAACATCTCCAACCTCCCCCTAAAGAAGATTACAGAAACATAAAGACCCTGCAGGTTGTCTGTGTAGGTTCTCATTTGCTCAGGTCATCATTCTTCTTTTTATTTCTTCTCTCTTCAACTGGACTTAAACCAGTCCAGTTGAAGAGAGAACTACCAAGAAGACTCTCCATGTTCTAACTATCCATGCACACGCAGATATTACCTCAGGTCCACACTCAAACATAGTAAGTGATGACAATATGTGTCAGTGCTGAATGCCATACACTACACAATGGAAACAACATGTGGAAATCCATTTCTGAGTGAAGGTAGAAACATGGCAGATTTCATGAAGAGCAACATGTTCCCTCTGTAGATATTCTGGCTCATTCCAAGGTAATGAAAACACTTAATATTTTAGTGTGATTATGCATTAATGAAAACAGAATTATAGATATTACAGTCCATTTCTGTGATCCTCCCAAATCTCCAGAATGTTACACAGTGGACTTTGTATTGTAGAGTTTTTATAAAAACAAAAAAATATATAATAATACTACAGTAATAAAATATGAGGTCATCAGATGGTGGGATTTTTGTTAAAAAATATCAGAAAATAAGGCAAATAACGAAGCTCTCTGGACTTGTAAGGTGAACGCTTGAACATAAAAGAAAATTACTTGTTAGATTACTTTAGTTTTGGTTGTGAACATTAAGCCACAACATATTTAACAAAGAGTCAAAGGTCTTTAGCTGCACAGATTAGAACAGGAATCTGTTAAAGTTCAGCAATTTACCAAACATCCAGCATGATAACAAGTTGTGTGAACTGTAAAAACATAAAAATGAATCCCATTTTCTCTTGTATTGCCCTTATTATGGTGAGTTCAGGATTTCTGTATTTAATAAAGCTTGTGCAATATGCAGATATGTATTGAGGTTCTGAAGAATGGAGTGGTAGTTTAATTTAAACATTTGATTGACTGCCTTTGTTTCTGAAGTTTGAAAAGTACGTGTGTGTTTAGGATTATATGTAATTTATGTTCCTATTCTGGCTTTGGTTGTTTATTTTCCTATTAAGACCATCATGATCTGTGCATATGGCATATGCATATAACAGGAGACAATAATAGCTGAAATCACAATCAAAAGTTGGAAAATACTGAGCTATAAGTATTTTTTCTAAACTGGACTCATATTTTGGAATACCAGTAAATGTCTTATAATAATTGTAATAATATATAATATATTGTGATTTGCCTTCATTCCCAAAAATGCCCATTTTGACAGTTATGTCCTATGTGAATCAGCATCTGTAAAATTGTGAAAATATCAGTATTAAATCCAGGTAAAATGTTTGATATTGCTCATTAAAACTCTGCAAAACAATAAACAGTTCCAACAAACACAAGATGATGTCAGTTCATCCACAGTATCATCTAGGTTTGAGTGTCCTGGTGTGGAATTCCAGCGCACCTCTGGGTGTGGAGCCCATCTCCTGTTTCCCTCCACAGCGCAGACAGTCATCTTTATACTATGAGGCTCAATTCCCACAAGCTCTCTACCTTTTCTCTCCTCTCCTCTCTGACAGTTTCTGTGTCTGTCCGCTGTGCGAGGAGGAGGCTGGGGGTAACTGGTCCTCTGGCAGTGATAACAAATCCACTTTGCTTCTATTATCGATGAGAAGCCTTAAAGGTGTTTATCTCTCTGTCTTTACTTTACTGAGGGGATGAGCAGACTGATACTTTTAAAGATGGTAGAAGAGCCTGTAGGGGAGCGAAAAGCCCAACAGCACATTTATCAGCAAATAAAGTCCCGTTACAAATGAAACTACCCTGATGACAACAGTAATTAGCACAAATTGAATGATAGATGTCTGCACGTAGCTGCAAAAGCAACATAAGCCTGAAAGCAGGGGAAAGAGATGGGAGGAAACCGGTTTTGATTGTAGGTTGTTTATGAAGTACAATTTGGACAGTGATAAAATTAATAAAAAGATATAGCTGTTGCTTGATGCCTGAGTGATCTCACTTGTATTTGCTCATTCCTGCCTTTGTGAGAGATCTTCCCTCAGGCTAGGAGGGTAGGCTATTTATAGCAGGCTCATTGTTGTTGCTGTTATGGGACAGTGTGTCCTACTTACACAGGGAGCTGATATTACATTAAAGCAAGTGTTGATGTCACAGCTCGTATAAGGAATCTGTCTCGGGAGATGCAGGCATGTCTTGCTACTCTCAAGCATCTGGGGAGACACTTGTCTGTCTGACAGATGCTGCAAGGCCACGGCTCGCATTAGACCGCCACAGTAAAGAGATTATGAACGGATTGGCCCGCCGTGACACTGAGTGACCGCCATTATCTGATTGGATAACTTGAATTTAATATGGAGGAAGGAATGTGAGAACATTTACAAAACCCGCTGTATCCGTGTGAAGGGCATTGAAAAGCAAACTTCTTGTAATGAAAATGTTCTGTCACCAAAATATTCCCCCTTGTCAGAGGAAATGAAGACGGATCCACACTAAAGGTCAGAGTAAAACTCATAAGGGCGGCAATAATGAAGCTCATTACGTAGAGGGCAAATGCCTTTACACACACGTATCTCAGTGAAGAACAGAAGGTTAAGATGTATTCAGGATTAATGGTTCAAGCGCATGAATTAACACACACATTCAGCGTTGGTGGATTTAATGTTTCCTTTTTGGTGTGCAGCACCTGCAGGAGACAAAACTACAGGAAAAAGAAAACGAAATAAAAATAACCATAAAATGTGATGAGTTCAAAAACAACAACGTGTTCTGAATTTGTTTTTAAAATATTCACACCTGAGGATACTCAGTGAAAGGTCCGGTGTGTAAGAAGAACCTCAGAATGAGCCTTTTTTTTAATCTACAGAGGAAGCAGGTTACTGCTCAGACTCAATGGACTTCCTCTTCTCCTTTTTTGTTTTATAGTGGGTGGCATCTAGTGTTAAGGTACATTAGCATCACCTACTCTGCTTTTAGTTAACAAAAATGTTGGAAAAGCAGCATTTCTTGGACAAAAAAATAATTTTTTAAAATGCTTTTTTGATTGGAGAATATAGTACTGTACAAAAGTCCCAAGTCAACATTATGTTTGTTGGTTTAGTAAAGTTCTAAGGACCAAACATATATGCATTTCTCAGTCTCCGTATTAAAGCAGCGTATGAATTTCTTCACTTTTCTTTTTTCAAATGTGTAAAATCCCAGTGATAGCCTAATTATCACTAATCTATTAGTCTTTCTGTGCTTATGCACCTGAATCACTTCCCTCACAGTGAACAGTTTCAAAGATGACTTCATCATAAACACAGTCCACTTTAAAGAACAAACTGAAACATCACTCGAGCCTCTTTGGAAATTTTGTTGCAAAGTCCATTGTGAGAATGGGATTTCCACACACCAGCAATTTCACTGTCTCTTTGTAAGTGCTGAGCCCAAATGTCACCTTAACCTCCATCCGACCGACTATACTCGTTCTTTAAAACTGTATATTCTTAAGTTGTAGCAATTTGGTTCATTTTCTTGCAGAATCTGTGAGAACCCACTTTCTCTTTCCACAATGTACTTCGCACACAGATATGAACATCCAACCCAAAAAACAAAAAAACAAACTTAAATTCCAGAGTTAGTAGCTCAGCTCTACATAATTAAAAACATTTCCAACTCTTGCTCTTGTGCTTGTTGGTTGTGACTATTTCCTACAGTGGAACCATCAGTATTCACCATCATGTCTGGGATGAAGGGTCCTCTGCATCTGGTATGTATTTCTGAAAGATCTTGATGAAATCATGCTCATCATTTACATCATTTAAACTGGGTGCAAAAACTCAAAATTTTGCAGGATTTGCACAAATGAAACCCGGGCTCTCAGTTCCAACGATGAGCTTTGAGGAGATTATGAGACCACCAATGAGTTCAATCATCTGGGGTCTTAATATTCCAGCTTTCGGCTTTGCATCATTTTAACTTTCAGGCATTAAAATCATCTATATTTTGACTTTAGAATTTATAGAACTAAAACAGCATTATCTTGTGAATGGTTTTATATTGACTTGTGTATAACTCAAATTCATGACAGGCTGATTTCAGATTTCTGTATGTAGTTGAGGTAAAATTTAGGTAAAATCAGGTATTTTTCTCCTATTAGTGAAGTCATTATTGTCTCCATTCACTTCTGGTAAAGTCATGTCTACTTGGTCAATAATGGTGTTGTATGGCATGTTATTTCTGTATCTCAGACTGCTGCAGTGTAATACACACAGCTCCCACAATAGTGCCAGTCAGTCATTATTATGAAATCATCTCCTTCAGAGTCATCAGCTCCTGTACAAAGTCCTGCATCGACCCATGTGGGTTTATTTCATAATGATGCCCAAGTTGCTGTGCACTACCACGTACAAAATATTATTCCTATGAGAAATACTTTTACTTGTCATATACTGAAATCAAAATGAACTTTAATCTGACTGTGGTGGTGTTGCGATGTTTGTACTCTTCAGGAAAGGAGACGTGTCAGATTTTAAATCAAAAGAGGAGCATACTCTCAGAAAGGCAGTAAGAGTTTCAAACAGTATGATGTAGGATATGTAAGTATAAATGCATCTATCCATTTCCCATTTCTAATTTAAGCATCTGTTCAGCAACATTTGTCTTCATAAGATGTACAGTTTGAAAATCACTTGCAAGGAAAATGTGATCTCATGTGCATCTTAGTTTTTAATTCTCCAAACGAACATTAATCATGTCTGAGAAAGTCCATAAATTACTAGTTAACCCCCGCTGAATACATTTTTGACGATAAAGTATTCTCTGAAGTGTAGTCACAGTGAGCTGCATGCATTAGCAAACACATCTGAATTGAGACTCAAGTGGGAAAACTGTAGCCGATGATCACCTAGGAAACAAGGCTGAGGAGGCTGTTTAATTCCTCTGTGTGAATCAAACCCCGGTGACCTCAAACAACATGCACACGAAAAACAACAAATACTGAGACATAATTGAATGCACCAGTCTTGACTCCTTTAACATCATCTTCTAAATGAGAATATTGAGATCTGAGGTGAACATAATGCACTCGAAGTACTCAGGTTAATAAAGGAAAAGAGAAAAAGAGAAAAAATTCAAAGCCAGATGTGAGGAATAGGCAGCATGCTTTGTTCTATTAGAAACAAAGGGAACCTGATACAATAAAAGGTTGAATTAAAGTAATAGGGAAAAGAGGAAAGTTTTCTTTATCGTGTGTGATTTCTATCTAAAAGAAGAAAGCAGGTTGAAGTAGTAGGAGTTTTGGCCCAGTACCTGCTCCAATATCGAGTTGATTCTGTCGACTTCACAGTCAATGAGAAATCGTTTCTCCTGCCGGCGGTCCATCTCCTCGATGATACGTCTGTACTCTGTGGGGTCCACAATGTTCCCCACTGAGCGAGCTGTCACCTGCCAGTTATTGGCTACAGCTGACTCCATGATGGCCTGGAGGATTGCAAAACCTGAAGCAACAGAGGGAGAAGAGCTCAGTCAATGTTGTGCCGTGAATCCAAACTGCTGCACAGAAGAGCTTAAAGAGGAACTGGCTTTCGGTCAAACACATTTAATGTGTGGAAAGCTGTCATCTGCAGTGTTTCAATCTGAAAAAGCTTTCATTTCAACTAGAAGAGATTTAAACATTTAGCTAAAATGTTTATCCAGGCAGTAAATGTCCTTGTAGGAATTACATGCAGACATAATATGGTGCAGTATATCATTTGTCCAAAATAAACAGAGGGAGACAAACACAAGTAAACAATTGGTGGCAGTTGTAGTTTTGAATGCACATTCACAGAAGAGACCGTGTTGAAAATAACACTTACAATCCTGAATACAAATATGTGTGATTTTAAAATTCACCCTAAAGGCCTGTGGTGATGGACTTTCAGACATGAACTGTGGATTCACCTGCATGTATGTAATCTGTTCATTCTGTGGATTCATGGATTAATTCATGGACACAGACATTTGATTAACATGTAAGTCTTGGCAATATATTGAATTTGTTTGATTATCACTAATAATGGATTAGATTTATATTGAGCTTTCCTGTGAATATATGTTCGAAGCAGACAGTGGATCCATTATTCATTCACTCACACATCAACACTCTGGTAGTTTTTTTTAAAGGTTCATTTAATGTTCAGTTCAAGATTTATCAAATGTTTGATATGTAGTTGAACAGCTATCCAGTCTTCAGAAAATATATTTATTTCTGGGTGGGGTAATATCAGTGAATTGATCTGTTATCTGCTTCTTCCTGCTCAAAAATATTGTAATCATATTGGCCTTTATAAACACACTATCAGTCTGTTCTGAGCTCCTGTAGGAACACTGACTATATA
>JAPSES010000044.1:15273174-15298039 GCA_029822895.1 Maxillicosta whitleyi | reverse complement strand
TATACACATATATATATATAGTGATTAAACAGTTCTGAAATCATAATTATGGGTCTGAATATGGATATGATACCCTTTCTTTGCTGATTTGACCCTCCTAAATCCTACAAAATTCTGCACACTTGATCTTTAAATAGTAAATATTGACTAAAATCAAGAGGTAGAAGAACGTCAGAAATGAAAGACTGAACAGACTCCTAATACAGTACTTTGAGAGCTCAGTGTGATTTGGTAAAGATAAAAGCTCTTGATGTAGATGAGGTTGATACTCTCACACTTAATGAATTTGCAGTATGTACTTTGTATGCAGGGCGCTGTTGTTATGCTTCTACTTTAAAGTTCACACGAGAGAACCTCAGACAGTAGGATGTAAGAGAAACTCAATGGATAGATCAGTCACACATCAAACTGAGAGGGAATAAAGAGACACTGATCTGCAGAAAGGTGATGCTCATAGAAACATAGCTAAGCATTAATTATGACAAAGGGTTCAGTGCTAATTCAGCAGTGTGTCACTTGGGTCGCTCAGTCATCTCTGAGGGATGAAATAAATTAAATTTAAGAGCGTATACAGATAAAAAATACAGCACTCAGTCATGGAAAACATACAATAGAGAACGCAGAGAATCGGACTGCTAAAGAAGCAGTTTGCGCAGCTCATTTGTCATAACTCAATGGTGTGTTTACTTCGAAGAACTCACTGTGCGACAGGATGAATCAGTAGACGAGGCGTATGAAAGGAAGAAGCTGAGCTCAGAGTAACCTGGCCGGAAAAGCCACAACACAACACAAGCAAGTTGGAAAGAGACACTAACAATTTATTGGGGGAAGGTTAAAAACTTACAGTCAGCAGTCCCACAAGACCACAAATATAGTCTCTACATCAACTGGAAAAAGGACATCAGGGAAATGAGGAAGATATGTGTTTTTAGGGGGAATTCACCTGCATTTTTAATCAAACTCTAGATCATTTGTTTGGAAAGTCCACCTCATTTGGGGAGGTGTGAATGTTCAGTTGCACTCTGATCCAGATTAGAGAAGTAATTCAGGTCCACCTAGGTCCCACCTGAAGTGAACCAAATGCTGGAAGAGGACTACAATGCAGGACATTGTGGGTAAACATATGTGGTAGAAACAGAAGTTGCCCTGCATTAACCAATAGATGAGCTTGTTTTCCTCTTCTTGCAACCTCTTATCAGAATCTACTGGAGTATTAGGTGTGAAAATGACCTCAGTTGAATAGACAAATTACTAAATTACTAGTAATTATTTGTAATCAATCATGAATAGTGACTGGGTAGCTCAGTGGTTAACGCCACTGACTTTGGTACAGAAGGTAACCAGTTCAAGAACCATGTGATCCCTTGGTTCTTTATGTTCTATACATCCCAATAGCCCCAAGGGGGCAAGTCTCATTGTGGTTGTGTGAGGAAGGGCATCTGATGTAAAACCCTCTGCCAAATAAACATGCGCAGGTGATTCACTGTGGTGACCCTGAAAGGGGAAAAGCCGAAAGAAATCAATCATGAGTTTTCAGTCTACTTTACAAATTCTCTACCTAACTGCTCATACATGACATTTTTCCAACTCAATGCAGGGCACAGTGCATGAAATACAGTATCCTGCAAAACAAGGTCACATCTGTTCATGAAGGAGAATCAAAATGTGAATCCCCACACCCCAACTCTGTACAATGAACCTAACACCAATTACAACTTCTACTTTATCTTCATAGGTTTTTGATTCTTACAGTATTTGTCATTTCCTGATGAAGAACCACCATGATTATCAGGCATGGAAAAGAAGACTACTCAACCAGAATGTTTCTATTTTATCGGGCAGCTCAAGCTTGGTTCCGTACCTAATTTCAACCTTGATTTTTGTACAACCTGCTGAGCCTATTTTGCTTGATTGATCCTTTTCAAACAAGCCGTCTGCTCCGTTCCACCCAAACCACTGATAAACAATGTCTCTGTGAGCCAAACTCATAAATGGATAATTTTAGTCAAATAAATGGTGAAGTTACTGTTGAATGAGTATCTTTTGTTTGCCTGTTAAATACTGTGTGTTGTTCTTCATCTGGACATGAACAGTATTACAAAAGTCAGTATTTAAGTGAAATTGGAAATACAAAAGGACACAACACTAGTCCTGTAAAAGGGAGAGGGTTTCATTTCTCCTCATTTCTTCACTGAAGTGAGTGAAAGACTTGCATTTTTACAGGTGACACCTATGGTACATACATGATAAATGATAAATGTTACTAATTTCCTGCTTTCCTGGTTTACCAAATGCTCCATTTTGTATGACACCCTGTGTAAGTATTCAGAAATATTCAGTGTTTATCCTTCAGGTTTCTGTATTATTTTATCCATCTTTTTGTAGATAAGAAAGAGAAAATTGCACATCCCAATTTCCTGCAATCTTGTATAAACTGATAAATTTAAATGACTTGTTTTGTTACTACTGGCAACCCAAATCCTAATCATCTATAAAATACAATGGATGCCAGCAAATAACTTCATTTTAAAAGCTGAAGTTTGGCAAAACTGCTGAAAATTTTGTGATTTAATGTGGGTGTGCTGTGTAGTTAGGCTGTAAAAGGGAAGTAAAAACAGGGTGTGTGCGATAAGTGAGATTGTTCCTGGAAGCCTGCTGAGCTGTTTGAAGGTTTCATGGAACTGATTCAACAAAACATCTGCTTTACAGAGGACAAACAAAAAATACCAAAAATATTGTAGAATGTGTCGACATAAAGTGTTCCTCGAACATCCAGTGCTAATGCGTTACAGGATCTAAAAGGTGCTTTGACAGACAGGAACATTTTAAATAATATATTTTTAGGAATACATATGTAAAGTGACATAATAAATTAATATGATAAGATAAAAGAACTTGCATTATAAGAGTGGTGCAGGTCACGGGTTTGGTTAATTGATCTAGTGTGATAGGAATTAGGCCACAGTCGTCTGTTTAATTGATCGATCTCATGTCAGTCTGTGCTGAAATCCACACCATTAAATAATTTGGTTTTGTTCAGTTTGGCCATTTTTGTGAAGTGAAATATTGCAATTTAATTGAACTGAAGAAGTGGGATAAGATTTAAGGATGAATGGATTGTGTTCAAAGACTGCTTTATCTTTGGAATTCAAATGTTTTAATAAATGTACGCTTGAAGTAATACAGTCAGTGTTGAGGCTGTGAGTGTTATGTAGGGATTTAAAAGGTAACGTCTAATAAAGCAGAAAAATTATAAATGCCAACAAAACAGCAATTTGAGTAACTCCCACATCAGATAATGACAGAGTGTGAGATGGATATATGCATCATAAATTTGCATATTTCTATTATCTAAAGAACGTTGCATAGAATATGATGGTGGTGAAATGCATGGCAGCAGTAGTACCTCATTATATGCTGTGCCAGATTCTAACTAATGGTGAAATCCTTTTTTCTTTACTGTTTTCCACCGAGCCAACACACTACAGCTGACTGGATTAAATGAGCAGAAGCAGAGTTACATGCTGTGCTACCCTTTTCTATGCAAGCCAGGATGAAACTGCTGATTCCATAAAATAATGGATATTATTCCTGTTACTGAATAAGCCAGTGAAAAATGTGTTTATGTAAATATACCTCAGCTTCTCAACTGGATGCAATGTTACACTGACTGGATGAAAGGAGCTCAAAACCTTTTGCAGCACAGAACACACTGCATTTTCTATTATGACTGCTTAAGCTGTGATACACAGGAGCCTCCATTTATACCATATTGAAGTAAATTATTTTGAATAACACTATTTTTTTTTTTTTTTTTTATTAACACTTGAGTTTGGGTGGAAGATTGTGTTTTTATGTAATAATAAAAAAAAAAAACAGAACTATAATACACCCCTAAAATACATTAGTTTGTTGTAACATGTAATGTTTGTTGTAGCTAAATGAGCTGCTACATGGCGTTAAATTCATTTTGCAGTGTGTTGGGCAGTAAATATATAATTAAATAGTTTGTATCACAGCTAAAATATTTATTTCATACAAGCTATTGTTCTCATACCTAATGTACATTGTCATGAGCTTAAAATAAAAAGTCCCTTAACTAAGAAAGGTTGTTAAGATCCTTCCGTTGGACAATTATGGCAGTGATTAATATGTTTGGGCTACAAAATGTTCTTTAAATTATGTAGAAAATCACACAAACATTAGTTAAAGCATAAAGATTGGATTGTTTCAATGGAAAAAGGTCATGTGGTCTGATGAGTACAGACTGACCCTATTCTAGAGTGAGTAAAGTGATTACCCATCATGCCGAGTGCCTAGAGTACAAGCCTGTGGGGGCAGTGTTAGATCTAGGGTCACTTCAGTTGGTCATTTCTAGGCTCAGTAATGTTATGAAATCTGGTAACAACCAAAATATACTGAATGACCGGGTTTGAACATTAATGTTTTTCTTTTCAAAGATGCTACAAACATGATTTCAAGATGACAACACCACGATTCATCAGGATGAAATTGTTAAAGAGGGATTCAAGGAGCATGAGACATCATTTTCACACATGGATTGGCCACCACAGAGTCCAAACCTGAACCCTGTTGAGAATCTATGGGATGTGATGGGGAAGACTTTACACAGCGGTCTGACTCTCCCATCATCAACACAAGACTTTGGTGAAAACTAAAACAAATGTTGTAACATTTATTATGACAGTGCATAATGACTGGGTCACATAAATAATTTCAGAGCAAAGGTGTGCTGTAATCAAAGCTAAACACACTCTGGCAAAATACTGCGTGTGTGACTTTTGTTCAAATTTTAGACCTTGAACACGGTTTAAAAGGACTCATTGGGAGGTGGGTAAAGCTGTGAAAAAAAAAATGTTTCACTGATTTAAAGTATAGCACAGTCCTTTAGGAGTGATGAGAAGGGCTTTTAGAATTATTCTAGCCATAAATAAATATGTTTTAATATAAAAAGCTGCCTCTCAAGTGTCGGGCAGTGACCTTTACTTCTGAATAATGTGGACCATTTAATCAGTAATGAAAAAAACAACCATCTGTTCTCAACTACCCCAACCACTCACCAGCCACCGCTACTAATCGACATATGAGCTGACACGTTCCCAATAGGGCTCTTAAGTATTCAGAGCACAGCAACTCAGCTGTCCCCCTGCGTTCCCCCGCTGGTGACCTTCACAGTGAAGTGCTCAGCAGACAGCAGTCTGATCAGGTATGGCCTTTAAAGACAAGTGGCTCTCACTGGGCGCCACCACATTAGCCACTCAGGAGTCTGAAGAGGCAGAGGAGCTGCGCCTCTACATCCATGACACTCAGAGAGGTTAAGAAATGTAAAAGTGGTGTAAATGTGTCCGTCCTGTCTCAGCGAAATGTGATGAATGATAACTCTGTCATTGGCTCCATTTTATCAGGTCAAACAGGCACAAACACATCTTTCATCTTCTTATCAAAACAAGAAACAGTACTGTATCTGTCTGGCTGCACAGGGGGAAATGCTGAGTGTCAGCTCTCCTCCCAGTGCTGCGACACACAGAACAGAAGAGTGTAAGCTGGGATATTCATGACATTTTCAAACGTGTTAGTAGCTGTTTAAGAAAAAGGATTTGGGGGGATTTACAAATGATTCCCTTGAGAGTGTTATTTTCATTGCCTTTCTGACACTTAACTAAGCTGGATATTTTGGATTTAGATGTTTGTATGACTCCAGTGATGTTAAACTATTGCAATGGTGCTCAGAGTTACAGATTTATGGATAGAAACGTTAAGTCTTAAATTAAAGGAATTTAGCTTAATGTGACTTCTGTGTAACTAACATGACCTGTGAATGTCAAAGGACGGTTAAAGTCTCACTCTGAATACTAACAGGGCAGTCTGGTGCAATTTATCAGTCGGGAGACAAACAGCAAAGTCTTCTGGTCTGAGAGTTTTGGTTGACTTTGTAAACAGATGGTACATTTTACAGCAGCCAGCAGGCAGGACAACCATCAAGGGCATTTTAGAGAGTCAATTATTCAGCAGAGCTCTGAAAAGTAATACATATTAAAAATCAGGAACATGGCTATATATAGAATTTATACTATTTCATCTCTCACATCAGTGGAAGGTTTTACAGTAATGACCTGAAATCCTGTCAAGGATAGCAAGAAGTCATGTTGTGTAAGGATGAAACACACTGCTGAAGCAGCTTTAATGCATGACCTTATGTCAGTAAAGACGTTCGAAGTCAATTATGAGGAAATAAAGACTAAAATATCATATTTCTATTTTGAAACTCCAGTTGTGAACATTATTGTTATCACAGATCAAATCAATAGATGTGAAGGATGTCATGAAGTAACAAATCTGATCGCTTCACTACCATGGGGGCGACTGTGGCTCAAATGGTAGAGCAGGTTGTCCAATGACCAAAAGGTTGGCGGTTCAAACTGTCCACATATCAAAGTGTCCTTGAGCAAAACACTGAATCCTCAATTGCTGGCATGGTGTGTGTGTGAGAGAGAGAGGCTTTGTAAAGCACTTTTATTATGGCTTTTTAGTTAAATTTATCAAGTGCATAGACATAAAATAAAAGCAGACAGATGTGTAAGATGTAAATCATTTATGTGTCATTACTACTTTATTTGTTTCCTACAAAAAAAAAAATGTGCAATACATAAATAATTTCACATCTCAAAATCAGAGTGTTGTAATGCTAGAATATTTTTGCCACATTTGACAAAGAGTAATGAAGGCACACGTATAAACACGTATAAACACTAACAGACGGTCATTAAAGTTGCAGTGCTTTTTCTGTATCCATGAGTAAATCTTCCATTATGACCTACCATCATATTGTAAATCATTTGGTCTGACTTCAGAGTAACTCCTTCCCTGTGTTTTTTTTTTTTTTTTGGGTTGTAGAAAATCTACACGGTGACACCCAGGTTTTGTCTGATCACAGTTGTTTTCAGACAGGTAGATGAGTTAAATGTATGATTGACAGTTGTAATTACCAATCACTGATCAGATTCTGCCAGACGTAACCTACTGTTCTACTTAATGACTCAATATGCATGGAAAAGAGGATTCGCTTTTCCATAATAATATGAAACCACTTGAGTTTATCTATCATTATATTTAGTCTTTTGATTGGACTGAGAGGAGAGAGCTGCAGAAGGAGGGTGTGTATTTGCAAATTTTGCTGCTTTAACATTTAAAGACCAAAAACGTTTTTGTGGTGACTTCCAAATGAGTTTTTCTTATTTATTTATCACCAATGAAAAATAAATGTTGGATTGTTTGTTGATTGGAGTTGTTCATAAAACCCCAGTTAATCCAAATGCTACTATATTAGAAAAAACAAAATATGACATTAACTGAATATAAAACCAAGCATGTGGATTAACTGTCAAACTACATCGGTGTTACTAGTGAATTGTAGCAACAGTGTTTTCACATCCACAGTGCAGCCTTGAACATCCAAACTGCATTTTACCTGAATTATTTACACGTATTGATAGGATTACTGGTTCAAAAGTTACTACATGTTTTAGATCAGTAGATGCTTTTGGCACCAGTGGCTGTTTAGGATTTTAGTAAATGCAGCATCTGCTTCTCTACACTACAACTTTTACAGGACTGGTCAATTTTTGGTCATCTTATGTGTAATTTATGAATTAAAAGCACTAAAAAACATTGTTTGATTCCAATAAATTAACTTTAAATTAAAATAAATCCAAAATGTAGAATTCTTTTTTTTTAATATACAAATTATGCTGTTAATATGGACAGAAATCTGAGTATAAATAATACAGAGATTAAAAGGGTAAATTAAATCAAATTCCATGGAATAAGTATACACAAGAAGTTAAGCTGCATGACACATAAACCATGTTAAAGTTAAGATATTATAATCATTAGGAATTATTTCTAAAGTCAAAGAATTCTTGAACCCATCTACCTTATATCGGCTGTATAACGCTTTAGTTCTCCCTTATATGACAGACTGCATCAAGGTGAGGAAGAATATACTTACAAAACGAATACAAACCCAATTACTATTATTCAGAAAAGGTCAATATGAAATGAGCAATCAAGTGTCTCACAGGGAACCCACAAATCAGTTTTTAATCAAGTTAAAAGCTTTAAAGTTTAGTCATTTAGTCCACTTTAACTCATAAGGACTTGGTGTGACTTTTGTGACAGTTCACAATTGAATTTTTCTCAGTATTTAACTTTTTCTAAGTGATTTATCATCATTTGTTTTAATATTATCCCCTGAATTTTGCATTTCTTCCCAGTGAAAAATCATCTATTTCATGTATTTAATCGACTGATCATATAGATGTTCACAAAAGCTCAGAGTAAAGTCAAATGTTATTGTATCAAAACAGAAAACACTGAAGAAAAGGTGACTTTTCAGTCAAATATATCATTAACTGAACATAAACCCATTGTTTCCATCCACTGTCACTGATCTAACTCCATGGGTTTTACAGATGAATCAATGTTGTAGAAGATGCTGGTGTTTCCATGGTAACTATGGAGCCTCTGAAAGTCCAAATGGGTCATATGTGATGACCATGAAAAGATGATAAACTGTATTTTACATCAATTATTTACATGTATTGGTAGAATTAGTGAATCAACAGTTTAGATCAGTAGAAACTTTTGGTGAAAGGTGGATGTTTGCAGGGAAGTGTTTATAATATCAGAGGAAGTAATATGTTCAAAAAACCTTATGTTAAAAAAAAATATGGAGCAATTTTGTCTTTCTGTTGTTGGAGTAAATGTTTGGAACAAGTCAAAGCCTGAGTTAAAAAAAAACAAAAAAAACCTCTACAATGTTAATTATGTTTAAAACTATATTTAAAAGAAATATCATGAAAATATACGAAGAATGTCAATTTTTTCCACTTTTCAAACTATAAAATTGTTTTGTTTTTTGTTGTTGCTATTGTTACGAAGCAAAAGTAGCTATTTTATTTCATTTTGTTTGTTGATATGAATAAGGTATGCAAAATAAGCTTAGGCTTCAGCCTTTTCCTTTTCAGACTCTTGTCTTTCAAACATTGTATCTTGACTTGTATAAATGTATAGTGTGTGAAAGTTTATCCTAAACATATTCCACTGTCATGTAAAATTGTTGATACTCTGTTGTTTATCAGAAGGTGAATAAAAGTATCTCCAGCTGCTAAAAACCCACACAATATGCTCCTAATTCAAAATCCTAATATATCCATATTTCAGCTCATACAGTAATCTAACATAATAATCAAAATGCAAATCCAAAACTATTTTTTGAATCTATTTAATCCTGACTCATCCCTTACTCAAACACTCAAAAAGATCACGTTGGAAATGACACCTGAAGTTGTCATTTCATAATGATAATATTTCTGTATTTGTGCACACATATACAGCACATAAATGTTAACCATGTTTGTTTGTAGGTTTCTCCATGGAATGAGCCCAGAGAAAAGCCTGAATATGACAAAACAAAGCACCACAAAGCAGAGTTGGACTGCATGTGGGATTCTTTGGAATATATATGAGCTTAGTAGCCCACACAGCACCGCCCAGCAGATCAGTACTGTATGCATTCTTCTGATACAGTTTTCTCTGCAGCTTAGGGGATTGTTTTATAAAACATAGCGCTGTTGGCTATTGAGTTGAACTGTAAAAATACCACAGTAATTGCTGGTTACTCACAGTCATGTACAGATAACTCACTATTATATTAAAATAATAGAAGCTGCAATAGACATTCCTACTTCTGAACCATTTCTCACCAAATATCTTACCTGCAGTTTGATAAAAATGTTGAATAATACATTAAAAAAGACCTTTATTTCCTGTGTGATAGACTGAGCTGGTGGACAGAGCCGTGGTGAGGATCTGCTGGCACCTGGCCGGGTGTTTCTTTTTGTCTGTCTTGGGCAGCGGCTCACATGACGCCTGAGTGTGGTGTGCAGTCTAAACTGTGACTCAGTCGTCCCTCCCCCTCTCTGGAGAAGGTGACCTCTTTAAAATTCCTTTGCAGCCATCCGAATTTCATTGTTATGAAGAGGTGCCCAAAGCTGAGCACCACACCAAAGGCAACTTAGACAAAGCAACTGAACCTACTTCAGAGAAATCTCCTAAAATCTTAGGGCTTATTTGTGGTACCACAAAGGAGACGGTTTTCAGTGGGCAGTGCTTACAGAGCCAGTGAAATAAAAAGGATTAAATCTGCCAAATGACAGTAAAAGGACACTTTTGAACACAATTAGCCTAACAACGCCCACTCCCTATGCAGATAACAGCTCCTTGTTCCGAATTAGCTGAACTGCAAAGAGCCCTGCACCCCCACACCACCCACTCCTGCCAAATCCCCGATCAGAGCTAATCAAACCGATTATTTCTTATCTAATGACAGCTGCAAAGTTTCTAACAGAATGTGAGGCGACGCTCCTTCTGCCCTATTCAGTCTTATTCACATTTGAGACTCTGAAGTCATGTTAAAAAGAAAACAGAGGCGCACATACAGAGAGGCAGCACAGATATTTGCATTTGAACCACATACAAGGAAATGGAGCAGGCTGGCTCTTGCCCATCACTGTGAGCCGCACTAACTGCCTGTTCTTTCTCTGCTCTTATATATATATATATATATATATATATATATATATAAACACCCTCCCATCTCTTAACCAAACAAAAATGGCGTTTTCTCTTGGGCAAGCAGGGAAGCGCACATCACATCAATCTCTTTCATAATGCAAAAAGACTACTGTTGTAATGGCCTTGCGTTATCCTGAAAGCAAGCATCCTGAAATAGATGAGAAGCATTTGAGCAACACAGAAACGAGGCATAAACAGAACAGTGCCTAATAAAGCAGAGGGGCTCTCCGTTAGTTACCTGATTTCTTCTACTAGCATTTTAGGTACAGAGGTTAGAGCAGATTAGACATGACAAGCTGGATCCTACAGAAAACCGAGGTGGTGGAATGGTTGGGGTGTGTGTGTGTGTGTGTGTGGGGGGGGGGGGGGGTCTAAATTCATGGAGTAAAAACATTTGGCATCTGACAGCATGTCTGACAGAGCTTGGCCCTCTGTGCCATGTGCTGTTTTTTGATGCAGGAAAAGCACAAAGACTGTGCTGACTCCTCTTTTCCTCTTCGCCTGCGTACAGTTTCATTTTCTACTCGATTCATTTGAAGATTCGCATATTTCTTCTTCTCTCACTGAGCAGCTGAGACAACAAGGCTGAGCTGAACAGAGGATGAAATCTTTGCTTTAACCAAAAATACACCTCCTAATCCCCAGCTGTTCGCCATGAAGTTAGACTCTATCTCACATAACATAAAGTATAAAATAATTATTATTAGAAAAGGTAAAGTATATATAATGTTTATGAATTATTAATGGTAATAGATATAACAAATTCAATCGATTTAGCACATGGCTGACTATTTACGTGATGTCTCTGCTCTCCAGTTTTCTTCGGTTGTCCTATAATGGTAAGTGAATCCATTAAAATACATGTTTTTACTGTTGTATTTTTGCTAGTGTGGGTGACATTTTTACAAAACTTTACCTGAGCACAGCTTTACACCTCCTGAATATAAGAGCTTTTCCACCTCTGGTTCTCTGGCTGAAATGGGATCAAAGATGCTCAAGGCCAGAGCTGCTGCCTGTCTCCTCAGGGTCACTAAAGTCTACAAAAATGCAACCCCAGCCCTTCTGTGTAAATACACAAAAAGACATTTGCTACTTGGCTACAGCTACAGTATCATAGTGGCCATGTTTGCGGCTGAACAAGAGGAAACTGAGGCCAAACTTAAACATTCCTCAAAAGGAAATACTGGAGAAATGCTTTAATTTCATGTTTTTTTGTTGTTGTTTTTTTCAGTTTACAAGGCTGTTATAACAGGGAAAAAGATGTTTGATTGCTTTTTTAGCATCATAATAATAAACTGCACCATCTTCAGTTCTGATTACAGGAGACATTCACTGTCACATTTTTTTTCCACATTATGCTTACATAGTGCCACAATAAGGTTCATAATATTTTTTCCATCCATAGTTTCATTAATTTTTTGATTATTGATGATGCAGAATTAAACTGCTGCATCCAGTCTTCATCACATCCTAAACTAGAATAGCACTCAGTAAGGCACAGACCTCCGCCAATGCTGTATTGAACTCTTCCACCAGACCCGGATCTGCATATTAATGGATTTGTCCTTGGCTGAAGCTCAATCCTTCCACAAAAACTAAGTCTCAGAAAAAGCAGCGCTAAAGGAAGGAATCGAACCTGCAACATAAGATTTCATAACCGTATATGTAACAAACTGCACCACATGGTCTAGCTGACTTACCAGGAAAAAACAAATGAGCCATTACAATGGAGATGGACAGACGCGTTAAGGGTAGTGAGAATGCAGAGAGAATACACACTATTTCTAAACATTAAATACATAAAGGTGTGCGTTTGATCCAAACTAGCCAATTGGAAGAAGTAGACAGAACTTTTGAATGATTTTTCTTCCATTGTTCGGACGTGATTTCTGCTGCAGCCATCAGGAAGCCTGCACCCGCTATTTAAGGGAATAATCCTTTAAAAAATTCCTGGATCCAGACAGTGATCCAGATCACCTCCAAAATGTAATCATCTGTTCCTTGTCTCAGAGCGAACATTTCCTAAAAATTTCATTAGGTTTGCTCAATAATATATCATATAATAATAATCAATAATATAATATAATTTACATAAAAATGTGACACAATAACACATATATATGTGCATACATATGCGTACACACACACACACACACACAAGTAATATATACCTTCTGATTTTGCCCTTGAATATGGGAAAGACATTCATGAAATGAAGTAGTGTTGCAAAAATGAGTGAGACACAATTAATCTATAACCATTCCAGAAAATGATAAAGTCACACAGACAAGAATTATTACTTCAAGTTATTGCTGCTAAAGTTGATTCTAAAGGCTATTGAACTATGAAGTGTACTTAATTTTTCACACACTACTCATCCATTTTGGCTTCAATGAGCATGTTGTTTTCCACCTGAGGTTTTTAATAGGTAAAACCACAGAATACAAAGATGATGCGCTTTCTTTTTCTCATAACCCTTTCTCTAACCCTCTCTCTATTAATGCTTTCATCATTTTTGTTAGAGTTTAGAGACTTGCAAAGGCATGTATGCTTTTATGTTCTGTATGAATGAAACCAATGTGATAATAGCCCATGCAGAAATTGCATGTTTCCATGACACTATTACTTCATTTAGACTTTTGACCAGGTATTTATTTATATGGGGAACTGGCTAGAAAATATGACTCTCCATTATTTTTGCAATCATTGAAATTTTGGCAGCATACTGCATTTGCAGCCTGCAATTGTACATTTATTATTTGTCTACAGCAGGGGTCAGTAACCCTGGTCCTGAAGATCTACTATCCTGCATGTTTTAGATGTATTCCAGCACACCTGGTGATCGTTATCAGGCTTCTGCAGAGCTTGATGATAGGCTTATCATTTGAATCAGGAGAGTTGGAAGACGGATACATCGAAAATATGCAGGATAGTGTCTTCAGGACCAGGGTTGGGGACCCCTAGTCCACAGTAAGTTATTCATCTTTGTTTTCTTTGGCTCATGACTGGAGAGTAATACAAGAGCTGTCCAAGGTCCTGAAACAGTAACGTCTCCAGTGAGGGGACAGATTCCTGACCTAACAAAAATATTATTGCAGTGCACACTTTCTATGAGCTTTTACTATTGAAGAAATGTTTGCATACTAAAATAACACCTAATTAAGTAATGTCAGGGTGAACTGGTAACATAAAGAGTGCTACAGTAGATATTATCTCCAATGAGACCAAGTATTATGACTCCCCCTTTTCAAGAACACAACAAAGATTTGCTGTTTGAAGTTATGTAATGTCTCACTGAAGGTTGCTGCAGCTACACTTTCTTATTTTCTCCAATTCAAGCCTGTCACCCAATCTGTGCAAAGAAAATGTTTCCTAATATTTCAAAGCAAGAATGTCTATTCGGTAACAGGAGACTTCATTCTGGTGAATTTATTCATTGAATCCTTCAGCTTTGGGATATAATGAAGCCGACCTTACAAATTGTAACTTTCTAGGCTGCTAAAACTCTAGAAAATGTTTGTTGTTCCGCTTAAATAATTCAGCCACATGGTTTTGTAGGTACAATGCGCTCAGTGCTGCAGTGAGAAACAGAAAGTCTGCAGCTTACATGTTGTTTGATGTTGTTTCCAGGCTGCACTGCCTCTGCATGCGTGGATGTGCATGGATCAATTGGTGCCATTTTTGGCGCCTGGCAGAGCGGAGTGAACACTTGATAAAAGAGGAGGTTTGCTGAGAGACAGCTCACGCCTCAGCTGTATCTTCTCAGTGAATGCACTCCCTTTTGAGGTTATCACCAATGAGGTCACACACACATACTGCTAAACACAACCCATTCCCTACTGTAAGCAATCTAAGACCAAATAAATATGCATTTCACTCTTTCCCTGTTTTTTCTGGTTCTTTTGAAATCTGCCTTACAGGGAGGCACCTCTCAGTCACTACTTGGCTATTCCTTTATATCTCTATCCCTGTCACACTCTATTTTGCTCTTTCTGTTCTCTGTGAGGCATTGCAGAGTCCTTGAACTAGAAGGAAAAGAGGCCACTTGAAGCAGGCTTCCTTGATTGATGAATCTCTGCTACAGTCCCAACGTTAGGACACAGGAAGAAAGCAGTGTTTACCTACAGAGGGGAGGTCAAGGCCTATTGATATGTGTCCATTTCAAAGACAAGGTGCAGTGTAGTGTTCAGTGAAACAGCTGCTTTGTGCCATCTAGTCTCTCGCTCCAGCTCTCTCTCTTTCTCTTTCCCACTCTCTGTTAATGAGCCTGTGTGCCTGACTGCTGAGTGCAGCTCTTTAGCAGTGTGCAATTAATCAGACGTTTCCTTGCGGAGACGAAACCAACCAGACATTCAGCAGCAGGGCATAGTGATTACACACCGAATGCAAATTCTCAACCGTGTCGACCATCCTCATTTGTCAGTGAATGCAGGAAGAGCTGCAGCTAAGGTTGTTAGATTGTAGTCTTTCTTTTTGATGGCAACAAAGAGACATTAAGATCTAGTTTGCATTATGCAGAGTACATGAAACAGAAGGAGTACATTAGAACGTGAGGATTAGTTTCTACATTAAGATGTCAATATATTAAATGTTAAAATAAATAAAAACTGCAGTGACTTCTCAAATGTATTACCGTATATAGACTTCAGGCCAAGAGCACCATTAGAATGCAGTTATCTCCATTACTGTGATTATATAGCGATTGTAACAAAAGAGGTGACCAGAGCACCGATGTAGTACAAGTATGAGGGTGAGAATGTATTGCACTTTGTTTCACATGTGAGCCATGCTTTAATGCATGAAATGATATGAATTATCTTTTGATTTTGTGTTTCAAAAAAAAGTGCTGTACTATGTATCTTGCAGGCATCATCAATCTGCAGTACTGCAACTGCAGTTTTTGGTTTGTTTCTTTTTGGATACATTTAAATTTGCCATGTAACTGGAACTCCTCACAAAGCACCATAAAATTAATTGACAAACCCTTGACTAATTGAAATCCATGAAAATGAAAATTCAGGTACCTGTTTTTCATTTATTTATTTTTTTTATAAAATGCTTTCATGCACTTGTTTTTCCTTTTTGTATATCTATCTAGTGTCATTTAATATTTAATACGTTTTATGACTTTTATTTTCACTATTTTACATTTCCAATTATTTTTCATATCCAAATAAAGGTAAATACACAGTTACCCATTGAGTGGAATAAATGTGTTTTCAGATAGATTGCTCTTTTTATTCCTATTTACATACATCAGTAATCACCTTTGACTAGGCCCAGTGATTACATACTCCAGTCCCAGCTCCACTTTATCTATCAAGAATAAATCATATTGTCACAATCATTTCATGAGAAGAGGTAAAAAAAATATTTTATTACAATTTTATAGTCAACCGTGTATAACATAATACTCTTCTGTCTTTTCTGTTTACATGAATTCAAGACAAACCATCACTCAAAAGTAATTTTCTTTACTAAGTCTTCAAGTGAAAAATCAATATTAACAACAAAAAAGCAGCACTTGTGACGCTGTCAGTGTGGATTTTACAAAATAAAAATAATTCAAATAAAATAAACCACCATTGATTGGCAATGTCTGAATAATTACAGTCAAAATGAATATATTCCAACAAACAAATAAAATGGATGAATTCTTTAAACAACAGGGCTCCTCAGAGGAAGCGCTCAAACTCATTCAATGTGTTTTCCAGTCCTAATAGACCATGTTTTGTGATATAAATTTGTTTCTCTAAACTCTTGTCATTGTTTAACAATTCAAAAGCATTTTCCCACCTCCTGTAATTGTGACAGGCATAATGTAACCGTACCAATGCAAATAATATGGGAAAAAATGGGCATTATAAAACTGTTAGTAATACATGTAACAGTGTCTATTTGCACCTGAATGAGAATAGCTACATGGCAGCTATTCAGCTATTTACACCCACAGCCACAAACACACGCAAAATATGTAATGCAATATGTAACATAAATCTGCAGGGGAGGAGGTTGTGGAGGATGAATGGGACTTTCACCCACTGCAATGGGACTTGATTTGGACGTGAAACACATTGTTCTGTTTTTAGCCTTCAGTTTAGGTTCAGGCACCAGACTACTAGGATAGTAGAGTTAGGAAGCAGATGGATGGACAGACAGGACTGATCATATAACAATCCAAATGAAAGTGCCTCTGCCAGTTATGTTGGCCACTGACACTGGGTGCAAATAGCATCTGTATATATGTGATTTTCAACAAATATATAAAACATGCAAAAACTGTTTTGATGAACTCTCAGCGGCCAGCTGGTAATACCCAGATGTTCCTCAGTTGAAGAAGTCTTTTCTGCCAGCAGCCATTAGTCTGTTTAATGAGGACATTTCATAGGCAGTGCGTCCTGGATAAATAGGTGTTGCACTGCAGCGAGTAAAGCCATGTCTTTAATGGCCTATGTGCGGAAAGCTTTTTTTCTTGCTGTGCTAGATCTGTGCTTTCTGTGCCAAGTGACTTCTTTAGTTTCTGCTTTTAGATAAGATGTGTTTATCAAACAATCAGTTCTTTTAATGAGACGTGGGATGCATGAAACAGTAACAGACTTCCTTTCTGCTCAAAGTTGCTTTCGGCAACAAAACTCCAAGCGTTTTTAAGAACCATAATGAAAATGCCATTTAGGAGAGTACATTTACATCAGCGTAGTGCTGCTGTTGGAGGAAAGCATCTCCAACATGAAAGTGAGGCCAACTCTATTTGATGTTGGTACCATTTCCAATCTAAACTGCACATTGAAAATTAAATGTGAGTTCACGCACGGGTACAATAAGTTATATCTCTGGGCATTTTACTTTCCATTACAGTCAAAACCCCATCATACAGATATAGTTTTGATCTGAGTTATGCCCTGAGGCCATGATAAAAAAAAAAAATCCTTCTTATAGCGTGTGATGAAAGGAAAGACAGAGTCCACTACAGCAAAATCTACACCAAGGGAACGACGGTTTCATTTTAATGATTTTTTTCTGATTTGAAGCTGACATCAGGACGTCCTTCCTTTTGCTCTGATGAAAGGCTCTGTTCAGATGAGGCAAGTCTTGTTAAGGGACAGAAGAACCACATAACATTTAAGAATCCCTCTGCTGGATATAACTGTCATATTCACCCACAAACTATCAACACAAACATCTCCCAAAACTGTCCTGCTACTCCATCTCTGGCTTTAAACAGAACTCTCTTCTGATAATAAAGATTAAAGTGACATTTGGGTGAGTGGTGATTTTATTACTCCAGAACCTTGACGGAAGGAGCAGTCAGGGACTCTGAAGCCAAAATATGATGGCTAACTAGCCTCTTAGCAAACACAAGCTGTGCAGCATGAGGGAATCCATCCTGAACTACAGTGTTTACACTGTGTCATGCTGTGGAAATGGGGAGAGTATTACAGATGGTGGCCCGCCAGCATCTACACAGCAGGTGAAAGAGGCCAACAAAGTCAAGCAGAGCTATAAGGGCCACATCAGGAGGCACTCTGAGAAGGCTGATTGTGCCCAGGAGAGGTTATAAAGTCTTTAATCATTTTTCCCAACCACGCAAGCCAACCAATTATCAGCTTTTTCAATCTGCCACTGCAGCACAGACACACAGTGCAGCTGAGGTTCCTCCCAATTTCATGGTAACAGCAACGTCCCTAATGTGGTTAAACATGACACAAACCAACTGAATACAGCACAATTACAGAGGTGTTGTTCCTATTGCTATTACATGTGAAGTAAACAGGTCTGACACACTCTTATTTGCTGACAGATATACAAATTTGCTTTTAAAAAATGGCCCAGAGGAAGGGGATTTTTGCAAACTCTAAAAATGCACAAAATGGTTCTGTGGAGTTTGCTTCATGATTGAGCAGCAGAAGTGACACCCACCTGAAATGGAGATATATAAAGTGAGGCGGGGGAAGTGAAAAAGGAGTGCACTTGTCCTAGAAATGCTCCATCTGAGTTTAAAAATACTTTGGAAACACAGTACGACACATTCACCAGCAGAGACTGCACCTAGAAAACTTCTAATCTACACAGTCACTTAACATACAAGTAACAAATCTTAGATTCCCCATAAATAGAAATGTGTTCTAAGTTTGTCACGCCACAGCATAAAGTTGTATTCCAACTTAAACAATGAAACAAATTGGTCTGTACATAGTAAGAACTGTGAAAAATAAGCTGACAAGCTGCAGACACTGAAATCACAGGAAATTGGATCTTCTCAAATGTCAAATACCACTGGATGGATGCCGCATTTAGAAACGTACATATCTGAGCCAACAAAGCTGGAATCCAGTTCACAAGTGACCTACCCATTCTGTGACAAAATGGTGGTTTTTATTCCACTTATGCAAGTTATCAATATGAAATACTGATTAGCATAATCATCAATAGCTGTGATCTAGTGGGAGCACTGCTGGTGCTTTTTAGGGATGTGTTATTCTAAGTATGCCTCCAATGCCTCATGGAGCCACTTAATCCTGTACACAGAAAAATACCTGTGTGACTTAACAGCTAAGCGCTTTTCAGACATTTATTTTATTTTTCTAATATTTCAAATATGCTTAGAAACATTTCCCTGAATTTTCTTTACACTGCATTATAAAGCATCAGCATTGTTCCACTGTAGTATATGTTGACATGAACAGAATTTGATTTCCTATTTAAAAACAGATTGTTGTGCAACCCTTTCTTAACACCACCACTCCAGATGCTGAATCTCAGCTCAACAAGACCTCCGTCTGTTAATAAGTGGCCTACAACATGGAAATAAGAGGTCACATAACACATGCAGAAGTTAGAGTATGTTGTTCTCTGCTGTCTTTATATAATCCAATTAGTGCTAAATAATAATCACTGATTGCTGAGGATTAGAGACTCATGCGGGTTGAGCTTGTCGGAGTTATAGTACAGCAGCAGCACCTGTGAATGACTCATTCCTCGGAAGCAAGAAGCTACTGACTGCATCTCCGAGCAGTATTCAGCCCCACAGTGCAGCAATTTAGGATCATTACGAGCATAAATTTAAATGCATCAGACCACTTAGAATGAGGATTGGGGCTAAGGGATTTATGTATTAAAGACTTATCATATACACTGTATAATAACACGTCTGCACACAGGGCCAGGCAGAAAATTACTTTCCTCACTTTTTGGAGCAAGAAGTTGCTTTGTGTTGATTATCAGTCATTTGTCAAATGTAGCAGTGGAAGAAGAATTCTAAACTGAATTAAAGCCATGTGCTTGATTGAACTGAATTTTATTTTATTTTATTTTATTGAGGGAAAAAATGAATTATTAGGAAATGAGAATTCTATAGAAAATTGGTCTACTTCATGGTTCATTACAGGAGCTTGGAAAAGTGTTGCACGAATCAGTGTCGGGTCATCTATATTTATATTTAGTCTTTTAATTTTGACAGAGAGAAGAGAGCTGCAGAAGGAAGGTGAGTGTTTGGAAATTCTACTGGATTCTGTCTCTTGCAGCCTTGAGTAAAAGTACATGTATCAGCCTGAAAATACTCCTATACAAGGAAGTGTTCTTTTTAGAAACTCTCTTAAGTAAAAGTTTCCAAATATTATTATCAAAATTAACTTAAAGGTTGGAGAATTGAAGTCATGCTGTAGTAAAGTGGTCCCTGACAGTTTTACTCCTACACTTCAGGCTTTTGGATTCATGTAACTGATGCATTCATACATACGCTCCAATTTACTATTATTTATTTGTACTTGTTTAAGGTTCATTGCAGCCACACTAATGTAATGCATCATATTCTGTAAGACATGCATGTTTGTAGTCGTTGTCTTGTGAGCCACTTATTTCTAAATAGTTGACTTTTCATAAACTTATAAAAGAAATACCTGTTTTCAGCTTTGCGGCAATGCATTTTACAGCTAATCTGGAAGTGCTTTTCAAGAGTTTATTTATCTTTAAAAGGAGGAAAGTTTTCTTGATTCATGAATGAACACTTTGTCAGATTACCATAAACACTCAGAAATACATTTGAAGATATTTGGATTTAACTAGATTGGAAGGGCATGAAGAACTGAAGAAATTAAAGCACAAATGTAGTGGAGTGAAAACTACAGTAACTGATTTTAGATGGAGTGGAGTGAAAGTATTCAGTTACAAAACACATACACAGTACACAAGTGAAATCTGAGCAGCTCAGTTTTTTATTTAAGTACAGTGGCTCCACCAGTGGCTGGATGTCAGTGTTGTCAGGGTGTGTCTTACCTCTGTCAGTGTCGTAAAGGTAGACGAACTTCTCCCATTTGTAATGGTCGAGTAGACTGAGAACAGCTCCTCGCAAACTGGGCCTCATCTGGATGACGAACTGCACGTCGGCGTCAATGGGGAAGCTGGGTGTAATGAAGGAGGTGTGCAGCGCCCCGCAGAAGGAGGTCAGCGTGTTCATGGACTTTCTGTCGTAGAAGCCGAAGATGGCATAGACTCCCCGGGAGAACTGGGAGCAGACTGGTGACAGAAACAGGGCAGGGGGAGGTCAGGGACGAGCTGAGTCAAAGCACGGTGATTTAAACAGCGGTGGAGGAAGATAACTGTTCCTAACCTCCACGCAGATACCAACACAGCAACGGAAAAATACCTACTGACAAGTAAAAAAAACAATCAAATTGAATGTAAAATACATAGATTTAATAACCAAAGCTAGTTGAGCTGAATCAGTTCTATAGATGATGGAGATAGAAAAGGGATTTTATTAAGAAAACATATTATAGCAAGTGTCAATTACTTATTTTAATGAATTTAATGACATGATGGGCAGGGAAAGGGGTGTTGGTTTTGGTTTGTTTGTTTGTTAACACTATATCAGCAAAAAGATTGATTGAATTCAGACCAAATTTGGCTTATACATAGCCAGTGACCCAGAATAGATCTCATTACATTTTGGGAAAAATAGGTTAAAGGTAAATTTTTTTATGAAAAAAGTTCCCTTATTTCCTTATAATGGGACAAATTTCAAATGTCTGTAGCAGCAAAACTATTAGTTGAATTCATACCAAATTTGGCTTATAGATCGCCAGTGACCCAGAAAAAAATCTGATTACATTTTGGATTACATTTAAAGGTATGTGAGAAGTACCAAAGGAAAAATGCAAATCAGAAATGTAATCGTAAGTACACACTGCTTTTCATAAGTCTTAGAAGCCAAAAAAAAAAAAAAAAAGTTGGAAACAATTGATTCAATCCTTGAAAATGTTTCCAAAGTTTGTGCAAAATCTTACAGTTAAGTGATTAACAGAAAAGCTGTCAAATAAATGTAATGGTTTTAAAATCTTTAAAAAAGATAATGATACTAGAAGAATAAGAAGCTGAATTTGTACTGAACGACAACACTACAGGACACTGTTGCATTCAAGCACTGTGGAATAAATCCTCTCAACAAGGAAAAAGGAAGTTTCACAGTGGGCATCAATATTTCAGTGGCAAAAACTTTAAAGTGAGGTTGAAATGTGACGGCATTAATCTTCTGAATGTAGCAGCGGTTATGTAAATAAATGGGTGCCATGTGTGATGTGTGATCCCCATAGTCATGTGATGCTACCCAGTGCCCTTCACTTCTCCTTGGTCTAAATGCAACTGCTTGGGTAATCAACTGGAAATAATGGGAAAATCAGTGCACTGGCCACAGCTTTTAATGGACAAATACCCTGAAACATGAGCATGCAAATGTGCAGGCACTGGGCTGTGCAGCAGTATAAGAGATTTACAACAAGCCCTATCTAATACCATCTGTGGGCCTACAGAAATGAGCTCTGACTATAAACACTCTTTGCATCAGACACTGTCTTACAAGGTGCTAACTATTTTATTTTATTTGTACATACTAAATAGTTTAATAACACCAAGCAGGATGGGATCAGGGATATGACTCAAGTGTGGATGGTGGTAATAACTGTGGCAAATGCTGGTGAACCCAGGAGAGCTGCTGTTTTTGACCATCTGCACTTTAACTTTTAATCATCTTATTAACCTTACTGTTTGCCAATTTTTCTTATTTTTCCTAGAGCCTTTTTTTTTTTTTAAAGGAGAAACCACAGTACACCTCCTTTATAAATCACAAGAATAGTGAATTTGTATAAAAAGGATAATGTTCCATCATTTTAATTCCATTTGGGCCTTCTCTTGAATTGCTAAACAACACATTTCCAAGAATAATTTCACATTTTATGCACATGCTACTGGAAATAAATACAAATGAGTACACTCTTTTTCTCATTTCACAATATTATAACTCAGGAAAGAAAAAGAAAAAAACACAGATTATATCATGCACAGCCAGGCCAAGAAAAAGTCTCCACCTGGATTTAACAAAGCAAATAAGTATGAGACTTCTAATGGATAATTACGGTAGTTATTGATGCTTCAGCTGCAAAACGAGTTTTGTTTTTGTTTGCTCTAACTGATGCGGTGAACAACTTTTCATTTAAACCACCATCAGTTTGCCAGAGAGCATGAAGATTGAACAATGCCACCATTCATTGGGCTCATCAGACTTGTGAAAGAGTGGTTCAGGGAGCATGAGACATCATTTTCACACATGGATTAGCCACCACAGAGTCCAGACCTGAACCCCATTGAGAATCCTTGGGATGTGATGGAGAAGATTCGATGCAGTGAAATAACTCTTCCATCATCAAGACAACATCTTGGCTGAAAATTAATGCAATTAATGGACAGAAACAAGTGTTGGGACATTTATTGTGACACTGCATAAGCTTTGCATGAGTGCTGTGAATATGAACTGTTATCAAAGCTAACGGCAGTCCAGAAAAACATTGCACTGAAATATTCAACTTCTGTTTTGGCTGTTTACACTATTGTGTAATTACAGTTATCATTCTAAGTTGTGAGAAAAGAAATACTATTAACAAGAAGTGAAAACTAATATATTGTTCCACTGTGACGGAATCTCGTCGTAGCACAACACGGTTCTCACATAACATAATTGGTTTCATCTTTTTTTCCTCTAATATCATGTGTCTTTGCTACTGTAACCAATTTGTATGAGAAGAAGAGAAACGGAGTGTTCTGTTGCAACATTAGTGTGTAGCAGCAGAGCACAACCTCCACCTCCAAACTTCACCTCTACCTCTCACCACATCCATACTCTTTGTTGTATGTTGTGCTGGAGCACAGCAAACGTCCATGAAAGAGCAAAACAAATTCAGCTCCAAACCTTTTACATTTGTGAGGTTCGTCCTTGAGTTATGTCTGACTATTCTATTAAATTTCATAAAGATCCATTCAGTGGTTTTTGTGTAATCCTGCTGATGGAGAGATGGACTGATGGGAGCGATCAGCTAACCCCCTTAGTGGAAGTGAATATATGTATGTACAGATCTAGTGATGGGTTAAACACAGAAGACAAATTCAGTGTGGTGCATGTGCATGTTTACGTGTGTGAACCCCTACTGACAAAACTAAATAAATAAATATAAACAGGTGGAGGGCCGTTCCTCTTATTATATTATATTTCAGTGTTCTGTGTACAAATGTCAGAATAATACAAACATTCACTGCTATAAAAACCCTCCTTAACCACACAAATGTAATAACTTTCCCACATATGTAATAACAGTCGCCTTCCACAAACACAATACCTCATTTCCCACACACATAATAATTATTATATTTGTTGGATGGTAAAAAAAAAAAAAAAAAATCATTTTCCAAAATTGTAACCACTTCCCACAAATGTAATAAATTAGTACATCACATACATTTGAGAAATGTATGCATGAATATTCATTCATCCTTCTTTTTCTTCCCATTTATTCTTGTCCTTTGGATACTTGCCTTTTTTAGAATGATCAAATGTTGCAGTTACATCACACGGTCCTAATTCCCCAATAATAGATGTTTAATTACCTCCGTCAAGGAGGTTATGTTTTTGCCAGCATTTGTCTGTCTGTCTGACTGTTAGCAACATAACTCAAAAAGTTACGGACGGATTTTGATGAAACTTTCAAGATTTGTTGGCAATGGCACAAGGAAGAAATGATTAACTTTTGGGGGTGATCCGGAAAAAATCCTGGATTCTGGATCACTTTGAAATTTTTGTTAACATTGGAGTCAATGGGGCCAAAAATTTAGTTTCTCAGTATCTCGATTAATTATTGACCAAACCTAATGAAATTTTCAGGAAATG
>JAPSES010000044.1:15258721-15269380 GCA_029822895.1 Maxillicosta whitleyi | reverse complement strand
AACAGAGCTGGAGAAACTTTTTTTTTTTTTTGGATAATTTTGAGCAGGGAACTTCATGAACATGTTTTGTATAGTCCTTAGAACAATTCTAACTGGAGTATATGAAGGCATAATATGGCCCCTTTAAGACCCACCTGCCTTCAGGAATCATGAAAGTATTCTGATCTGATCTGATCTGAATATAGCCTTACAATTTAAACCAGTTGATAATGGTAGCATATATATCAGCTGCAACTGAACACTAGTATTTTGCCATTTTAGAATAAACCACGCTATTCCCCTCCGCGCTGATCATTAAAATACACGTTGATTTAAAAGTGTCCCTTGTAACTGAAATTAATCTGATACCATAACGTCATTCACTTTGAAAAGCTGTTGTGTTTTTTATTGTTGTTGTTTTTTTTTTTTTTTTTCATGCTTCCCAATCCGATGAGAACTACATGACAAATCTGAGGATGAGTGCTTGTCAGCTTACAGCAGGTCATCCAATCTGACAGGACTCTGGCTGCAGTCGCAGTAACTCAGATATTTTTATCAGTGCATCGTGATAAAAGGACATGCTTTTGGGTAAGTGTCTCTTTCTGTTCAAGGGCTCCCAAATCCAGAGGATCCATTCAAAGGCTTCACATGTAACCTACACAAAGTCTGGCTTCCACAGCAAGTGGATCCGCAGTCTGTCATGTTGTACAAATTTTAGCTTTCAGTGGCTTCTTTGTTTTGAATCACGCACTCATAAAAAATCTGTTATAATGAGCTGTGTTTATACGTTTATTACACCAGACAAAAAGCATGAATTAAGAAAGAAACTATCAGGCAGGAACTCTCCCTCAGGCTAAACAATTTGACAACCGTGTCTCTGACACTCATGCATCATTCATCACTTGTTGGTTTTAATGTGTTCTCAGAGACATGATACCAAGGTAACTGCCTATTTTTTGGTTATTTTCTGATACCCTTGTTTTGATAGCTGGCAGAAATTATGTAAAGCACCGACAAATTGATGTTTACCTTTAAATGTCAGAATATTACCAAATGTTTGTGTGCTCAGTGGAACAATTTCTGCAACAGAAACATAAATCATTGTTAAACTAGGGATGTGTTCTCATTGTATTGTAATTTACATACTTGTAGATGTAATGACAGCTGTGTGACATCCACTAATATGCAGTATTTCAGTATGTAGACAGAATTTTATATAATCAGCTTTGCAGGGGTCAGGATATTCTGACTTTGTACTTTAGAACAGAACTGCTACTGTGTACTTTTATTAGTCTTTGGTTAATTTATTTGTGTATTTGAGGACCGTAACTATTCAAAAAGTTTGAATTTCAACCCTCCAGGTGCTGCAAAATTATCTTTATAGTCAATTTGGTCGATGGTTAATTACCCATTTTAATTCCTTCCTAATTTGTTACATCTATAACTAGTTACATCACAGCATTTACACATACTGTATAAGGTCCAGACTTCTGAAGAACATTTCTCAGAGTACGACATCAGCAGCAGCGGTTGTAGTCTATAGTGAAAATATGTCCAAACTTCAAGCTGATTACCTAAAATGTTCAGTTGTTGGGTGAACATGACAGAGCAGCACAGGCAACAACCTGGAGGGGGCAGGGCCTGAAGTAGCTCATTTGCATTTAAAGAGCCAGGAAAAGCAAAATATTACTCCTGTAGGAAATGTCATGTTGTTGTTCATGTCATTCACATTCTTGAAAGGATACTTTATAGAAACTTTTTCATAATGTAATTTTATTTATTTATTCACTGCTATGTTACTGATGTGGCCAATATGAGATCACACAATGAGTTTGAGTCGAATGTATTAACATTAGATCACAATAAACCTACTGAGCATAGAAATGGACATAAATAGTGTGTAAACACTCCCACTGACACACGTTTCTTTATGCCCAGTAACAGAACATTTTGAACTCTCCAAAATGATGCAGCAACTTTAACAGCGGCCTGGACATGACAGGGTGCTCTAAGTAACCAAACAATATTCAATACCAGAACCTCAGTTTTGGTTATTTTCAAGGCTGTTCAGCTTTTATTTCCTGAAGGCGTACAGTAAAAGTGAAGAGAGCGAAATATCACTCCTTTAAATGTTCTGTACTGTATATACACAGCCTAGCCAAAAAAAAGTCCAACACTAATGTTTTTTTGGGCTTTTAGTTTTCTTCAGGATATGTAGTCGGAGCTTACACAATGTCACAGTATTTATTTCTATAATTTTGTTTGGACATATGATGTTGCTGAACCTACACCTGTCCAACTGAAGCAGCCCCAGATCATAACACTGCCCCCACAGGCTTGTAATGTAGACACTAGGCATGATGGGTAATCATTCCATAAACCTCTCTTCTCACTTTGATGCATCCATCACTCTGGAACAGGGTCAGTCTGGACTCATCAGACCATATTACCTTTTTTTCTATTGAAACACAGCCCAACCTTCATGCTCTGTATGAAACACATGGTTGTTTAAGAAATGAGTTAAAGAAGCTGTTACAGTCATTATCCATTGGAAGAATCTAACATATTTGCTTAGTTAAATCCACATTTGTACTTCTTTTTAGCCTAGGCTGTGTATTAAAGTAAGTTAAAACTAAAGTGCTTGATAGTTTTTTGGTATCATTCAGCAAATATTCTATAATTACCTTTTTGTCCTATTATAATTCAAGTAATGTGAGAAGAACTGAGTATTCTACCCATTTTTGTGGGCTGGAGAAATATACCCAGTGACATAAACTTTGCACATAACATCAACACCTTTTTTTTATGTAAAGATTTCCTCAAACATGACTCTCCATGACTCAACACAGATGCTTTTAAAAGTAGCTTCTCTTTTCCACACTGGCATGAAACAGCATCAAGTCATCCATCCCGACTTTGGCTATCTGTCAAGGAACGATTTGAGTCTCTGGATGATGTGAGTCGTGCATGTGTAGAAGCATTTATCTTTATTGGCCATCTTTTACGACTTACTACAGAAACCTCACAAAGATCGCATCGTTGGCATCCAGTTGCGATTACCCTCCACTGCTCAGTTTCCCCCAGATTTAGATCAAAATGTTTGTCAGCTGAATAAGCTTTCAGCTGAGAAAGAAACCAAAAGCAGGTATATAAATTGACTCTCGAAATCACTTCAGATTGATAGAAAGATATTCCTTGAAGGTAAAGTCTCTATTTTTCCATTATTTCATTCATACAATAGTGGTTTGTCCAAGTAAGGTTGCTGTAGTGAGTCGTAAAAATTGGCCGACAGAGTTAAATGCTTCTACGTATGCATGACTAGCATCGTCCAGAAACCCAGATCGTCCCTTAACAATCATAAATAAATGGTAAAGTACTCACTTTACATTAATTGGTTTCTGTTGATGCATAAATAGGTGAAGTATATTCATATTGTATTACTTTTACTGATGCTATAACACCTAAACATTTTAAAGCTACAGATAATGTATGTGGTGCTAATGTTATGCTATCATATATAGTTTATATATTTGCATTTTCATCTGAGATAAATTGCTTATTTTCTTGCTAAATAAGCTGATTTCTCAAGCTGACATGTTTAGACAAGTAGTAGCAGTTACTCAGTAAACTATTAATAATATTTAACAGAGTATCAATTGCCATATACTGAATTTATTGATTAATTGATTATATAAACGTGGGTTCACTTTAAAGTAACTGAAAAGTAAACTTGCTATACATTTACAGTGGTAAAAAGTATAATATTTGCATGTAAAGTCATTAAGCAGAAGTTAGTATCCAGTCATTAAACTGTTAAAGCTAAACCTGCCGTCATTGATTCAAATGATAAGCCTATTATCAAGCTCTGCAGAAGACTGATAATGACTGTTAGGTGTGCTGGTCTTAAAACATGCAGGATGGTGGCTCTCGAGGACCAGCGTTGGCCACCCCTGCACTATTGAATCAAAGAAAGTAACCCACATTTTCATTCATGAAGTCCAAACAAACACTGCTGCCAGTCAGGTTTCTTTGCTCAAAGAAGATTGCCAAGATGAGCTGACTTCATATAAGGAGGAGACGAGATTTTCCACAGTTTTTATACAGAAAAATATTCATTTGGATCACGTATGACCTACACATTCAATGTAATAACAGTAATTCATGTAAAAACGGGTTTGAGATAGACAGTTCAGGTAAGTTGTATACATATTCTTTCTTTTAGTTAACGCGTCTTCATTTATGGTTATTTATTTGTTTGCATGTCTGAGTTGTTTATGCTAAAAGTGATCTAAATAAACTCAAACTAAAAGTTGTTTGCATACTCTTTAGAGTGCTCCATCTGTGTATCGCTGCAGAAACACAGCTTGTGAGTCACAGTGTGCAGCACAGCATTATAAATGTGGAAGATGAAAAAGAAAAAGTAGAAGAAGAGGAGGAGGTGGAGGCGGAGGAGATCTGGCTACATGAAATGTTTGGTGGTGCATTAGTGGGACTGTCCATTGCCTACACACTGAAGTACTCTAACATTAGCCTCTGTCTGAGCTGCATCACACCGGTTGAGTCATAGCAGAGGGAGGACAGTTCGCTATAATAAATGCTTTAACAAAAAAAAATATATAATAATGACATGGCTCAAATGTCATCAAAGTCTGTCTCTGGAAAAAAAATTCTAGCCTGAGCAGAGCCTCCTGCTGCTTACTGAGAGGCAAGTGAGAAGTTATAAAAAATACATGATGTGGCTTTTTGGTCTTCCTCTGCTGCATACTGATACAACACATAACAAATATCTACTAAATGTGTTAACACAGAAATACAAAAATTTTAATTCATTTGCATGCATTTTAATAGCCTAATTAGCATGATCCTAAATACAGAAGAAGTATCTAACAAGTGTGACTCTGTAGCATCAGCTAATTAGGTTGTGAGTGGGTGCTATGTAAGTAAAGATACCGAATCACGGTCTCCTTATCCTGGCCTGACCTTACTTGCAAAAGCTTAATCTCTTGTGTATTTCCTCTAACTCTTCTTGAGTGTCCAGCCCAGCCAGCAGATCCGTCTCCACTGTCTTTTCCTGCCCTGACCTCAGTCTTAATGGATATAACCTTCCTATTTCTGCATTTATGCACACAATCAGTCCTGGCCCGGGGCGAGGTGTCACATCAATACATCCTGCAGCTTCACTCCAGTCACAAATTGGTGAGATAATAAACACCACAGCACAGCAAAGTTCCCTTTGTCAGAGCCAATTCAATCACGTTACACCGACTGACAACTGTGTGATGCGATGCACTGTTCGCCGTTCACAGGTTTTGCATCGAAAAGGGCTTCCATATCTGCAATACGGGCACTGGAGTGAAAATGTAGAGGTTCTGGCCATGAGAAGTTCTCCAATAACCTGTTCAGTCATGTATTTGAATAGAGGGAGTGGGACAGAGAAAATGAAAGCTTGGTGAGAATTGATTTTTCCATATGGAGAACAAACTGGACCCACACACATACACACTACTGCTGGACTCTAGCCTTCCACCTATTGATCCACACTGCCAATAACACAGTCATTTGCCATCAGGGATTTGTAACAATCATTATATACTGACCCAACTAGAGGACAGTAGTGTCGTCCTACTTTCATTCTACAAAACAAATGCAACTAATAAACTCAAAGGAAAACTAATTCTTCTCATTTGTCTAAAAGTTGTGGATATGGCACGCAAGATGATAAATAATTGACATATTTAAATTCTCAATCATCTTAACGCTTGCTAATATTTTCTAAATTAAATGTGTGAGCAGAGGGAAAGCACAGCAGTGACTAAACTCTAATACTTGCCAGAATAGCAGCATGTCAAAATAATCATCACATTCACTTGCTACATCAACACCTGCCAGGCAAGCAGGGCATTATGCAATCCAGACTACTAAAATAAGAATCATGTAGTTTGGTGCATTTTCAAGCGATGCCTTAGTCACAAACTGGCCTGGCTGCTCTGCATAATTAGCTGCTCATTGGTGTTTTTCAAGTGGAAACTGGAGAGCATCTACTTTAGTTTATATCGGCTTATCTTGCTATAATTAATCCACCTGATTAACTTGTATTTTTGTTTATCCTCAAGGAAAATCATTAAAGCTTCTTTCCCAACAAAGAACATTGTTATTTAAAGCCTTTCTCAACACGAACCTGGCTATGTTCTAAACCTTTAATAGTTGCATCATACACAAATTGGTTCTGTAATCCATCAGGAATCTATTTTTACAACAGTGTGAGGCAACGTCTGTAAACATGAGTTACAATACGGCAGCGATGCAGCGTGAGAAGCAATATGTTAGTGATTAAGTAGAAATTTTAATGGTGGGATTTGTAGGATTTGTAAGACAACATAATACATTGATATCTTTAGCATAACTCCATGTCTGCTATTTCTTTATATGAGGTCTGGGGAAAATATTAAATTAACGCCATTAACCGAGGTTTTACTTTATGGCAATAATGAAAAATTACAAAATCACACAGTCAGATTTGTTCCTCTGGAGTCTTTCCCTGCTCAACCATAATTAAAAATGGAACCTGGTTGTTTATTTTTACATGGTATTGTAATGTGCATTGCTTTCTCTTTTGCACCATATGGGGCAATGATCCAATTTCCCTGTAATGTGTACATACTATGTTGGTGCAATGACAATAAAGATTTATCTTGTCTTATCTTAAGTGAAATCATGAATCACCCCTAACATTGAAAAAAAAACCTAAATGTAATTTTTTTTTCCCACTGTATCATCCAGCTGAGATAATGTGTTCATATTTTTTACAAGCTGTTTTACAAGCTGGCCCTTTTAGACTTTGTTTTAATAATAGTTCACACATCTGTCTTAATCTTAAGTATATGCTCTGGAAAACACTTAACCATAAAATGCAGTGGGTTTTTTTTACCCGTGTTTTACCTTGCAGGTCCCATAAAATTGGCTCCTGAGAATGCTAACATCTCTATCGACCATTCACTTTCTCTGCTGTAAAAACCTGTGATTGAAATTAAATGTGTGAAGAATAATAGCTAAAATATTAACAACACCCACACTTCCCCATTGTTCCGATTTTTTTTCTTTCTATTTTCCATCTTGTGCTTTGTCTGAAGTTGTAGTCTTCCACTTGTCCACCATTTTGAAATCTTATTTCCGTTTTTGTGGCAGAAGTAAATTATCTTGAGCCGTTACATTCCATCTTTTCATCAGTACAACTTCTTTTATACTTTAAACTTTTGGTTTTAATACAGTGAGAAGTAAGGAAGGTTATTGATGACAAACAAATTCAAAAAAACAATCATACAACAAATAATACATATGCTTATATACATACAATTTTTTATTATCCAAGTAAATATTTCAGATAATTAATAGAAATTGTTCTGTTAGTTAATTACAACAGTGATTAATATCCACTGTAGCAAGTTCTTTAACCCTAACTAATGCAGTGAGTAACGTCTCATTTCTTAAACAACCATTAGTCGGATAGAGAGCATAAAGACCGCACTGAGTTTCAATGGAAAAGGGTCATGTGGTCTGATGACTCCAGACTGACCCTGTTCCAGAGTGATGAGCACATCAGGGTGAGAAGAGACGTGGATGAAGAGATTACCCATCATGCCTTGTGTCTACAATACAAGCCTGTGTGGGCAGTTATAATCAGGGGATGGTTCAGTTGGTCAAGTCTAGGTTCAACAATGTTATGTGTCCAGAAAATTAAATAGTGTGACATTGCACAAGCTTATTGACATTGTGCCATTGATCAAAATTACAGGCGGTCCAAAATAATATTACAACTTTTTTTTTGGCCAGGCTGTGTATATTTGAAGCTACAGCGGCCACATTTTGGTGAAATACATGTCAGAATTAACAAATACACACCTTTCTTTTGCAACTCTCTCCACTCTGTCCAAATCATGAGACTAATTATAAAGATGGATAATATGATGTAATTTCAAGCCACACACACACACACACACACACATTGCGCAGCAGTTTTCTAACACCTGAAAAAGCGAGAAATAGATGAAAATGATATAGAAGTCTCATGTCCTCTCATACCACTTGATCTCCAATATTATAAGAGGTAATTTTGGACTAGAAAACCAGTTCACTTTTAATGTATTATAAGAATTTTAATCAATTCCAGTGATTAAAAAAATATTCATTATGTCTGTGACAGCTACAGAATAACAGTGGTTTATAGATCGAAACCTGTAAAAGAACTGTTTTTGAATGCAATGATCACAAATCATTGACTTTGTGAGAATAAATCTTTTCACTAGATGAGTAATACTCACTAAAGACAGACTTTTTGTCTTCTCAAAATTAAAAAAAAAAAAAGAGTTTGTGCTTTGTCCCTGATCTGATGCATGCATGTAATATTCATCTTTTCATCAGCAACAACTGCTTTAGTGCCCTTGAGCTCAGTACTGACCTCACTCCAGCTCCGGTGTAATTACTCAAGCCAACAGTACAAGGCTGTGGTTTAACTGGGCAGCATCAAGGTGTGAGGGTGTGAATGTGTGTGAACGCTTGTTCCCCCACAACTTCTCCCCAAGGCTGCTGCTGTAAGTACCAATATGTTACCAACCACTACACTCACAAACAGCAGCAGCATTTTGTATTTTTACAGCAGTGCTCTCGTTGGACAATCTGAAATACATGTTCAATTTTCCTACATTTTAGGCTTTTTCTCACTTCATTATAACAGCTGACAGAGTTTGGAGTGCTCTACCTGATCTTTAAGCGTCTAGTGTGAAGTGCAGTTGGTGGGAAGAAGGATAACAAATTAATTCTCCAGACAGAGCTTGCTGGCCTACATGGCAGAGGACTGGCTGGTAGACCAATTATGAAGCCTTCTCACGGTTCAGAGTCCTTCCTCTCAGATCCATCAAATTTGTAGGGATGACTACATGGATTATTCAGCATGTTACAGCCCATACATTCCTACACATCCATCAATATACAGCTACAACTTAATATCATTTTAAACCAATACGAATAGGTAATTTAAGCTACTTGGCCTGTTATCTGCAGTGAAAATCCACCATTGAACAGACAAAACATAACCGTCGCACCTACAACATATAATACACTACGGTCACTGCAGGACACAAGAGCCAACATATCAGTGTTTGTTTTGCCCACTTTGTCGTGCCATCATCAACTGAGTGCTACTCATCAGCTTCTCTGGAATTACTGAATTACTCAGTTTACAAAATCACAGTCCTTGGCCAATTACAGGCCATCATGCTCCATCATCCAGCTGGTAAATATTAGATAAAATGAATGTGGAGTGAGTAAAAGGCCAGACGCGTGGCAGGTGGTTGAGAATGTGTGGATGTGTTTAAGACCAATCCTTTTATATCAAGCACCAATTTGACTGTATAAATGTGTCATGTGCTGTTTGTAGGTGTAGTTTTTGTTTTACATTCTGCACAAACATTCATATTATGGCCTAAAACTTGACACTTTTTTTTTTTTTGCTTATAAAATAGTTTGCAGTATGAGTACTTACAGGCATGGGTGACAGAGAAACTGTTGGAGGATTCCAGGTTGTCAACATTATAATTGAGGTGGAAGGGTTTCTCCGTCACATTCTGGTTGGTGTTATACAGCTGGACAGCAAACCTGAAGGCGCTGTGCTCCTGCACTGTAGAGCGCATGAACAGTCCACCTACAGGAAAGAAAATGTCACATAACAGCACTCTAATTAGTTCGCTCCCAACATACGTGAAGAAGGCACTTTTTATTCTCCCATCCTCAAGAAAATAGTGAGAGGGGTGTCATGCAATTTCGCATCATTTGGACAGGTGATTATATGACTTTTTTTTTTTAACCAAAAAAGTCAAGATGCTGTATATAACCTATATGACACCACTCCATAATGCACTGCAGATACTAAAAAAAAAAAAAAAAAAAAAAAACACCATTTGGATCAACTCTATTTTTACTCAACCTCCTACAGGACGGTTAAAACCCCAAGTAAACTTGGAAATAAATGATAGAAATAAAACCTTTACATATCCAGGGTGCATCAACAGACACACATATATGAAGTCAGAGTATCCCAGTCAACTTACCGATGTTGATTTGATTTGGAAACCCTGCCAGCGATTCTCCCCAAAAATATAATAAAACAAAGATTGTCGCTATTGTGCGATGCCACATTTTTCTCCGAGAAGTGAAATCAACTCCTGGTCTGGATGTGTTACAAGAAAAGCGAGGCAAACCATGTACACGGGCTTGTACAAAGAAATCCACAAGATGCGTCGGGTCTCTCTCACCCACTGTGTGCACCCACGTTGAATGTGTGCCAGCGCAACTGCAGCGCCAGGGTTCTGCTGCTGGAGATCTATAGCCGGTGTTTTACCTCAAAGATGGTGGTGGTGTTGGTGGAAAAAACAGATCTCCTTATTGTGGATAAGGACCATTGAAATGGGCCACGGAGAGGGAGGGAGAGAGAAGAGAGTGAGAAGAGAGAAGAGAGGCAGGGAGGAAAAGAGAGGAGTGAGGGGGGCGTTTATCAAACTTGGTCTGACGTTGAATTATAATAAGAGCAGCCTCCCGTCTTTCTCCTCACGTCACTGCAGAGTTGGTGAGTGAGGCGGTGCAGCCTCTGCTGGGTTTAGTGTGTGTGTGTGTGTGTGTGTGTGTGTG
>JAPSES010000044.1:15239976-15258621 GCA_029822895.1 Maxillicosta whitleyi | reverse complement strand
AAGCTAGAAAATATCATAACAAAGAGTAAGATGTCATATTAGTTGAAGAGAAGTCTGGTGTCACTTGAAATCAGGAGCAATAAATAAAATAGAAGAACATATGAAGGATTAAGAAACTCAACAAGAACCATCAGTAGCAGACTAAGGACCCAAATGCAATGTTTAGGTCTAATGAAGAGAGACCAGAGGCTGCTGGAGTCCTATGGGATGACTCAGTCCCGTGAGTATAAATAACACTCATAAAGACTAGGACAATGTTCAGTGACATCAAATAATGACTGGATTCCACTGATACACATGAAAGCTTAAGCTAATTAATTAATTCGCCACAGGTTAGCCTTCAGACAGGTTAGCCGGAGCCAGAAATGATTCTTTCTTCTTTAGTTTAATTATCATTAGCTGTTTCACCAGCTTGCACCAAGGTTCCAAGCATCTTGAACAGAAATCACTTCAAGATCCAAAACTAATTTGGCATTAAGAAACTCCTGACAGTGGTGATTGCACAGAAATTCAGGAAACAACTTACCACCTGCAGGCAATTGGACCTTAGTTCCTGGAGACCTTCGCTGTGAAGGGTCTCCTCCTTGTTCCCTGAGAGCAGCAGAGTTTTGTCCAGCTGTTGTGTGAGTTCTGGTATAGTCATTCATCAGGATGCTCTCAGAACCACTCACCTGAAAAAGTTAAGGTCGGAGGAGGAGGAGGAGGAGGAGGAGGAGGAGGAGGAGGACATCAACTATGGTGCAAATTGAAACAAAGTTTTTTACAACTGATTTTAACTTCATCATGCCTCACCAAAAGTCGATTTGTGTCCTTCTTCATGTCTCTCAATTGTTTGTTCTGCACCTCCCTCTTCGTATACTCCCTTTGTTCAGTTTCTTTTATATGGTCCTGTTTCTTTGCTGCCTGTCTCTCAAAGTGCCGCAAAGTCATTACTGTAGGAGACAACACAGACAGAGCAAAAGCCACGAGTAAATGTTATATACTGAGTAAACAAATCCAATCATATTAAATCACTGTCTGCATTGTGGAAATGACTTCATCCCCTGTGTAAAGATGGTGCGAACTGAGGTGGCATGCGGCTAATCCGGCTACCTGCTTTGGTGTGCTCTCTCCTGGCAGTGTTGACTTGAACCTCCATCTCTCTCAGTTTTTCAGCACAGCATTGCTCAATTTCAGACACTCTCTCCTGCAGGGCTGAAGAAAACAAAAACCACAACATGCCTCAGCATCATACACAACAAGTCCAAAGGGACACACTACACTCACGGTTTTGCATTTGTTAACAACTATACACAGATAGTAGGTCTTCATAAACAAGGAGCTTATTAAATTTATGAAATGTATATGTATTATTATTATTATTATGAGTTATTATCATGGGTATAATTGTACGGATTACAAACAAAAATTCAGCTTCTATATTAATAGGGGATTATAAGTATTAAGTGAAGACCTGGATTTTAAATAACATTAAACATTAAATCTACCCATGTGGAATTGATTTGTACAGCATTAAAGCCTCAGAAGTTTTAGAAGTGGCTTGGGCAAATCCTTAAACTAACTGTGAAAAACTGACTGGGGAGAATCAGTAACACTTTCCCAAAGCAACTGCAGTCAAGGTGCTCTCGAACATGTCACTTAATCTCCTCAACTGCTCCACTGAAGCTACTGAATGGACAAAGGTGACAGATTGATGCCAAGAGCGAGTATCTGGAGACTCTGATGAAAGGTATTTCTCAGAAAAAATGAGCAGGAGTGCTCAGCCTTTTCCCTCCCAGATAAGTCGGGGCTGAAGAACAGTCATGCGGCTTTACGCAGCCCCTGTTTCACCTTGTTCACTGTGTTCCTGCTGGCTGAACAGCTCAGATCGGAGTTTCTCCAGGTTGACCTTGCTCTCCTCCAACTGGGCTTGGATCTGCTGCAGGCTCTGCTGGGCCTCCTCTCTGGCAGCAACAGCCTGTCGGACCTCCACCCAACTCTGCTCCAGCTCCTGCTGCTGCTGCATCGTACGGCTCTCATCTGGAGATTAAATACAAAGGTAAATTTGGACCGACATATTGCCACAACATGGACATAAAATAAACAGATGATAATAAGGTGTTGTACGTCTTAAGGGTGCTCACACTGTTCTTTCAGATCAGCCAGAGCTTTCTCAATAAGCTCCGGGGTTCTTTTCAGTTCCCGTGTAAGCTTGTCTCTCTCTTCACACACCAAACTGAGTTCTGTCTGGAGGTTTCTGATGCTGTGGGGCAACACAGACAAAATGGCAAACAGAGAATAAAGTCAAGCAGTGAGATAGAAAAGCAACTGCACGAAGTACATAACAACTATGGGTGGGACAAATTATCGATAGAGGAATATATTATATTACTTTCTCTTGTGATGCATTATTGATATACTGGCACCAAATATTGATATTTTATTTCAACTCATGGCACATATGGAGGTTGTACTCACTGTGTGCATGATAAAGAGACACTAAGCTAAGACTCTTCCATTTTTGATCATCATCAAAGATAGCTGCTGGTTGGAAATGTCTGTGTAGATCAGTTCTCTAAATTCATTAAATATCTCAAAGGATCTTGGCATGAAACTGCTGCCTTAGTATTTTTTTTTTTTTTTTTTTACATACGCATGGAGGTGATACTTTTAAGTACTGGAATATTTCTGCTACTTTGCATGTTTGGTGCATGTCATATGGAGTGAGTTTGAAATCCTGCCTACTGGATTACTCCTGAAACAACTACTTCTGCATAGGAAAAAAAAAACCCAAATGGCCAAGTATTTGCCAGAAGACATGGAAGGAAGATAAGCAATCCTTGAACTTTATGTCAGAGGAGCCATCTAAAGTAGTAAAAGAGCAGTCGGGATTGATGGAACTATGTGAGGAGATACAACAAGTGTAAGCTGTATAATTAAAGACAAGGATAAGAAGACAGAGGAGCTAGAAAGCAGAAGTGAAGAACTAGAAAAATACACAAGAATGGAGGATGTGGTGATATCTGGTTTGGAGACCACACATCACATACATGCACATGTAATCAGTAAAGAAGACGATGCACCACCACTGATGGTACATCCTCTCCTTCTGATTAAGTTCTTCGACAGCAAAGACATTTCTATTGACAGTAACGCCATAGCTGCTTGCTACACATTTCGTTTTACAATGTGAAATGACAATAAAGGGCATTCTATTCTATTCTATACAATTCCCCCAAAACAGAAGAAAACATCAAATATCACTATCACATTTGAGTAGAAAACATAAAAATAAGCTGCTTAAAGTTCCAAAAAAAAAGCTTAAGGGCACAGGGGTGTTTATAAATGAACATTTAACAGAGAAATGCAGAAATTGCTAGAGAAGCAAGTATCTTGGAGGAAAAAAAATACAAGACACATGGACAAGGGACTGTAAAACAATGATAAGGCTCAAAATGGAGCACCAGAACAGGCCAAGGTTATGACCATCAGTAGTAATTCAGAGCTGGATAAATACAAATGAAATGAAATCTTAGTTGGAAAAGATTGGACATAGTAACGGGTGAATATTAGTTTTATTGTTTATTTATTTGGTTATACCTTGAATCTGACTGCTGATGAATAAAGGAGAGTATTTAGAAAACAAAACTGAATTTGAAGAGTTTTTTTTTTCATGATGAATACAAACCTTATCACAAAGGGAATGACACTGATGTAAAAAATGATTTCTGTTGCAACATTCAGCTGGACTGTGAGAACTAGACAGAAAAGGATTGTAAAATGGGAATGAGGGGATTCTCACTCATCCATTTTAACAGTCAAAGCCTCTACAGTAACTTTTCTGAAATTAAAGATTACCTGTATAATATTGAAGAGAATTTCAGTGGTATTGCAGTTACAGAGACTTGGATAAATGAAAAAAAAAAAAAAAAGGAACTATTAGATAAACTAGAAGGCTATGAAATGTTTGTTCAGAACAGGTTGAATAAAAGAGGAGGAGGTGTTGCTTTGTTTGTGAGGATAGGCTTAAAATGTAAGGTTATTATAAATATGACATATTCTATTGAAAACCTAATTGAATGTCTAACTATTGAAATTGAAGGAAACAAATCAAAAATATTTTTGTTAATTGCATTTATCTAACTCCAGCTTCCTGCATAGATCAGTTTAATAAGAAAATGTTTGAGTTATTTGAGTATCATGGTCATAAGTTGACACTGCTTTGTGGCGACTTCAACATTGATTTGTTCAAATTTAATGAATATGAATGTGAAAATGAAAGTCACACCTTGTAATCACAAAGGAGAGCCAAGTGATTATGATGTGTGACTTTTTCATGGACATTGGTTTGTGATGCAAATAAATCACTCTTTTGAACACATCCTGTTTTGAGAAGAAAAACGTTTTATGTTAGTGACCCCGCAAACTTGCCTGACTACTTTTGTTTCAACCAAAACCGAACCAGAACTCAGCTCACAGGACACTGTCGGGGGTAAGTCAGGGTAGCTGTACTACACTGATGATGGGGATGTCATACAGATTCATGTCAAAAATCCCAAACTATCCCTTTAAGCCTGGACAGTGCTGGACACTCCATGTTTTCAACCTTACCATCTTGTTCTTTTTTCTTGTGGTAGTTCTGGCAGAGCTTGGACTTATATTTTAGCTCATTACTTTGCTGTAGGATGAACCCCTGACCAACCAGGCCCATCCCAGAGGTACTGCATGGCTCTGCAGAATGCTGTGGGAGCCGTTTAGGTTCAGCGCGTCTTTGACTCAGTACAAGTCACCGACCCTGGATCCAGCAAAACGGCCCCAGACCATCACACTTCCTCCTCCATGTTTGACAGTTGATGTCACACACTGAGGAACCGTCCTTTCACCTACTCAACAGTGTACAAAAATACTGTAGGATGAACCGAAGAGTTCACATTTGGATTCATTAGTCCATAACACCTTCTTCCAGTCTTCAGTATTCCACTGGTGCTGTTTCATGGCCCAGACAAACCGCTTTTTCTTATTCTGAAGTCTCACCAATGACTTTCTAGCTATAAGTTGACCCATCAAACCTGCAACTGGAAGTCTTCTCTTCACAGCTGAAACTGAGACTTTCTTACTATGACCACTATTAAGCTGTGTTTAAACCTGTTCTCATGAATGCCTTTTGATGGTGAAGGAAACGACACACTGACACCTTGACTTTCTTGGGAATTTCTCTGTAGGACAGACCTCCATTTTTAAGTGTTATGATGATCTGTCTCTCTTTAATTATTAATTGCCTTTTCCTTCCATTTTTATTGTAACACACTACTTTCTGCAGTACAATACTGTTCAAATAATGCTCACAATGGTACGGTACCAAAGTGTGTTCCAACACTACTTTTATGCAGACAGAGGAGGTTGTAAATAACTAAGAAAAGTTGGGACACCTGTAGGAATTGGTAACACCAACTTTAGAGGTTTGATCAACCTCCATTGCTGCAAACTGCTTTAAGTTGTTAACCCATTTCTTGTTCCCTGAAAAAGGCCTTTTTGTATAATTCTGAAATGTACATTATTCGGTTTTGGTTAACCTTATCTTTTTTTTTTTCTTTTTTTTTACCTCTGGCAGTTCATCACTTACCTTTGTATCATTTCAAGCTGTTCATTGGACTTGAACTGCTTGAATTTCAATTTTAAAAAATGGAAAAATTGGGGGTGTTCTAAACCCTTTGACCAGTAGTGTACACTTTAATGTTACAACCGTTACAGCTATTATAATAACAGAACATGAAAAACATTTTAGCTGCAACTACCCACTTTATTTTTTAACAGGTAAAACTAATAGCTAAAGACATTAAGTCTTCACTGATTAGAATAATTCCAATTAACCCTCCCCATTAAGTCTTACTTTGACAGCTTAACCTCGACCCTTAAAAAAACTGAACATGTTAATGCTTTATAACGAAATATGACAAATCCATACCTGTCAGCAGCCTGTTCTGCCTGTTTACTCGCCTGCTGCACTTTCTGAAGTGCCACCCTCCGCATGATCAGTGCTGTAAATCAAAAGATTTGTAATGTATTTTGAGATATGAGCCAAAAGTGAAGAACCACAGTCCTAGTTTATTACACAGTGGAAAAGCATACCTTGGATTGTCTCCACTTGTCTTTTAGCAAAGGTTAGCCGCTGGGTAGCAATGTTGAGTCTTGCTTGAGCTGCATTCACCTCTGCTACTTTACTTTGAAATGCCAAATTGAATCTGTAAGGAATAGGAAAACACATTGTTCTGAAAAACACAACCTTTAATAATGACAATTACAGCTTTTTCCATAATCCCTTAATGCATCTTCAAAGCCTGTGTTTTCATTTACCTTTGCACTGCTTCCTTCAGTGTTGCTAGCTCATCCGCAGCTTTTTGCCCCTGTGACTTCAGCAGGGAGTTTTCTTTTTGAGCCAAGGCCAAGTCCTGCTTCAACGTCTGGAATAAAAACAAGCACCCATATAATTGAGCATCTAATAAAAATCTACAGTGATGCTTAATTTTAAGCCTATATACCCAGCTGCTGCTACCAAAACTAGCAAAAAACATTTGGAGAGTCAGCATCCTCTGCGGTGGTAAAAGTGTGCAGGCGTTTATCACTTTCCGATGTAGCTTGGAATTTATTATGCATCATCAAAATTTGAGACGGCCATGTAAATCATGTCACCTGCTCAGGTACTAACCTCCTTTTCCACTTTCTCCAGGTCCAGCTCAGCTATCCGGTCATCCAGACTGTGTTTGAGTACAGTGGCCCTGTGCTGCTCCTGCTGAAGCTGCTGCTCTATGGATCTAACCTTAAACAAAAAATAAAAAAGAACAGCACCTTTAATGTTTTCACTTCAGCACTTTGGCCAGAATGACACTGGATTTAAAAGATGGCTATTTCCATACTCTTGAGAGAAGTTCTTCTTTTTCTCCTCTTAGCTCAATGTCTTTTGAGCGAAGCTGGATACACAACTTGAAGACCTTTTCTCTCCAGAGCTGAAGCACTTGAAGGCTTTCAGGTCCATTCTTCACAAGTGGGTCTGTCAAGGTCTGTCAGAAAATGAAAACACTACTTCAGCCAAAGCTTTGCCAAAATATCAGGTTATTGTTGCCTTCAAACACAAACCCTTATAGCGAGAAAGATTTTCACAGTTCAAAAAAATTTTTCAATTAGATATCAAAGAATCTCTCAGTTACTGAACTCTTAAAGGTGCTAAAACAAAAATGAGATTACCATTATACATTTAAGCACGGATATTGACAGTTGTTACACACTGCCTACACTTGTAAAGCATGAGCACAATGTCCAAATATGTTCAGTATACTAGTAGGCATAACAATCACTGACCTTCTTTACCATTTTCTCTTCCTGGAGGGCTAGTATTTCATTGACAGAGTTAAGTCTGATCGTCAACAGCTCTGTGGTCATCTGAAGTGCTGCCTTCTCTTTGTTCAGCCTCTAATATTGAACGAGATTGGAATTAATAAAATAAAGCATGATTAATTACTAATATAACCTATTCGATGCCCCACAATCCTTACTGAAATTTCCTGAAAAAGATAACATTTATAAAGTTTTTCCTCCAGTGGAATTACTTTACAGTGGGCTGATTGCAATCAATACTGTTTATTCTGTCTCCACCTCAACAGCTTCGTTTAGTCGCTCCTTCTCTCCTTTCTCTGGGGCAAGTTGGCCAATGTAATTTCTAAGGCTTTGCAGTGTTGCAGATTGTGTCTCAAAAGCTTGTCCAATTTGACTGAAAAAAAAAACACCAAAAAAGTCAAACAGACTACAAAGTCCTCTAGACATTCAATTCTTAATTAGATACAGATCTTTAAAAGCCTGTAAAGATTTGTAAAAGACTGAACGCGGCACCTCAAATGTTCTTTCAGCCCATCTCTCTCAGTAGACGCATCTATCAGACTGCTTTTTAGCTGCAACACTTCTGAAGTCATTGATTGAAGCCGGGCCTGTAGTCCATTGTTTGCTTTTCTAACTGCATCCAACTCCGTACAGTGGGAGGTATTCAACTGTTGCAGCTGAAATTTACAAGCAGTAAACAATGAGCAACTTACTTTGTGCACAACCAATTATATTGCAGAAATTTGCTTGCAAAGACTGTAACGCACCTCCATCTCCTGATTCTTTTGCAGTTCCTCTAGTTGCTCAGACAGTCTGAGGATCTGTTGCTTGGCTGCTTCCTCAGCCTGCTTTCTGCTCATATCTGCCTTCTGACGGAGCGCCTGGCCTTCCTCTTTGCTTCGCTCTGCATCCCTCCTAAGCTTTGCAATTTCTTCTTTTGAGTCTCTGTTTAGATTTTCAAGCTGCAACAAAATGTGGTGTTTAATTCAATATGTAATATCAAACACACAAACCAGCCTCATAAACATTAAGTTTCTATATATTAGGTGTCTGAATTGAAAACCAAGTTATGTTTATACAAATTTGTCCTCATTATATTTTGCTATAAACACAATCAGGACATTGATGTTTTCTGTAACAAAACATTTTTGATTGAGGATTTTCTGGGGTTTTTTTTTCTGTTTTCCTCAATAAACTGAGAGTGGTTAAAGTAGATGGTGGAAATGCAGACGTCCTAGCCCACAGGTTGTAAAAACACTGGGATAGAGTTAGGAAAATGTCCTGGTGTTCAATAATAGTACATTCATATCAAGTCATTTACCACTTTGCTTCAGACTTTTTCTGTATTACACCATTCATGTTGGCATACATGTTTTCAACTGTACAACAAACCCTAAATGTCACAGCTCAAACTTAGAGATTAACTACAAAATTTAAAGCAGTCCTTTTGAATTACTGAAACAAAACTAAAATCAATCAAAAGATAAACAACATTACCTGTGATCTTATTTTCTCCTTCTGTGCATTGCTGTGAGAGAGCTCCTCTCTGACTTGGCCAAGATCACTCCTGGTTTTACACAGCTCCTCACGCAGGGCTGCCAATTCACAGACTTGTCTAAAAAAAAGGCAAAAGGGAATGGTTGCTCTGTTTAAGATGTCACAGAGTTTGTTGAGTGCTCTTGTATAAATGAGGAAAGCACAAGAAAAACAGGGGGTTTTGTAGGATTTTTTAAGGCTTTTAAATTAAAGGTTTTTAAATGTCTTTTCTGTCTGGAATGTTTCAGGATTTTCCTTGTTTTTCAAGGGCGTTGTCAAAGTTGTTGAAAATTTTTAACTGCAATCTAATAAAGTCCATATCAGAAAAATCATCAGACACAGCTATTTAAAATAAACCCTCCAAGACTTAGTGTCTTTAGTGTGACGATCTCTCCTACCTGTTCACGATGCTGTCTTTGTCTCTCATCTCATCCTTATGTCTGTCTGCTGATTGTTTTATAGCCTCCATCTGCTCCTTTAACCTCTCAGCTTCAGCCTTATGCCTCTCTGCTTCCAGACACCACTCAGACATCCACTTTTCACTTTTATCTGCAGCTCTGTGTTTGAACAGAGGCACATACTGAAGTTCATAATAAACATACAGACACACAGGTGATTATGGTATTTATTTTTGCCATAACTTGACATACCTTTCTCTAAAACCTGGCACATGATCTGCAGGACTCCTTCCTCTTATACTTTCTGCTTGTAACATCATGATCCTCTGATTTTCCTTCTTCAGCTCCAAGATTTCCCGCTGAGCTTGAGTGATGGCAAGCCATGGATTGTTGTGGCTGAGATCCGCAGGTGGTAGAGCTGCTTTACCGGAGTTTATCCAGGAAATGGGTGGTGCTGTTTCTGGCATCTTAACTCCTCTAATAGTGGAGTGAATACTGGTTGCAAAATGTGACGGGGGGACCAGATCTCTTTGGACATTGCCTTGAAAACAATTTCATGTGAATGTGTAGCGCATATATACCAATCTACATGCATATACCCGCTGCTGATATAATATGTAGCTTACAAAAACATTAAAAGCAACATGAGCTAGCAAGCTATACAACATGTTACTGTACGTTTGTGCTATAGCTAATTGCTTGAAACTCCTGTGTATTAGCTTAAAACAAATGACAGACTAACTAAAAGGCAGCTAAACATACCCGGAACCAGCGGTGTGACGAAATCCGTGGGTACAACGAGCCTTTCTTTTCCCAAGTTATGATTCTCCATGTTCTCCAACGCAAGTAATCACCATTAAAAGGAGAAGGGGACTTCTGGGGTTGTTGTGCTTTTTCTTCTTCGACAGTTTGATTTGTTCTCCCGCCGGACACGTCACTCTCAGTTGCCTCGGTTACGGTTACGAACGGAAGTAGCGTTAACCCTTCGACTTTAATACAGTCAAACTACACATTTGTTAAAGCACAACCAATTAATTTCCCTATTCATAAAATATTACCGTACGGTTAAGGAAACTGAGTGAAATAAAAAGATTCATAAACTATAAAGTGCACAGTCGCGCGTTGCATTACGGGAAATTAAAAGTTTGTTATGAACCGTTCTTCTTCTAAGATTTTTTTCTGCGTCGACGCTGTTAGACATATTACTGCCCTCCACAGGATAAATAATACTTAACTGGACTACTACTACTGTCATCCTTTTTAACTAAACCCCTGGATCATGCAGACATTTCCAACTACTTTTTGCAAATAAGATCAAGGTGAGTTTATCTCTATAGCGCATTTCGTACCCAAAATCCATGCGGTGAGCATTATGCAAGAAAAATATGCCAAACAAAAGAAATAAGAGCAAAATAATGAAATAAGAAAATAAGAGAGAATTAAATACGACGTCCTCCAGACTTATACTAACAGTGCAATAAACGTATAGTGTGTTAGGAATTTAATGTTAGCTGTAATATGCATTCATGAGCAGAAAAAGCAGATGATTTGAATGTCAGTGTAAAAAAAAAAAAACTAGCTGTTTGTGTTGCAGCTGTTGGCAGCACAGCATCAAAATGTTCTAAATGCTAAATGAGTCATTTGATCTAATTCCTAAAATGCAGTCAAATAATAGGCTAGTTGATTCTTAATTGTGACAGAGACAAAAATTTGTAATACCAACAATCTTTCTAGTCACTATGATTAGATTAATTAATTAGATTATGATTATGATTAAACCTTTTTAGATTTTTCTTGCTCCCCATCTATCTATCTATCTATCTATCTATCTATCTATCTATCTATCTATCTATCTATCTATCTGTCCGTCCGTCCGTCCGTCCGTCCAAATTAAAACAAAATAACTAAGTTAACTTAAAAAAAAACTTCTTGATATAACAGTGTCTTCAGCCATGTTCTTAAACAGTCAACAGAATCAGTCATCTATCAATATATTATTTAAGATTTCCTCACTTACACTCAACCTGGTAGGATGATTTAACCCACCAAGTCTGAGCCTCAGTCTGTAACTTAAAAGAATTCCTTCAGGGTCTTGAGCAACAAGTGGCTTCTTTAAACTGAAGATCAAAGAGAAAAATAGCACCTTCCTTTGGTCTCCTTAACCCTTAATACCTGCAGTTCCTTTTCAACATCCTCCTGGATTATTCCTACAAGTTCCACTCTTCCGAGGCATCCATGTGTCCTTTCTTTTAGGGCTGATGTTGCTATAGAATCTGTTGTTTCATGTTCCTCACCTCAAGCATGAGCAGGAACTTGATTTAACCTTATCGTGGGTGTTGTGATTCTAAACATTACAGACAAATGCGACTGTGATAGCATTGGATCAAGCTTTTGCTTTCCTCTCCTCTTAAAACCATCAAAAGAACTGCTCTAATCAGAACAAATGAGGACTTTGATTTTCCTTATCCTCCATCCCCCACAATGCATAAAAATGTGTTGTAATAACAGATCTGCCCTGAATGATCTGAATTCTGAGCTGTGCCACTACACCCCAAATCTTACTTTCCCAGTGAAATTGCATGCATATTTTCAGAGCATTATCCTTTTCTTGTTGAAAAGTTAAATCAATGCCCAGCTTTTGCATTTGCTGAAAAAGGTACAGACAACCAGCCCATACGTTAAGCTGTGACTCAGTGTCCTGGCGTAATAATTTATACAATTATTTTTCATCTTACCATCAACATCTTCTGTCCCTTACAAAAGACACTTAGCTGGAAAGTTGCGATTAGGGCCTTATTTTTACTCTGTGCTGCAGTCTCTGCTTAATACGCCTTAAGCATCAGGGCATTCCTCCCATTTCAATAAGCAGAGCAGGAACTGGGGAAGTTCTGGAAGCCCCACAGCAGAGTCTCTAAGGTTTTGCCTGCAGAATATCTGATTTTCCAAGCACTACCTGGAGCAGCAGAGCAATATACAAAACCTCCGTAGTCAAGTAAAGACGTCATTATTGTTTGATATATTAAATGTGCATGTACTTGCACATTGCTGCACTTGCTCCAGTTACATCCAGTAAGACCATACGCTGTATATGAAAAGAATCAGGTATTGGGAATTTGTGATCCTAAATGTAATCATTGGGACAGAAATTTCCTTAAAACCCTGTTTGTGAGAAACAGCTGCCTATAGGAAAACTGTGAGGTTTAAAATGAATGATGAAATACAGAGAGGTCTGACAGACAACCAGATCAGTTTTGCATTACATTATCAGTTCTGAAAAAGCACCATTTCAGAACAAGTACAGATATGAAATGCAATAGATAATAGTTTCTTGTCAATGCATTATGATGACAGCATGATTGTGACTGCAATATCAATATTAATACCAATTCTGCAATATTATTAAGATAATTGAAATTTCTCAGTTGCATTTTTTTTTTTGTACAGATTTTGTCTCCATTTCTCAGTCACTACCGGCATCAGCACCGTTTTGCAAAAACAGCATTTATGCTGTAGGTCTAAAATCTGCAAACTGGCAGTCCTATTCAATAAAGGTCTACATCTGTTTATTTGGTTACTACATAATTGCCAGCTTCAGTATATCCACTACAGCTGCCCTATTTTCGTATGCCCTTTCATATTATTTCCTTGTGTTATCTTCAGCAACCATTTCTGTTTGCTTGAGACTTACCTGCAGTATATCTTCTTCAGCTGCCTTGACCCACTTTCCCCCTGGGGTTCATTAAAGTTTCATAAAACCTAAACTAATCTATTTATGGTGTATTCAAGGAACAGAGACAGAGTTTGATTCATTTACATCAGTAATCACACAGCGTATATACATCCTGAAAATACAATAACATAAAATATTTACAAATTGATTAAGGAAACTGCTGTATAAATTCATTAACAACATGGGAGTGACTATATTGCCAAAATCAGGTGCCAAAACCTCATAAAAAAATGTGACCCTTGTGTCATATTGATAATGTAGTGAAATGGTTGTTTGAGGAGAACAGTGTGAGTGCCGTGTGTTATTTGAGCATGCTTTTTCTGTACCCTCTCAGCACTTGGCAGACACTGCAGTAGGTCCCGAAGAACAAAGCAGAGGAAAAGAGGGATCGGAAGGGGCCACCGGGAATCCGCAAAACAAAGACAATACTGACCCTTATTAAAAAGAGGGTAAAATTAAAAATGCAGTCCTGTTTCCTGAGGGGGATTTAAAAAGCTAATCAAGGTGGACATAGTGCTGACATGCAGAAATAAACTAAAGAGGGCATTTTATAAGTTTTGTAAAAAAAAAAAAAAAAAAAAGGCAGGGAGATACTGAGGCAGGTCTGTGAAATGGGTCAAAACAAAGTAAAGGCCTTAATGGGGGAAATTTAACTATTCATCAGTTTTCCAGTGCCTGTTTGACTTTTGGCAGCAGTGACAGAAGGCAAATCAATTTAGTCCAGATGTTATGTCTTCTCAAGTATTCCTGTTTATCATGAAGTGTCCTGGGCCAGATGGCATTTACTGAGTCCATACAATGTCCCACGGAGCCCTATGTATATAGAATCTATGCAGAACACAAAATATGTAATTGCATTTAGTCAAAATACAATTTAACCCTTTCATGCATACTGGTCACTACAGTGGACCATTATTCTACAGCTGTTCTCTTGGATTTCATTGTTTTAGTTCATTATCAGCCAACACAGAGGATCATCCCATACATGACATTCATACCATTATTGTAACTTTGCTCTTCTTGTTAAACTTGATCTGCTGTAACATGTTTGCATGTAAATTAATTGCTTGTTATTGTTATTAGACTGTAATTAATGGGGGGGTTTTTAAACAAAATGTGTGTGTGTGCGTGTGTGTGTGTGTGTGTGTGTGCGTGTGTGCGTATGTGTGTGTGTGTGTCATTTCCATAAAGTGAGTAATAACTACTGGAGTATGTTAAAATGACAAAACATCAGATTATCAGCATAAAAAAATTATTTCGTAGTTTTTCCACAGAGTATGTCAATAAATATATGTTTCTTTGCTTAAAAAATTAAACAGTGGACATTTTTGCAACTTCATGAAAAATAGATTCATAAAAAATTCCAATGCTATTGTTTTTTTTCCCCATGCTTAAAGAGGAATAAAACACTCAGGAAACAGATCTTGATTAAGGTTCTAATAATTCATGCATGAAAGGGTAAAAAAGTGTTAATCAGAATATAGTTACATTAATTACTCACTAATTCCCTATAAGCCACTGATTTAAAACATAACACAAAAGCATGTCTGCACCACAGCAGACTATGCACACTGCATATCACACCTGTTTACACACAACATAAAAGAATGCAGTTGTAATGGTGGAACAAGTTACACATTGGACTCAACCCTAATTGATGTTATTTACGCTCTACATTTTTTACCCATTTCATGCTGTTGCAAAAGAGATGGTTAAAAATGTCTTTTTTTGTGCCTTTGTTATTTTAAGAGGATAAACTGCAAGGCAACAAAATGCATTTCACGCACCAAGTGAAAGCAACATATTCTGCTGTGGCACTGTGAATTCACATAGCTTAATTTTTTTTATCTTTTAGGTTTTATTTTTACTTGATGATTTGGAGAACCGGTCCATTTTGTAAGACACACCATCACACTACTTATTCGACTTATTCACACTGCTACATGTACTCTTTTATTTATTTATTTATTTTCAGAAAAAGGTAATGTTAAAAGATGTATTTTTACCTCAACAAACAAACAAACAGAAGAGTAAATTCAGTATAAGTAGACAATAATGAACTTTCTGGATTCACACTGGTACATGTAATAATAATAATAATAATAATAATAATAATAATAATAATACACAATGTTGAAGTAATCCAAACTACTTAAAATAAACTGTTCATTTTGAGGAATGTTGCTGAGTACATGACAAATTGCATTTATGGCTATATATTAAGTGCCATATTCTTCATAATTTTCAATGACGGCATTGATGTATGGGATGTACTGTATGGGGAAAGGTTCTACTTCAAGTCAGTGTGTGGTGGGATTAGGCTGCCAGTGTTTGCTCTTACCACCACAAAGACAGCTTCATTTTGAACACCTGTGCATTATGCATCTCTGCAGAAGTGTCCTTGATCATAGCACTCAAGCACTTTAAGCATCCTTAACAAACAATAAATCTACCAATCAAAAAAAATGGGGGGGGGGGGGCATGCTTCTGGCTGACCTGATAGGATGGCAGCTAGAATAGTTCAACTCTCAGTTCACAGACCAGTGCTGAATGCCATCCCTTTTTTCTTTACCATTGTTTCCTATCACCTCCCTGTTGTATGTTATCAAATACAGCACTAAAGATAATTAGTTGATAGCAGGAATATAATACTAACCAAAAATAAAATAAAATGCAATGACACACCCATGGCCAGGGAAGCTGCTTTATCTTTTTCCCTAATCAAGCTGATTCAGCTCACACATACTGTAGGGTCTGTCTGGAGAAACTGTCCATGGCTGCAAACAGCTGAAGTAGGACTTTTTTTTTCTTTAATTAAAATGTCTTCCTTTCAAAATGCATTTGTTGGACTTCTCATTATACCATGGGGATACGGATAATAAGTCCAGTATACAGTGCAGAAACTTTTGAGTCGGTAGATGATCTAATATGTGAAACACAATTAAAAATGACATGCCCTTCCACTGCATTATTCAACAAAAATAACTTGCTACTGTACAACTAAGGTTTGTGATTTTTGCATCGTAACCTACGACACCGTTTGTAACCTATAAACTGTACAGCAAACAGTACTGGATTTAAAGACTCATGTTTACATCTTCTTAGTACTGCGGTAAAAGAATGGGCCCTCCATAAAAATAAAAAAAAAATTCAGGTAATTTTCTCTTTTGAAAAGCCTTTCTTTGGATACTTAAAACAGGCATCAATAAGTATCTCTCCCAGACTCTAGAGACAATGCATACATGCAAAATCACAGTTATGGCCAGCAGGCATAATAAGAAAAAAAAAAAAAAAAAAAAAGGGGGGGGGGGGGGATATTGGAAAAGCATCTGCTTTGTCAGCAACTCCCTGGATTTTACCTCATATACAGTATATGTTTGTGAATGTCTAGAGTTTGGATAAAGATATAAAGTGGCAGTATATTTTTTTTATATAGAGAACACATCCAGATAGTTTAGAAACAGAACACTGAGCAACAATATAATATGCCCAAATTGTGCTGTAAGAAACGTTTTATGAGGCCAGCAGATACTCATTTGCTAAAACTCAGCAGCAAAAAGGCATCTTTGCAGTTTACTTTAACAGTCTTAATGAGCTATATGAAGTACAACAACAACAACAAAAAAAAGAAAGAAAGAAGAGGATCTCGGTGTGCTGTGAACATGCAGTCATTTCTACTTACAGGCATTTAAGTTGGCTGTTGTGGCAGGGACTATCTGTGCAAAGCCCGTTCAAGCTGCTTGTTAAACGGGTGCATGTCTCAGAGCTGTCATTGCAGCACTGCGGCTTTGAGAAGCAACTCTTATGGTGGTGTGAGAACAGCTCTGATTAATAAATCCATATTTTATAGGCTGCACTTACAAGGGGATGGATTTTTAATATATTACAAAGCCAATGGGAAAACATAATGTGGGGTAGTTTATAATATGGAGTTTTCACCTCTCTCTCTCTCTCTCTCTCTCTCTCTCTCTCTCTCTCTCTCTCTCTCTCTCTCTCTCTTGCTCTATCTCTCTATTTTATTTTAATTTTTTTTTGCCAAGGTTGTTCACATCTCCTAAAATGCTTACGCCTCATGGAACATAATATATTCGAAATGCATTGCTATAATTGAGCAAATAACGCCCCGCACATTTCCTCCCATGCAGGCCCGCACACTTCATGAATAGACCCACTTGTTTGTCTGGTTGGTCACAGGCAGATGGATTTCGCTCGAGCACAAAGCGTGTGAGTACGTGAGTGTTGTCGGGGGTTAAGGTGGTTAGTTAATGGTTTCTAAATTGGGATTTTGTCGGTTGTTGGAGGGTGAATTTAATGCACTGGCGTATCCCGGTGGTTGCCTAGTAACGCGCTGGCAGTGGGCGCCGTAGAGATCTCTATGGTGGGCGCTCCATTAAAACCGTTGGCGCTCCTGACCTTGGCGTCGTGAATGCGCAAAGCACACAGACTGTGCAAAGCAGGAGATAAGAGTAAAGATCTATTTGATACTGAAATCGCGGGGATATTTTACACACACATCCCATTGTCCTGCATCGAAACTGACGGGCATGTTATGGAGGAAATCTCGACATGGAGCGCGTTCCAGCTTCTGTAAAAGCAGGTGAGTTAACCTAATGATTTTGTTTTTCTGTGGGACGCATCTCTGTTCAGATTGATCACTGGTATCTGCGCTAATTTTGTCTCACTCCCAACTAATGCCGTAAGATACCGCACTGGGTTTGAGGATGCGTTGTTTCGCCGATGTTTCCCATTTTCCCCTCAATATTCCACCGTCCTAGACCTGAATTAAACAAGCTTCCTAGTCACAACGTGAGGCAGCGCATCCACTACAGCAGTTTGTCGATGCTATCTGGGCTGTGGCTTGCTTTTCTCCATTGGGGCTGGATCTTTGCATTAAATTGTAAAGCACCGACGACTGTCGCGTGTGATACCTGCAGATTTTCTTTTGTTACAGTCCTCTCTGCAACAATCCTCTCTCGTCTTTATTGCACTGCTAAATTAGGGGGATTTGGGGAATCCACTAACACGGTTTTGATCCACACCAGTCGAATTACAAGGGCATTGGGAGCCCAGGACTGTGGTCTGACATACGAGGCTTCCTCTCAAATGCTTTCATGTTAAGGGCCCCCCAGGCAACCAGAACCTAATCGATGAGATGTTGTCCCAGAGATTTTTTATTAGTGGTGAATTAGTGGAGAATTGTGTGGATGTCAATGTAGTAGGTGTGTATATAGTAATGGTGGGGAGTAAAACATGATGATAACAATCATTGTAATACACATTTAAGAGGCATCAGGTCCACATAGGAACTAAACAAGTCTCAATTTGTATTTAAGGAATGACACCCATGGGATCCAGGTCTTTTGGCTCAAACCACAAGTGTACTGCATTAAAATGAAATATTAAACCCCTAACTCATTTAGATTTTGAACATGTCACCAGATGCTGATTTATTTATGTGCATTGTACACATTAATTGCCAAAATTTCCCCCCCACTTTCACTCTTCTACCACTGCTGGGCCCATTGCCATCCTAAATTGCCCCAAAACAGAGTGTGTCAAACTTGACTGAAGGATGGCTCACTTTTATTATGTGGCCCATTTGGTATAAGCCATAAAGCTTTTATCCACATC
>JAPSES010000044.1:15220602-15239876 GCA_029822895.1 Maxillicosta whitleyi | reverse complement strand
CCACGTCTGAGGCAGGATACAGTGGCACTCACTTAAAAGTCAGGTCCTGATTGAGGTATGATGGCCTGCATTAGTAAACAAATCAAAAGTATACCCATTAAATGGATTATCAGCTTTATTGAAGTCATTTAGATTTTAATTAAAGTGAATGTTTAATGAATGGAGTCATGTTGAAGCAAATAGTTTAGCTAATAAATGTGCAGTTAAAAGACAAAATGCTGCTTATTTTAGGGATTCATATCACCCCTTTGATCCTCAGCAGTCTTGGCAGTTTTTTATTTTTTTATTTTTTACTGCCAGGGCAGCTTGTTAAGCCAGAGACGACTAACCAAATCTGATCGGTAATGCCCACTACACAGTCTGTGTCTGCTAATTCGATAATTGTAACAATTTCACAGCAGATTTTGTGAACAGCATTTTTTCCTCGTACCTCTGAATGGGATCCAGATGATTTATTGTCAGTGTCAGTTTCAAACCAGTGGATGTGCCCTGATCTACAGAAAAATCAGGTTCTCTTTCTTCTCCATTTTAATGTCTTGGGAGCTGTACATCATTGTCACATAACAGATAGGCGATGGAAGGAGTGTCCTTTTTTGGCTAATGGGGAATTCATAAGTGTTAATTAATACAGACAAATCTGGCTGAGGGCAGAGGGATACAGTATTTCTCAGATGAACTTTTGTAATAATACTCGGAGAATAAAAGATATCTGATTTATCTGGTTCTTTGAAAATGAACTGTAATGGAGTTTAGACAGTCACTGTCGTGCACCCACAGTATGAAAGAGAGAATGATGCTGTTTGTGTTTATGTCCCTGCTAGTGTAAACAAAACATTGCAGGGTAAAAGAAAAGCCAATGCACCATATTTTTTGTTAGTTAGACCCTCATATTAAGGACAGAATGCACAGATAGGGGCGCCTGAAACAAAGCTGCTCAGAGGCATTCTTCTGCAAGCCTTGAGGTAGTACTCATCAATAAATTTGATTGGGTTAACAAGCTTGTTTTTGCTTTGTTCATTGATGAGCCAATGAGACCCCATTGTCAACAAGCAGTATCTGTTTGCCACTTTCTTAGACTACAACAAAATGCATTTTTGTTTTACACTGTAGTTAATTGGAAGAAATGCAGCACAGTTGGCTGTCAGTTCTCCATGGCTGAGCTTACATTTGATACTTTATTTGAAATACGGTTAACTCAGCATGTGATTAGGGATGAAATATCTTCTATTTACTGAAGCAAAGATACTTAATGAACCGGCAAAGACATTTAGGGTGAAAAAGTGTAAACAGGTGGTGGTGATGTCGACAGAAGCTCTGGGATTGTGCTTGGAACAGAAATCAGATTATGCATGCACTGCACATACATAGAATATGCATGCACATGGTGTTTGCGTTGGGCACCTGAAGTATGCTACTTGAAGTCACTACAGTAGCAAATACAACATCAAGATTTTACATGTGAATATAGAATTAAGTTCGATATGATTGGAGGATTCTGAGGCTTTATGTAAATCTGGGGGGTTTGTGTGTTCATGCAGTCTCCTTGATACTGAGGAAATGCCTGTGTAGTGTTAAAGTATGCAAGAACAGTTAAATTCCTCAACAAAATAAAAGCTGACTAGAAACTCTGTCATTGTATTTTTCCTTCGATGAGCACCTGTTTGTGTTTTTTGGATGAAGAAAAACATGTGGCAAGTGGATAGCAGAGAAAACAAATTTTTAAAAAAAAAATACTCTTCTTCTCATATTGAACTCATGTGGTCTTTTGCTGACTGTAAGCGTTCCTCCAGTCTTTCAGTTAACCTGCAATTACCTTACTTAATGAGGACAGTGTGATGCAAGTGTGGTCCCATCAGACAAGCATGTTCATGTTCATTATGCCGCCTTTAATCAGGAGTCAACAGCCTTTTAGATATCAGAACACACAAACAGTCCCTATTTATTATTTGAGATATTTGCTCATGAAATATATTGAGTTTTAAGTCAAAGGCTTCTTTTCTGGGGAGGTCCATTTTATCTCTGTCTTATACATATTAAACATTTGTCTTTCTGATGCTGTTCACTCCGCTGCTTTTACAGAAGAAAAAAGGGTGCTTAACACCTTTTATCTTGAGATTCTTTCACAGGTCTAACATCACAGCAGATGGGTTTTTCAAATTCTTCCCCTTGCATATTCCACTGATGCGTGCAGATTAGTATTCACTGAATTGTACATGTATACACATAAATTTGTGCTTTTAAGACAGCAATTTGTCCCAAAAGGTTATTAGCCCTGAAGTGAAATACAAGATGTTGCATACTGATATTGAGACCACATAAAAATGTATTTAGAGCACCAACATTTGGTTTAAAAAAAAAAAAAGTCACTACATCTATAATAAAATAAATTAATTCTACAGCTATCTTAACTGATTTGCACATAATCTTGATGAACTTATTTAATGTTTCTGATGTTTCTGTCTTGGTTTTGCTTTCAGATCTGGATGTCCTGAAATGAACAGTGGAAGACTGGGTGGACCATATCAGACTGAGGTGAATTTGGATTTGATAACCATTGGCGTCAAAGGCACAGTGAGTGATGTGTGTTTGACAGGGTCAGTGCAGAGGGACTGAGTGGACACTACAGTGTGCATTTGTTTTGTCCAAGGGCGCCATACTGCCCAGACCATGTGGCTGGCTACCTTTAGAGACCATCTGTTGCCTGCACACCTGCTACATCAGCAAGGGACTGTAACCATCACCCACTGTGCTCTTCTCTGGTGGATATTATGTTCCTGCTGGTCATTCACCAAGGCTACAAGCCAGAAATTCTACCCAACAGTGACCACCCAGTTTGGAAAACTGCGAGGCCTCAGGGTTCCCGTGGCCACAGAGGTCCTCAGGCCCGTTGATCAGTATCTGGGTGTCCCCTATGCTGCCCCACCAGTGGGTGAGAAGCGTTTCATGCCCCCAGAGCAGCCCTCCTCTTGGTCGGGTATCAAGAATGCCACACACTTCATGCCTGTGTGCCCCCAGAACATCCACAACACCGTGCCAGAGATCATGATGCCCATATGGTTCACCTATAACCTGGACATAGTAGCCACATACATTCAGGATCAGAGCGAGGACTGTTTATATCTAAACATCTACGCTCCAACAGAGGATGGTGAGTTGGTTTGGTAAAATGGACAGCAATGACTATCCATGTCCATTGATCACCGTGGTCGTGGCCCTGATGTCGTCCTGTGATCGTCATAAAGCATGCACCTCTGCTGCTTGTGTCATCGCTGCCACAGGGCTGATTTACCATCCAAAGCAATGTCATCATCGTCTCATATGTTGCATTCCTATTACACTGACAAATATTCCAATCTAGTTCCCTTCAATAAGTGATTATTAATAGTGTTTAGTCCAATGGTGTTCCCACTGAAAAAGTCTCATGTATAAAACACACATGGAAACATAAGTGAAGATAAAATACTTGGCTAAGTGCTTGGTTCCTCTAGGACACATAAAGAGAATATCGCTGAGGTAAGGTGTTGTTCAACTATTGGTCCATGAACATCTAAGCAATAATTTAGTTCTTTCAAAATGATGAGACTAGCATATTTGGGTGTCACTACTTTGTATCAAAGATAATTACAAAGAATTACTCAGTTAGGAAAGCTAGTAAAGCCAGGAGTGCCCACTTTTCATGTTTGTTACAAATCCTAAATTACAGTTTCTTCACATTTACTAAAAGTGCACTACAGAGAACTCCAGACACTGTGTCTGTTGGGGGCCAATTAGCGAGGAGCAGGAGTCAAATCCTGTCTATCGCTTGCTGAATCCTGCTTATTTTCTTTTTTATTAATATATGTTTTGGCCATTTTGAACCTTTATTTAATGGCAGACACTGGAGAAGAAAAAGAAACAAGAGCAGGGAGAGAAAGAGAGAAAGGAACGACTTGCTGAATCCTTATTATTTTTCTGTATCTAATAGTGAACTGAAACAGCAGGAGAACATTTTGTGTGTCTGCCGAGATTATCAGTACAATGCAGTAATGCCCTATCTTCTCTCATTTTGTGCACTGACAAACATTTGTCTAATTCAGGTTAGTTCAATGCACCAATTAAACATGGTGTCTGAGGATGCATTCCCTTCCTCACAAATATTCAGGGTCGTATAATAAGAAAAACATTCAGCATTCAAAGTTGAACCGTGTTCAGCTTCTGTATGTAACACACCACTCTTTGAATGGCTTTTCCATGGTAGCGTAGCAACAACAGATAAACAGCCTGCTTGAGAGGTAGCAGTCCAAAATGGTGCAGCCCACATTTTATAATGCTCCTAGTCTGAGTACTGCTTAAAGACCTCCTCATTGAGCGCACAAACAGGTTAATTACATTTCCCATTTGCATCCCTATCTAAATTTCAAAAGAAACTATAAGCCATTGGTTTTATACATTTTTTATTTTTTTATAACGTCATTGTTTATTTAAGATGTAACTTGGGCATCCTGTGACTTCATTATTTGTTTCACTGATGTACAACAGTTGCTGTGTGCCTTTTTTACTTTCTTAAATCAAAGTAATCTTTTCCCATTCCAAATTGCAGTAAAGATTGTGTTTTTGCAGTTTCAGCTATCCAATATTTATGTCTGTGCTTTAGTGCACCACACAAGTCAGAGCAGGACTTTGCTTTGTTTATTAATAATTCATTATCACACCATATACCTCATATTTCCACTAACTGCAACTATTTAAGTGTTTTGCCTGAGGAATTGACATGATTGTTTGTGGGTAAATATCTCATCCTACAAGGAGATAAAATGAACTAAGAAAGATGTATTACTCAAGCCAAAGGAAAGACAGCTGGATCAATATAACAATACAGATAATAAACCTTTTAAAAGTAGCACTGTGTGGGTGTATGTGCACTCATATGCGCACATATATACACACTGCGATAGACCAAACCAGTGCCTAACTGATAATGATTTTTCTTTTGGAGAAGCTCTTATTCACAATTATGTGCATTATGCCTCTGTAGCTTTTTAGATAATATCATCTACATTTTGTTAGAATGCAATCAGATAAAATAGTACAATTTTGCTATATATTTTTCCCCGTTTTGTTATTTTATTTGGATGGTACGTTAGGTATACAACACAGTCAACCACTCTTTTTTTGAATTCTCTACTTCTTTTTTTCTTCATGTGAATCCCAGGGAGCCAACACAAGAAAAAGGGGGCGACTTTCTCACATGCAGAGACTCATATATCTGAAGGTATTTTTAAGAGCTCAAGGTCTTAATGCATGGTTCCTTTAAGTTTTGGGGTGACGGTCTTACAACTCTTTTCTACTGCTATATATCATTTGAAGGTTTTTTTTTTTTTTTATTGTGAGTGGAATAAATAAAAAATGTTATCTGGTTTTATGATTACAGAACATGGCTGGTGCCCTTATGTCTTGATATAAGCGCTGTTGAAATCCCTACCGTACGTGCTGCATCTCAGCTGCAATGGATATTAATCTCGAGATTGTATTCTTTAATGCTGTGTCTTCTACTTTCTCTTATAGACAGATATAAGACACTGTAGAAATCTGTATAACAAACACATGTCACGTTGAACCTCTTGAGCTTGATGTTCACTGCTTCTATTTTAACTCAGTGTGTTATTCCACAGTTCAAGTCAGAATCAGCTCTGTTTTCACACGTAAACACAGGCAAACGTTTTCTAATGCTTATGCATGCAAGTAATAAATTGAACTGCCAAGTGTCTTAGACATATTCAGTACAATCTTAATCTCGGTTGAGATCAAACAAACCAAATAGATTTATTGTGCTTGTATCTCTAATCCAGAGGCTTATTAAGAACAGCAGTCTCCAGATATGATACAGAACACATCAACCTCCACCACTGTATTTAAGCTTGTTTGTTCTCTTACATGCTCTGTAAAAATGGCTGTTAAATATATTTGACCATTTATTCATACACATACTTGTCAGACTGTACTACCATGCATTTTTGAATGTCATTACAGCTTCCAATCCACAGGCCTACCACCCTAGCTTGCTTTTAAGCACCTTTGGAAAGCAGCCTTTACCCATACCTCATACGGAACAATTGGGATATAAAGTTTTAGTAACTGTAATCCATTAGTTCTCCATTTCATTTCTGATACCTCTGCAGTTGTTTGCTCAGCATGTGTGTGTGTGTGTTGACGTTGCAGATATAAGGGACTCCGAAGCTCGACCAGTGATGGTCTACATCCATGGAGGCTCCTATATGGAGGGCACCGGGAACATGATGGATGGCAGCGTGCTCGCCAGTTATGGGAATGTTGTTGTTGTCACGCTCAACTACAGAATCGGAATATTAGGTGATGCTTTTGTCTCTGCGTGGTAACATTTAATGGTGTTTCAAATGGAGTAGTCAGTTCAATATAAGGGAATAAAATGTAATAACAAGGCATTAATTGCCAGTTGTTTTGCTCTCTATAGCCAATGAAAAGAGGATACATGAAAGAAAAAAGGATGAAAAATATAGGTAACTTGAGATCATTGTACCATAGCATAGCTTGATTTGCATACAAATGTTGTCCTCAGAGGAAAAGTGATGCAAATACTTATCACACTCTGTCCTTGTTTCAAACAAGCTGTTTTACACCAATCCTGAAAACACAATTTATCTTCCTTTAGACGGATTTATCTAATCTATACAGTATCAGGTTTTGCCATTCTTGAAAAAAAAAAGAGTCAAATATACTATGGAAGGGATGCAGCATTCACAAGGCAAGGTCAAGTGTATTTTGTTTCTGAGTTTAACATTCAAAAACAGTACCTTGTTAAGATGAGAGTAGACAAGGGAATAAGTAATACGACCTGATGTAAGAGCACCTGTGACCTCTGTTGTTTTGATGAAATTCATTTAAGGTATCAGGCACAAGTAAAGATTAATTTATTTATGCACTGGGGATATTCTAAAGTCAGTATGGTGAGGAGAGCATTCAGATTTCATGAGTAGGGACCACATCTCTCCCTCAGGGGCACTGCTTCTTGGAAACTATTACAAGGAGTTGACTAAAGTTGTCAAGCTACTGTGGAGGGAGTAAAGGCATATTTGCACCTGAGGGAAAACGGTGTCAGTAAATTCAGATGCCCTGCTGAGCTACAACTTTAGATCAAAGCTGTGACATATACTGCAGATCTCTACTTCAGCACTCTGTTGTGTGTGTGTGTGTGTGTGCGTGTGTATGTGTGTGCGTACAACAGGTTTTCTTAGTACTGGTGACCAGGCAGCTAAAGGAAATTATGGACTCCTAGACCAGATTCAAGCTCTGCGTTGGATAAGCAAGAACATCGGTTACTTTGGAGGGGACCCGGGCCGTATCACAGTGTTTGGGTCTGGAATTGGTGCTTCTTGCGTCAGCCTGCTAACCCTATCTCACCACTCAGAGGGTAAGACCAAACCATTACCATCTTTGACGTGTGATAGTACCAAATTGCTTTATTAGAACTTAAAGTCATAGGAGCCATTATTCTTTATAGTTTATTTGGATTAGCTCCTCCTCCTGGATTCTCCACAGCAAAACTTAAATTGTTGCAGACTGAATTCTACAATGTGTTTTCTCCCAACCAAATTAATTTCCTCTCTTAAAGATGTTATTTCTGTAACAATTAATATTTCAATATGATGTTTGAATTTTGTTTCTAATCTTGTGCAGCCATAAATGGTCTGTCAGGAAGATGAAGTGTTATGATATGGGAGTAGGGTAAAGGGGGTATTTGTTAAGTAAGTGATTGCTTTTGTTCCCCTCTACTCAGTCTAATCAGCCTAAAAGCTTTGCCTCTTAAAATCTGAAGCTCTTAAAGAAACGTACTGGCATTATAAAGTTTTCAACATGTCATCATGTTCACCTGGAGTGGTTTTTACATCTGTTTACCTACCAGGATATGGTTTTTCAAAGTTCCTCAAAATCAGTGTGTCTGTATTGATATTCTGTAACTGCCAAACCTGAAGGTGCTGTTCACTAGGAAGCAGATGAGGATGAGGCAACAACAGACCAAACGCCAATATCTTATCCATGTTTGATAACTTTTTTCTTTTTATTAACTGCTCTAATATTTATTTCAGACATGTAAGTGTAAGCCACATAAGTTACATTTGAATCACATGTATAAAGAGTTAAGATTACCCATGCAAACACCAAGCTCCTTGCAAAGATCAAAGAAGAATATTTTAGAATAGGTGGCCCTCTGGGAATTTGGGCAGTGTCTTATCTTTGCTGGATTATTGCCCTGGTCTTCCGGTTGATACAGGACAGAATCACAAGAAGGGCAGAAATAGTGTGTTTTATCAATGCCAGTGAGGCTGCGGCAACTGTCCTTTGTGGGGTTCGTATTTGATGCCCTAGCTCGGCTGCAGCGAATGCACAAAGACCTCGGGCTGTCTTTGAAGTAGACTAGCTAGCTGCTGCCCTAAAAATTTGAAGTAAATGACAGGAAAGAAGGGAGAAAGTGACACCGTCGCTGCACTCTTTTTCCCTACGACTGATATGCCTTAACCTCAGCAGAGTATTTTTTGAGTTGATACAATCACTTGTCATTTTTAGGTGGTAAATACAAAATCCCCGGAGACAGAGGTGACGCATTGCATATAAACAATTCAACTGAGCAGTGTGTTTACTGTATCAACATTGAAGGATCAGGGTTACTGCATATTCAGCTCCCTGCACAGACCCTCCACTGCACAGTTGGCATCAGCAGTCTATGTGTACGCTACACAGCTTGTTAGACACAAAAAAAAAAAAATAATGATTCTACAATTACAGTTAGTCTGTGAATATCAGGTGCAGGCAAGGAAAGTTGACACCACCTCAGTGTAACCATAATGTAAAGTGATGTGTATTCACCATTCATTCACCTGCATATGTATATCATTCTATGCTATATATAATGGCTCAGTACTGACAAGCGATAGCACTTGAATCCAATAAGAGGATCAACAATAAGTGCTTTTGTCACTTTTTATAGATATGATAAACAAGGAAGAGGCCAACATCCCATTACCATTACATTTTCCCCACACAGTTGCATCACTGACAGCTTTGCTTCAGCAAGACCAGACTTACCTTTTCACTGTTTTTCACTTCCTAGTATATAATAAAATCCATAAGATTTTGACTTAAATTTGTTTGCAACAAAGTGTGTGAAATATCAATTAGTGTATAACCTGTGGTCTGGTGAGTGCATGTATTTCCTTGAGGCAGATCAGGCTGATCATACGGTTTCTGCCCCGGGCTTTCAGAGGCAAGGGAGTGAATTAATAATGATCACTAACCTCTATTCTTTCTACGGGCTTACGTGCTGTGTCTGTCCTTTTTGTTCTGAATTGTGTCCCAAGGTTTGTTTCACAGAGCCATCATTCAAAGCGGCTCGGCCCTGTCCAGCTGGGCTGTCAACTACCAACCGGTCAAGTACACTCGCATGCTGGCTGAGAGAGTTGGCTGCAACGTCCTGGACACTGTGGACATGGTCTCCTGCCTGCAGAAAAAGAGCGCTAAGGAACTGGTGGAGCAAGATATCCAACCTGCCAGATACCGTGTGGCTTTCGGCCCTGTCATAGACGGAGACGTCATCCCAGACGACCCGGAGATCCTGATGGAGCAGGGAGAGTTTCTTAATTATGATATATTGCTTGGTGTTAATCAAGGAGAGGGGCTGCGCTTTGTGGAGAACGTGATGGACTTGGAGGACGGGGTGTCTGGCAGTGACTTTGACTTTGCTGTGTCAGACTTTGTGGACAGTTTGTATGGTTATCCAGAAGGGAAGGACACACTGAGGGAGACTATTAAATTCATGTACACAGACTGGGCTGACAAGGACAACCCGGAGACCAGGAGGAAGACTCTGGTGGCTTTGTTCACAGACCACCAATGGGTGGAGCCATCTGTGGTGACAGCTGACCTTCATGCCCGCTACGGCTCACCCACCTACTTCTACGCCTTCTACCACCACTGCCAGAGCCTCATGAAGCCTGTATGGTCAGACTCAGCACATGGAGATGAGGTGCCTTATGTGTTTGGCATCCCGATGGTGGGCCCCACTGACCTGTTCCCCTGCAACTTCTCCAGGAATGACATTATGCTCAGTGCTGTGGTTATGACGTATTGGACCAACTTCGCCAAAAGTGGGTGAGTAGTGGAAAAACACAGACAAACCTGTCCCTTTAATGGTTCAGTAGGTGATGTTTCTGGTGATGAATAGCTCTGACATTTTCACACAGAATAATGGGCCACATAATGAGCAGTTCAGTACGAAACGTATTTGACTCTGGCCTCCACAAACGCATGATGTTTTCACACGTATATTTTCATTCTTACACCCACACATTTTTATTTTCATCACTGACATATTCATATTTGTACATTGTTCTTTTATGCACATGCATTCAAAGAAGCCATTACAGTTTTTATCACAACTTTTATATGTATGGAAGACTTGATGCACGGTACTTGAATCTAGCACCAATGTGAACAAGCCTTCTACATGTGTCTCCAGGCTTGAGAGTGAGCTTAAATGAAATTTACAGAGATTTATCGGTTGTTGTTTTTTTAATCTAATATGTGAACAAACTTAAAAAAAACAGAGAGAGAGAGAGACAGAGCTCGTACCTGATTCTGTCAGATTTTTACATCCACAGTATAGTCTGTACCTTTATGAAGAGGCCTCAGGTTGAGATAGATTCTTGCTCTTACTCCCGAGTGCCTCTTTGCTGTCAACAAACAATCGACTCAGCTCGACACAGTCTCCAACAGTCACACTCAAATGTTACACAGTCCTTTGAAAAAAAAGTTCATTCTAACATGAATGTGTCACATTAGATAGAATTGTGTCTCCAAAATGGCTGCATTATTAAGATAATAAGGTAAGAACATCTGACCTGACTAGTGCTGCCTTTTTTGTGTTGATCTATTCAGCCTCTAACTTCTGCTACATTTACCCTCCTTTTATTACCCTGATTAAAAGACTAAAGGACTCACCCTAAAGTAATGCCCCTAATTAAGTGCAGGCTGAACTCACACCATCATTACTTTTAGCCTTATCACCCTTTTTTTCCTTTGGTTCACAAAAACTCACATGAGAAGCAGTTCTTTAGGTTTTAATAATTAGTTCCTTTTATGAGAAAGTTCTTCAACATAAAGTCTAGAAATTGGTTTTATTATTAATGCACAAACAGTTCTTCTTGTAGTTTTGCTGCCCCTGTCTCTAAATGATTTGGCTTCACCACCCACAAAGAACAGCTTAATTTTGCACCGGTTTCAGGATGAAAATTAGCATATGATGTATATTTTAGCCTCCAAACACCTGAAAAAAGTGATATTTACCATAATACTGCCAACATTAAATGAATATAAATTGCACTACAAACTACAGTGTCTGTTTTAAGTTCATCCGTTTAAGTGCCAAGTTTTCATATTTTAGAGAGCCAGCAGACAGGGCTAAGACTTTTGTAGTGGCTGTTTTAATGTGTATAACAAAGTTTCATCACTCATGGGCAGGTCTCCTAAAGGTGATTGATCTTAAAATTTACAGTTTACCATAATTCACATAAAAATTTAAAGTGGTTCCTCACTATGTTGAACAAAAGGTTATGGTGAAGAGGTAATTTAAAGCTGCACTTCCATAAAACTCAACCTCCTTTACCCCGAGTTATAGGACAAATTAAAAACACAGAAATATGTTGGGAAAACAACAAAATATTCATATTTTAATCTGTCTGCTAGGAATGTTCTTGTTCCTGAAGAAATAACCCTCAAATTGATTGTTAATAATTATTTAAAAGAAAGTAAATGAGCAAATCCACACATCTGAGGAGCTGGTGCCAGGAAAAAAAGGATTAATTTTCTTGTAATAAACTAATCTAATAACTCATTTCAGCTGTGCAAAACAGTATGTTAATGAGTACAAACACTACATCACCCAGGCATGTTGTACTGTGGTAAGGTTTGGGTTATTGTTGGGTTTCCTGTTGAATGAGGAGCTGCTGTGAGTTAATTTCAGTGGTAAACTTAGGTGAGACAGGGAGCAGAGACAGAGCAAAGGTCACTGTTATGGGTCAGTAAAGTGAAAGAATCAGGGAATGCTGAGCCCTTGAGGAGAGACGCTGATGTTACATTCCTTTGATAACATTTTTAGCTCAAGAATATTTTGGTGTTTAGTTACTCTCTAGAATTCGTAACGTATTTTCTTTTCCCTCATTTCTTTCTTCTTATTATTTAGACTAGCAATCATTTTACTGGCAGTATTAGAGTTATAGAGCTGCTTTTTTTCTTATTTAAATGAATGCAATTGTATTTTTTTTATGTATGACCTGTGTTTTCTTTTTATGATGTGTTTGTAGGGATCCAAACAAGCCGGTTCCACAGGACACCAAGTTCATCCACACCAAGGCGAACCGCTTTGAGGAAGTGGCCTGGTCTAAGTACGACCCCTATGACCAGTTATACCTGCACATTGGGTTGAAGCCTCGTATCCGGGACCACTACCGCGCCACCAAAGTGGCCTTTTGGAAACACCTGGTACCACATCTCTACAACCTCCACGACATGTTCCATTATTCTTCTACCACCACTAAGGTGACCCCACTGGACCCCACACAGTCCAACGGTAAGAGGTCTGGCAGCACTGGACGGCCTCCTGTGTCTACTGCCCACAGCGGGGGTGAAGGAGGGAGGGAGATGGGTCCACTGATCATGCCAAACCCCAGAGATTACTCCACGGAGCTCAGCGTCACTATAGCTGTAGGGGCGTCATTGCTTTTCCTCAATGTCCTGGCATTCGCTGCTCTCTACTACCGCAAGGACAAGCGCAGTCGGCAGGACACGTCCCAGCAGCCCAGTCCCCAGCGTGACAGCAAAGGCAACAATGTGAGCCACATCGCCAGTGTAGACGAGACCTTGTCATCCCAGCAACGGAACCAGTGTGAAGCCCTTCACAACCCACTTCACGTGTCCCCTACCTTGGACTACTCACTCAACCAGCGGCGCTCTCCCGACGACATCCCTCTGATGACACCCAACAACATCACCATGATTCCCAACTCCCTGATGGGCCTCTCCAACATGAGCCCCTACAGCACCTTCCCCGCTGGTTACAGCTCAGCAGGCCTGCCCAGCACCCACTCTACCACACGGGTATAACCTGGCAGGTGACAGGTAGATGTAGAGAACTGTGGCGTACTTAAAACATCGAAATGTAAAGCTGTATTTAGGATGTGTAGGTAAAATAGTTTATCTGTTCTGTCTTTTCCAAAGGTGTACAACCTCCAACATTCTGCCTTTGCTCTCTCATGATAGGAAGTCTAACTGCAGTCATTTTATAATAATCATGTTCAAAGGCAGTCAAAAAGAAAAAGTGCATTTCATTTTCCACTTTGGCTTTTTTGGAACTTTACCTAGCAAGAACTTAGTATAATGTTTATACAGTTGGATTTGTATGGGAAGCTTTTTCTTACTCTGTGATATCTATTTTGATCCCCTGCAGTATGTGGAACAAAGTGACATTACAACTCATGGTGGACAGAGGTCTGGGAAAAGCTGAAAAGCAGTATTATTATGATTACTATTATTATCATCATCAAGCTATTTTATACATATTTCTCATGGTACATTGCTTATTATTAAATTGTATTTTTACTGTAATTACTTTAAAATGCCTTGTAACTCGCTCATGTCAGGATTTACTGTGGAATCATGACAACACTGGATTGGAATTTTACTCAAATGCTGGTTACTCATGTGGTAAAAATATCCAATTTATCAAAAATATTTCTATCTGGTGATGCAAAATACGACACCCCCGCGTGTGAGAGTGTGTGTGTCTGTGTGTACTAAGAAGTGCGCTACAAAAATGTAAATTAGGCATTGTTTAAAATTAACCATTCAGTTTTAGTGTTGTGTAATCTATTGTAGTCTATTTGAGTATCCTTGCTATATTTTTGTTTTGCGTGTCTATAATTTTGTTCAAGACATTATAGGACTATAACTTCTGCTTCACTATAAAAGAGAATTGCTTATAAATGTGTTTTTCAACTCTAACTCATGGTTCTTTTGGCTTGGCTTGTTTGTACAGAATAAACTTAGACCAGCGTTTTATTTGTTGTTTGTTTATGAATAATGTAAGGTCTTCAGAAAGATTACTGTAACTACATTGTAATTGTATGTATTCCAACTCAGTTATTCACATTTAAAAAGGAGTTTTATTAAACTTACAGATAATCGCTCCTTCTCCATGTGTTTTGGACCCTGTTCATATGAAGATATATCCAGGGGTCACTCTTTACTGAATGGATACGATGGACATCAAGCTTTGAGATTTGATTTCTTTGAACCTATCATAATGTTGTTTAATCAAAATGAGCCGACTATTAAAAGATTTTTGGAACTAAATATGCTGATGAATCCACATTTGTTGGGGTTTTTTTTGTTTGTTTGTTTTGTTTTGGGTTTGTTTTTTGTTTTGTTTTTTTGGGTTTTTTTTGGGGGGGGGGCTTTGACATTTAAACAGGTGTTCTTCAGTTTGACACATTTTCAACACTTGTGTGGATTTGATCATACTTTATATGGATAATCCAAGTAAAATTGTTAATCACATTTGGGAAGCTAGCAGCAAATGAAAAATGCTACCACTTTTAGCACATTTATAAACTTCACTGATACTTTACAGACTCTCGCTAATGGAAAATTCAACCTTTTCCCATTTTTCCATGGTGATACTGTGCCATGCCTCTGCTTTAGGATTTGTCTTTGAAAATATTTGGACATAGTGGCAGGTTTTAGTTCCCCAGGCTTCAATCAAGCTGCCAGCTGAGTCTGAGATTATCATGAAAGACAATCAAACACGCAAGTAAATAAAACACCCGGTTGGAGAACAGTTCGCAGTCCCCCTCTTGATTTATCATGCGGTAAAACAAATAATTTACGCATTCACTGCGGGAGGTCATTGCCACTGAATGCACTTCTGACTGAGCTTGACATGTTTTTTCGCTCTGTGTGCTTGTTTGTTTGTTTGTTTGTTTGATGGCTGTTTGTTCATTTTGTCAGAAGATAAAATAACACACATTACCATAACAGGCATAGAAGGTGGTTCAAATATTTTTATTGGGCTCTCTCCTGCCCTGTATAAACACATGCATATTACCACGTTCAGTGTGTAAATATTGGAGAGTATATCTGTCATACTGCAATCAGTTACACAAAATACTCTCAGATGGATCATTGTACTATAACACATATTTTTCTACAGTATATAATCATACTATACAGCAGACAGGATGCATTGATACGTATCTGGCGCTGTCCATGGTCCATGGATATGTAGGAGTAACTTTCAAACTGATTATACGAAATGTACCATGATGTATGTGACTTAAGAGCACTTAAAAGCTTAGTGACTAATGTGTTTGTTTAAAACCAATTCATGCATAAACTAAGGAATGCACGATAGTCTTATTAAATATCACCCAACAATTCATCATCTGAGCCACTAACATCCCTGACCACCTGCCTGTATCCGCTTTTGTGGAATATGGTTGATTCGTAAATGGATGAATTGCTCTCTTAATGTCACACAAGCGAGTGAGCCTCTAAAACTTGTCCTCCTACCTAATCCCATCCTTTGATTGTCAGAATTATTGCCTATTCACATCTCCCAAGTAAAGCTGACAAGCATTGTACACACTCACACACACACAGGACTTTGGGTTAATTAATGTTCCTCGTCTTTTTTCCTTTCCCTCTCATGTTTTTTCCCAGATTTCAAAGACATCACTCCTCCCCACTCTTCCCTTAAAGCTTAACAAAGCTGATCCATTAATCCTTTCTACATACTAATTACTTGATCTGTTATGGCTCTAGGTTTTCCGCAGACAAAAGGCTTTTGGACAGAAAATTCAAACCAAACGTTTCAAAATCCAAAGAGATATTGTTGCTTTACAACAGATCATTTTCTCAAATATTGTGAAGCCGACATCAGATCGGTACATTACGACAAGATGATAATATCACACATTTGGGAAGGTGGCAGAGTGCCTGTACCCCCCTTTGTGTGCTCAAATTAAACTCAATGTTTGCAAAGGTAAATTTCAGACGTGTGATATAAATCACCTAATGCATCATCATGACATTTATATTAATGTACCTGAAAACATTTAATTATTTCACTTGTTTGTATTAAGATCTCAAACAAAAAAATAGGATGAGGGGCTTCTCCAAAAAAAAAAAAAAAACATTGCGTGGTGTTTTCTCCTGCTCCACACTGGGTTCTTTGTACTGAACCCAGCTTTGACATCAACTGGGTCAAACATGAGGGAGGGAGGGAAGGAGGACAGCAGCTGGACCCGACTGTCAATGTCACCCTTGTTAGTCAACTTCATCAATGTCAGTCACTGGTGTTTCGATTTATTTCACTCCTTTGTCAGTGCACACTTCTTACCTCTTTGTGTGTAACTAAAGATGCTCCTCTGAGGACTCTCTGGCAAGCTAATTGCATGTATCATGTTGACATGTAACATGTGGTGTGTGCAGACAGTCAACATATGCTCAGATGATCTGATGTATTAGAAAAGAATATAAAGTCATGCATCAAACTACACTAATTTCCCCACATAATCTAACAAATCTAAAGGTATTAAAACATGTCTGTTATCTAAGTATCTATATACATTGTCTGAAGTTATCTGAGTATGGTGTAAATTATTTTGAAATGGGTTTAGCATGCATAGTATGTTTTGCAGCTAATTATTAAATATTCCTGTAGGAAAAGATCTGTATACTGCTTATATATTTTAATGCAGAAACCAATAAAACATATAAATACCATCAAAGAGCAGAAATAAAGTTAATATTGGGATAAGTGACCTACTCTCTGTTCACAGTCCTGAACCCAGTGCTCCATAAATAATGAGTGGCAGCTGAAATGGGACTTTGTGACTTTAAGATGTGACTCGGGGAGATGTGGTCTATCTATTGTTGATGAGACAAAAGCGCGAGTCAGATTCATATAGGGGTGGCGGGGAATAACTTCTCATATCCTCATATCACAGTCACAAAGCCACCCAGCAAAACTCCAATAACCCCGCACTTCTTTCTGGACATGGGTGAGTGCACAGAATTTTTAATAATAACTCTTATCATCTATTATTAATGTGATTTGAAAATGTGAATTTCAATAACTACTAATGTAGTCTTTAATATGTCCTTTCTTGTCCTTAGACATGTTGCCCTCATTCATTGTGGGCAAGATATGGTGTGCACCTGATGCAGTTTTTTTCCTTGTATTTTGATCAATCAAAAATATTGTTATGGTGATGCCTTCGTGTGTTTGATATTTACCTGACTTCTTCTGGGTTACTTTTTTTGCCCAGGCTCCTAATGTATGATTTGATCTAAACATTTTATGACGATTTCAGAAAACAGCACATTAACTCAGACAGGGCTATTTATTTCCAAATACACACACATGTAAACTGTTTTGGCTGTAAACAAGCCTGGAATCAGAGTTGGCTGACAAAGATGGACAGCAGCCCTCGTCATGCCAGGGCCATACGAGGTCACTCATGTGAAAGAGGTCAGATACTCCCACATGTGTCAGAGGAATAAATTAAACACTTTCCATGGGAACTGTGGATCCAAACAACATTTGATGCATATTTTATCCTCAGAAAACAACTTTTCTATCAACTTGCACACATTTCTAAAACACTGCTGAAATATTGATTGATCGGTGATCACATCTACTCTAAATGCACATTTTGCCAATTCTAACAGAAGATGTAACACTGTAACCACTGCTAACCACAGCAGGACACAGCTGAAGCGTGGGCGTCTGTAGGCACTAACATTTTTCGAGACTCTAACACTCTTCCTGCTGTTACTATTTATACTTGAGTAGCAGTTTGTTCACTCACAGCTTCTTCTTTTTTTTCCCAATTAAAATCTGACTTGTAAAATTATCAGGACATTTTTTTTCTCTTAGATATTTTAGGCACTTGAAGCGTCTTCTAGAAATTTGGAGTAAGGTTGTTGTTATTGTTGTTGTTGTGAATATATTCAAATTACTACCGGTTAACTCTGACCAGTTCAACCCAGCCCCCGCCAGCATCGACACTCAGTACCAGGGTACCAGTCTCAGCCAGCTGTGAATGGAGGATGGCCTGAGCAGTGACATTTGCGGCGGTGTTGAGACTGTCCTGGTGACCCCTCAGCTACCACTACTACTCTGTGAATCGTGGCACTATTGTCTTTGTTTGTTTGACATCGCTGCCCTTTGTTCCTCCACTGTAAAGACAATAGACATTGTATCTGCTCCCACAATGACAAGTTCTTTCCTCAGGCCGCTGTAGCCAATATTTCACCACCATCACTCATTTGCCCGGTGACGCCTGTGACTGTCGGAGAAAGAGGGTTGGCCTAGAGTTAGTAGGGGCTGGGCTGTGGGGTGTTGGTTTGAGTTGTGAAGCTTTCTCATACAGATGAAATCAGCGCAGAGAGGGATATTTTACAGTAGGAATACCGTGTAGGCAGCACTGCACATCACTGGTTGGCACTGGGATCTTTCTTGTTGTGGAGAACAGGATCAGAAGCAGCAAATGTTTCCGGTCAGGCAGCCTTGGCTTTGCAAAGCCTTAGGTGCTTTTCCTCTATCCCATTTCTGCCAATGCATTTATTAACACTGTGGATATTTGCTAGCTGCTTCAACAGCACAGCTTACACTGAAAGACATACATGATTTTGTTGGAATGGCTTTTGTTTGGACGCTTTATTGGAAATCACTGCTTGAAGTCTTGTTTGTCTGTGCTGTCTAATTTTTTTTTCTGTTGCATTCTTGCCTGTTGGTCGGAATTTGGTGTTTGCTGATGGATTTACAGACAGAAAAAGGCCTTTTCCACAGCTCCCCGACTGGGTGAAGCAGTTCCCCACCCTGGTTTAGATGTGTTGTGTACTTATATGTGCGGTGTGTGCCGCCTGTGTGCTGATTTATTATGCCCCCTCAGGTTGTTATGATTGCTGTATCCGGTGCATTGGGGCAGTGCCCTATCCATCCTTGGTGGCCACCTTGCTGTGCTATGCTGGCATGGCATTGTTTTGTGGCTGTGGGCACGAGGCACTGGCCAATACTGAAGTCCTCGTCGAGACTTACTTCGCCCGCAATGTTCAGGACTATGTGGTCATGGCCTCATTGTGAGTGATTTGCTGCTAAATTCTCTTCTACTGTGAGATTTTATTTTTTGTTTTGTTTTTTGGGG
>JAPSES010000044.1:15188513-15212464 GCA_029822895.1 Maxillicosta whitleyi | reverse complement strand
ATTATTAACATATACTGTATTAACCCTTTGATGCATGAATTACAAGAATTATTGTCAATATTTTTTTCAGTGTTTTTAAACCTCTTTTTTTTTTTTAATGTGATTAAAATGTTTTAATGAACATATTTTAATGAAGTAACAAAAATATCCATTCAGCTGGTCAGTATGAATTTAACTTCTGAAGTAAAGAAACGTGTATTTAAAACGCAATATCAGAAAGTAATATACTGTGTGAAAACTATGAAATAAAACTCTTTTTAATGCAGTTAATTTGATGTTGTCTCACTTTTTAACATGCTATAATATTAGTTATTGTACACTTGATGGAAATAATATGGATAAAAAAGAAAACTTAGTCTTTGTTTATTTAAGAAAACTCTTAATTACAGTCTAACTATCAATTGATGTCAGTGCAGACCAGGTTTATCAAGAAAAGTAATGTTACAATAATGGTATGTATTGCAGTGTATGGGATGTACAAGGGTCCATCATGTTGACTGATATGGAACTAAAACAACAAAACCCATGAATATACAAGAGAACCGCTGTAGAATAACTGCCCACTGTGAACACTATTCATGAAAGGGTTAAAATGATGTGAAAGTGTGATGTAAGACATGCTGATTTATTTATTTATTTTTATTGTTTTTTTATTGTTTTTTTTTAAAATAAATGATGGTGTTTGGCAAAGCAGAATGTAATGCCCTCCAATGTCTTGTTTAGTCCATACTTCAAAAGCTCCTCAGTTTTCTGCCATAGAGGAAAGAACCTAAAACATATTCAGATTTAAAAAGCTGCAACCACAGAATTGAGACTTTTCTCAATGACTCTAGCCCATTATTGAAATGCTTGTTGGTTAATTCAATAGCTGATGACTAATAGACTCATTAGTAAAGCCCTAAAGCTAACACTTTTTATCTTTTTTTTTTCTTCTTCTTTTTTTTGTCTCATCTAAGTAGCACTTACTCAAATTTCTGGGCTGTGGATGAGACGTATGAGCTCTGTCTGTTTAGAGTAGGTTTGGCCTCCACAGGACGCTCCGTACTGTAAGACAGAGGAAGTTGTGAATGTGGGTGGTGTGAAAGCGTGTCACATGCAGGAAAACTGGAATCAGATTGAATTTGAATACTTTTCATCACCAAGAGTCATGTTTCAAAGTACCTCTCTTGACCTTTTCCTGTCCGATCTGAACTGTGGATCCAGCTGGAGTCTTTCTTCAGCAAAGTTCGGACCCTGGTGGTTTCAAACACCCGGTCTCTGTCAACGTCTACATTCACATTTGTCCATCAGTATAGGCAGCTGCAAACTTTATTTTGACATAAGTAGGAAATCTTGGCTCCGTATTTCCTTACCTTGTGACATCGTGCTTTTCTTTCCAAAACACCAACCTTTTGGGAATATTTAAAAAACCAAAATTTTACATTTAGTCTTTGTTAATTTGATATAAATGGAATGGAAAATTAATAATTAATTAATTTCTCGCAAATGCAATATGTACACAGAAAATCCTGAGTATATTTTCAAAGTGTACTTCTTGTGTTCTCATTTTATCCTGCCACCAGTGGTTTTATATTAGTTTTATGAGAAGCATTTAATAAACTACACACCCTTAAAACATTCTGTAGCACATTCACCAACTAACAACAAACTGGAAAACAGTCTCAGTAATCATTAAGAGAATTACTGTTGCAGAACATCATCGTTAAAATTTTACACCTATTATTTTTTTTAAAGCAATACCCAAAAGCAGGGTGTTTCCTCCTTTATCTCCTTTATAACACTTAGCACCTTACAGTGTTTTGCATGCATTAACTCACATAAAAGACTCTTATGATAAGGACTACTTCAGGACATTGTGCTAACTTCAATCATATGACCATATTTTTGGTTTTGGGGTGTAACGTTAAAAAGTACAGTCGTGTTGAGTATTTTAGAATGGTCTTTAATTTGATGAGATTGCTGTTTCTGGCAGAATTGCATTGCATTTTCAACCCTACAATTGGCCTATATTACCCCAGAAACCAAGGGAAAATTCTACAAACAGTGAACATAATTGTTTTAATGATAATAATTGCCATTAGTATGAGCCGTCCCTGTGTTTACAGTTTGATGATCTTTCACACTTTGCATCTTGTCTGTCTTCTCTTTGAACTCTGGTTAACATTTTGACCTGCACTTAGCATATTAATCTTGTATTATTAATAATTTTCTGAGATTTGCAAGCACCAATTAACCAGGTCAAATCCATTATGCTTATAAAATGAAAGCAATTCCGGCTTTATAATGAGCCCACAGCCTGCATAGAGGATGAACATGAAATCATAGCCGATGTGAAGTCCTTACCTGTTCTAGTCAGCCGTTTTAGTGCTGTCACAGTGTCAGGTCGTCTCTGTGTCGTTGCCTCACACAGACAGCTCACACTGAATCCAGGCAGAGAGGCTTTAACCAGAGCCCCCACCCCCACTTATGTCAGATTTTACCTGCTGTTAGTCTGAAGTTCCTCACCTGGACGTTGTTATGCAGGTTCATTGAGTGGGCGGATGATTTTTTACATTTCGCAAGAAAGATGGAGTGGGCAGACAGGTGCCACTGTTACATAGTTTCATGTTTCCATAAGTGTGAAATGACACATTCTTGAGCTGGTGTGCCAGCCAAAACCTCTTTCCTGTGAACCAAATGAATTTTTTTTTTACATAAATCATTCTTCCTTCTTTTCTGGATTCACTGCCAACCTCACACCAGTTAAACCAACCCCGCAATTTAGTTCTCAGTGTGCTTTTCGTTCTCCGCTATCCTGGGATTTTGCATTTGAATGCTTTGAAAGTGGCTGAAAAAAACTACCTGTCTCTATTGTTTGATAGCATTTATTAAGGAAATTATTTGTGTTCTTTTTCTTTCATTTCCAAAGAAAGATAGAAGATTGAACACTTGCCATCAACAAAGACAAAGAAACAAGAAAGACCTGATTCTACAACTGGAATTTAATCTATCACTTTATAAACTCCTTTCAATATCTGTCAGATTGAAAAGCATTCAAGCACTAAATCCATCCTCTCCAGCAAAATGAAAAGAGTCCATCCTGCAAACTACACCTCATACCCATTTTAAGTCATTTTACATTCTGCATTTTGTGTGATTCACCAATAATCAATCATTTAATTCACATTATGAAATCTCTGCATTACTGAATAGTTTTCTATAGTTTTCAATATCACAATATCAAGATGTAATCACTGTTTTAAATGTAATTTCTCACCACTGCTTATTATGAAATCTATGTCTGTGACTAGCACAAACAATACATAACCTGTCATTCAGCCTCTTGTTTTTTTTTTTGTTTTGTTTTGTTTTGTTTACAAGATTGAAGTGAAAATTAAAGAGGCGGACATCTCAAAACCTAGCTGAATAAAATCAAACATACCAGCTGAGAATTTAGATGAACTGGGCTTTACAGTAGTCAATTTTAGGAAGGAAACAGAGGAAATAAAACCTTGTACACTTTTTCTCTTTCACACACACACACACACACACACACACACACACACACACAGATGTAATTACTATGAATATGTTAAACCTTGAGGTCACATTTGCCAGTGAGAGAATCTCTAGATACTTCCATTATTAGTAAAAAAAAAAAAAAAAAAAAGAAAAAAAAAACCTAACGTTTTTTTTCCTCCTTTATTATGCTGACTCTCAAGTCAGGCAGGACTTTTTAGATACATGCTGTACATTTTAGAATGACATGTGGAATCCAGCAAAACCTCCTTTGTCGCTTTGCTTAACTCAAAGCCAACATCCTCAGAATGAATTCCTTTTGCCTCTTCTGCATGGTGTTTGTCATGAAACTGACATTAGCATGATTAACATTCATGTAAAGCTTTTTACGACATGGTGGAATGTGAACAAACATATATCAGTGTACGTGTCTTCATGACAAAGTGACAAACGAGTATTTTACATCATATTGTTTCTTTGTATCTTTGAAGAAGAAGAAGATCTTTGAAATACAAACTGCGCACACAAAACTTAGAAAACCAAAACCAGAGAGAGAGCGAGAGAGAAAGAGAGAGAGATGTTTTTTTGTTTGTATGTTTGTTTTTGATTTGTTTTGCTTTTTAAGAGTGGGAGCAAGTTCCAAAAGTTATAATATTCAAGACTGAAAAAATAAGAAAGAGACACATAATGTGCCATGCACTTTTAATCCTCCAATATATAGTGTAAGATTCTGTTGAAAGTTACTGCCCTATAATTTACATTAGATTGTTTTTATATAAAATGTATTACATACATATTTATATTTCATAGTACTCAGATATTATAATTGCACATGGCACAAGCCATTTGACCTTAAAAATGCAGGTCAAGATGACATTTCAATGGGCTACTGTTCCATGCCAAGATGCATCCACAGCACAAATTTGGTGTGGATATCTTAATGCATTATTTAGACAATGCAATTATGTCATTGAATGGACTGACACATGGACAGACATACAGATGGACGACAGACAGAAGACAAAACGATTACCTCTTCAGCTAGAAGTTGACAGAGGGGTTAAAAAAAACCTAAAAAACTGAATCAAATATAGACTATATAGGCTTTTTAAAAATTTGTTTACTTTTTCAACTTGAAAATTATGACATAGACCACTATTTTAAGAGGGTGTTGAAAAGAAAATAATATTTTTCTGTCAACCCTGAACTTTCCCTCTTGTAAGCCAATAGTTTGACTGCAGAGCAGTATGAGAATATAATTACTACATTTTACAGAAGGGTTTGATTTTCTAATACTTTATTCAAGCCTTTAAAGCTTTACATGTTTGATGTAATGCATCTGGAAGTTAATGATAATTTAACCGTATTCTCATATTTGATTGAAGCTGGTGCACTGTGAGGGTTTTCATGACTATACTCCTCCTGAATAAAATATTAAGATCCTTAGACTAAAATTCCCTTATAAAATCAAAGACCTTGAACTAAATATATCTCACTGGAGCTGTGAGGTCTGCTCTTTATTGAGGGGTGATTCAGTAATGATAAAGACAGGTTGAATTTTGGTGCATCTTCAGAAACCATCCGCCCCCTACACTCTCTAATGCGGCATTGCAGTAGTTATGACCTATAAATCTCTTTATGTTTATTTTTAGGTGGTGCTCTCGACTAAATTCAGAAATTTTTAGCTTACTCTTGTCGTGATTAGTGCCACATTCATGATCACAGTGCAGTATTATTCGTGTTTTTAATTTGATATGGGTGAATAAAGTAAAATAAACGTAAACATAACATTGTTTTCTCGTTTCCGTTTGTTCCTGAACGTTTCCGTTTCTACAGGAAGTGACGTATTTGTTGCTCTGAGTCTTCTTCTTCTTCGTTTCCTTTTGTTGTGTGCGGACAGCTTCGTAAGTGTTGTAACTTTAAACTGTATTTATCAATGATGGATTATAGAAAATAAAACGTTGTTCAAAGTATTTTAGTGTGAAATTATTTCATATAAGTCGTTGCCGTACGCTGCTGTTTAGAAAGAAGAGGTAGTATTATTTATATCTCTTGTTAGCTGACGACTAGCAACATATTAGCTCCTAAAGGTAGTTGCCTAGCATGTGTCTTATATCCATAATTAATATTCTTAATGGTTTCAACTTATTTATCACCTTAATCTATCTGATTAATGGAGGGAGGTGTTTTCTAACTCAAAGTATAAAAATGTTATAGGTTTAAGTCCATAGCCCAACACGCAAATTCTTTTTGTTGCGTTATGTGATCGACAGATACAGCTAATTATCGATATTTTCTTCTTGCTGGCTTCAACCCATATACTCATCACAGACATAGTTAGGTAAAAGTAATATCACCAATGCTGTAAAACTCAGTACATTAATGGATTTGTTAAAAGGAAAAACTTAAAGCCACTACTCTAATCACATCCGATTATATGTTTTCATGTTCACGCAATTTGTCAACATGTGTTTCTGAAATGTGACAATTAGCCTGTGTTTTTGCCTTCGTCCTTTACTTTTTTGATTACAAGGACTCATTGTTCCCTTTTCATATTACCGTAACGATAAATGAAGTCAATTATTACCAAATTAATAGGTATCCGGTATTTATAGTGCAATTCTGAATGGCATCATATAAACATGTAGTTACCCCTTCGAGTTGATCACTTTATAGTCACAACTTAAAGTTAAAGAGATTGCAGCTTCATTACAGACAGGCTGATATGATGTTTGTGTGATCAGTGGTCCTGCCTCTTCTCATATTCTCGTTTGTTATTTGTAGTACTTCAGTCCATGGATGCTCTCTATTTTTATTTATTTATTTTTTAAAACAAATTTTCAACAGAGCCATCAAAGATGACTACAGCTGCACGACCAACATTTGAACCTGCTAGAGGAGGAAGGGGTAAAGGAGAGGGGGACCTGAGTGCCCTGTCCAAGCAGTACTCCAGCCGAGATCTTCCAGGACACACCAAGATCAAATACAGGTCAGCAGTAAATGAGACAAGAATGGGGATGAGTTTTGGGTTGCGGTCAGTGTTTTTTTTCTGTGTCGTGATCTGCATGGTAATTGTTCAATGATTTGCATGTTGATTTCATTCTGTCTTCAGGCAACCTACCCAGGATGCCCCCGAGGAGGTGCGTGCCCGTGATTTCCGCCGGGAGCTGGAGGAGAGGGAGCGTGTAGCTGCACGTGAGAAGACCAGAGAGAGGGGACCAAGAGGTTTTTTTTTTGTTTTTTTTTACATATTACAGTAAAATATATCCCTACAGTCATCAATCATTCTTCCTGTTCATACATACGATCTTTCCCGTATGGAATCATGAATGACTTGGATAGACAAACGGTCTTAAATAGATGTGTCATAATATTGTATTGTCTGTTGTTTTCTAGAGCACACCACTTCATCATCATCGTCATCTTCATCATCCTCAAAGAGGCCTAGACTAGATCAGATCCCAGCGGCTAATCTCGATGCTGATGATCCTCTGACTGATGTAAGCACAGAATCTGACAAATGCTGTTTACTCAAACTAGTGATTTATCCATATTAGCATGTTCATCTATGCTTGTTTTTGTCCTTGTCAGGATGATGAGGATGAGGACTCTGAGGAGGACAGTGATGATGATGACACTGCAGCTCTTTTGGCAGAATTGGAGAAAATCAAGAAGGAACGGGCTGAAGAACAAGAACGCAAAGTAAAGAGGCCTTTTTGATAACAGTAACTGCTGAAAGTTGCATGTTGGAGATGGCCAATGTTACCTTATTATAATGAGTACTTTTTACTCTTTTTCATTTTGTTTGTTTGTTTTTTTGTTGTTGTTTGTTTGTTTGTTTTGTAGGAGCGCGAGCAAAAGGCAGAGGAGGAGAGGATCCGCATGGAAAATATTTTGAGTGGCAATCCATTGATTAACTTGGCAGGACAGCAACAACAGATGACCCAGAGTCAAAACACATTCAGAGTCAAAAGACGGTAACTCACTCACAAAAACATACAGAACATGAGTGTTATAGCTGAAGGAAAAGATTCAGTGTACTTGATACAAATTAAAAATTATTTGAATAACTTTCTAGGTGGGATGATGATGTTGTGTTCAAGAACTGCGCCAAAGGAGTGGACGAGGCACGGAAGGAGAAACGATTTGTCAATGACACGCTGCGTTCAGAGTTTCACAAAAAATTTATGGAGAAATATGTAAAATAAAGGATTTGATGCATGTTCATTTTATTTTTGTTTTAACTTCATTTCAGACCCATAAATCTTTGAAACAGACTTGTATTTGTATGTATAATGAAACTATCACATCTGGTTCAATATCCAGGTCTTCTGTATGATGTTTTTTTTTGTTTGTTTTTTTTTAAAGGAGTTCAATAAACAAATTTGTGTTTCAGCTGTTTGCTGGGTTGTCTTTGAGAAATTCATGTTTTTCTTTTAATTTTAGTTTTCGTAATGTAATTTGCTCAAAACCTCTAAATCATAAGGATTTCAAGTCAAAATGATATTCTGGTACAAGTGTATCTTGTTTCTGTCAATCTCAGAAACTTTAGTTTTACATACTGCGTACCTGCAAAATGGAACAGTATGGAGAAAAAACTTGACATAATTTGGATCTGCAAAACAACTTATAAAAACAATTTGTAATTTCACTGTATTTTGAGATTAATTATTTCAAATGATTCATACACACGTACTCTGTAATTCCTTTTTCTAATAGGTTTTATGGATTTCAGAATTAAATGTTTTTTCTATTGCTCTTAGTTTTTTGTTATATTGCAAATTATGTATTCCCTTCAATATACAATGGTGCCCAAAATTATTAGAACACCTAACAGATCTGAAAATATTGACATTTTTTTTTGCCTCCAAAACAAGATTTAATTTCACAATGTTCATGAAACATGCAGATGGGTGTTCTACACAACAAAAAGCAGAAGAGAAATGAGAGAATCCCACTGGTGTATTCTAAGATTCACCATCAATTTAACCCATGATCACATCTGACAATGATACACACAGAGTTAGGATTTTCCTGTGAAGGACCATGTTTGTGTTGCACTGATACTGAAGTAGACCTGGCTTGTTTTTTGTAGGGAAATGACCTAAATCTCCCTATGATGTTTTTATTGTATGCTTTATAGAGCATGATGATGACTTTATTAGTCAGTCAGTCATCTTCTGAGTTAGTTTATCCTTGACAGGGTCGGGTGCTGGAGCCCATCCCAGCTACCTATGGGTGAAGGCGGGGTGCACCCTGGATGTGTCACCATTTACTGCAGAGCTAATGTATATAGAGATGAAAAATCACTCTCACGTTCAACTTTGTAAATATTTAATTTTTTAATTGGTATTTTGATGGCCAATTAAAAAAAAAGAAAACATCTTAAATATGTCAAGTGTTCTTGTAACTCTGGTCACCACTGTATACTGAGATTAAATAAATGTCATAATAATGATAATAAGGATGGAACATTTTATGAATATAAAATTTTGCACATTTGTTTTGCAAGGTTTTGATTTTTTAATGTCATTTTATGAAACCTAGGATAAATTGTAAATTGTTAGCAAGACTGAATATAATTTTAACCTTTGAATTCTAAATTCTAATTAGAGTAAAACATGTCCCTTCAAGAATCACTAATATGAGAATATTTGACCAAAAGCAGATGTTTAAGATCCTGGCTTCAACTTGATAACAAACTCTTAGATTGGTCAAATTTGGTTAAAAGATAAATTCAGTAGCTAAAAATACAGTTTAAACATTTCTTGTGCATACATGTGATTTATCTCTACCATATGAATTCATGAGTGAGTTTTTGATAAGACTGAGATTATATGAATTCTAGTCACTCCCTAATTGTCCTTTTATGGAATTTAAAAAAAAATGTTTTGGTTAATTATTTCTAGAATTGTCAGAAGTACACATGTACAGTGTAAGTGATCATGGGTGAGTTTTATCACCTGTGGAAAGATGAAGGACCAGTTAAAAATCTTGGATAATTTATAAATATGTTGCTGATTTTGCTTTTATTATTATTATTATTATTATTATTAGAGGTTTATGAGGACCTTGAGATACATTTTTAAATTCTGGAAAGAGTGTTAGAAAATATTTTTAACATTTGCATTCTAAAACAAAGTGCTTCCCTTTTAATTTCATTTGCAGAAGATTTTATTTTGTCATTTACTGAATTTATTTGGCTTCAAGTATTAGCTTCAAAGACATGTTATCTTACACCCCATGGGCCCTGAATGCACCATAATGTTGTTGTGTTTCACCGACAGTCAACAGGGGGCGCTGTGTCCCACTGTCTCCTCCGTGTGACAGGGATTGGAAGGCTGCTGGGAAAAGATGGCAGCTTCCTTTTGTTTGTGGGGACTTATTGTACACCGAGGACGGATTTAACCGCATTCTTCAGAAGATTCACGGCCTCCGTCTCATACAAGGGCTTTTCATCAACATTTATCCGGGCACTTTAACCGGGGGAACATGGAGAAGAGCGCGAGCACTGACAGTTTGGGCTCGAAACGCTCCTCTTCCCGACAGCCAAGTGTTGATTCATTATCCAGGTAGCTAAATCAAACACAACACTGCGCTTTTAGGCTGCATAAAAGTTTCTAAATTAGCACCAAGTAGTTTTATTGACTGTGTCATAACTTAAGTCAACACAAGTAATCTTAAAGTAGTTCTGTGTGCGTGTTTAGCAGTGAATATAACGTAATTCATGGAACAAAATGACACGGGACGGCTAAAGATGTCAGTTAAGTCGAGCAGATAATAAATGTATCGACGGATCTTTTTCGATTAATCGGGCAAAATGTATGATCTTTAGTTTTTTATTTGAGTTCGTTTAGCTCATAAAGTATCTGTCACCATGTTCTAAAGCCTCTGAAGTGATTTACTTAATGTTCCAATATGATTAGTAAAGTAAAATAACACTATGTTTGACTTTTTTTTCCTCAACTACTTTCAGATATGTTGAAGTAACCGTTTGTCAATACGTTATTTCAACATGAGCCCTCTACATGTCACAACTTCTCAGCCTGCCAGCTTTTCATAATACAGGTTTATTATTTTATTTTATTTGGAACTCTTAACATGTCTACATCTCATTACTGACATTAGTTCTTAATTATACATACATTTATCACCAAATATAGAGAAATATCAAGTGACAAAATAGCCAAATAAATCAGTCAGGCAGTTGGAAAATAGTAATGTGTCAGATAATGCATAAATTAAAGTTATATTATCTTATTTAAAAACATAAAGGGATTAGTAGGGAGTTAAAGGTTCTTTCTTTTCTAGATCTAGCTCTGAGACAAGCATTCCTTTGAGTAAAACCCATTCTCTCATTAATTCATACACTGTCACATTTTGGTCGAAGACTATATCTTGGAAAATATAGCCAAGCAACATTTTCTTAAGTAGTGAGTCAAACTTGATTTGGCTACTTTTACTTGTAGGTCAATGCTACACATGTAATTATGGATATCATTTTTGGACTGTTATATAAAAAGAAAAAAATAAAGGTTAAATGGAATGAAGAGTCTGACTATGTGATGGGATTCTGCCAAAAGGCTCATGTGATATTTGCTTTACAAATTTTTAAAGACAAGCTCTAAAGATAAGTTATTAACATATACAATTAAATGAAGAGCGTATATACATTCATTCATCTTCTGATCTTGTTTATCCTTCGAGAGGATCACTGAGGTGCTGAAGCCGTTCCCAAATGTGTTTCATGAGAATCACTCTTGTTGAAGAGGTATAATATTGAATTTCTACAGAACTATCATGTCTTATGTATAACTTATTTCTGTAAATTTATAATGACATGCAAATTGTCCATATATTGAGATCTCATCAACAAAAGACATCACGTGGATAGTGAAAAAATGAATGCGTAAAAACTAGGGTTGTCAAAATTAATGCGTTAACATTGATTAATCCCTCATCATGATTAATCGAATTAAAAAATTTTACCCATATTAATGTGCCTGCATCAACGAATTACGCTGAATGTCTCTGGCAACACATCTCGCGTAGTTTGTCCAAGTAGAGTTAGTATCGCATATGAACAAATGGGCAGTTGATCTGGCAGTGACAGGCAGCAGAACCAATCCATAACAATGGAAGACACTAAACAGCATGTTGGCCCTCTGGATGGGAAATTTGGGGTCAAAAATAAAACGAGATGGAATAGTCAAGTGACATAAAGTATTATGCACTCTCTGCAGGAAGGAGTTTTCTTTTCAACGAGGCACTTCCAACTTAAAATTCCATCTTAATGCAAAGCGTACGTTAGTTGACTGTTCAGCCAGCACTAAAGCTAACACACAGCCCAGCTTGCTACAAACACGTTAAATGCATGTAGTCTGTTAATATAGATTAAAAATAAATGATATGTAATCATGATTAATTGAAATTAATCCACAGCAACCCTGTGATTAATCTGATTTAAACATTTTTTTAGCATTTGACAGCACTAGTAAAAACAAAATTGTACAAGCTTTGATATAGCTTGACATTTTTTTTAAGTTGACTGGTGTGTGTCAGTAACTATATGAAAGGAAAATTCCAATCCCATTTATTCATTTTCCTATTGCCATGTATAAACATGAAGTTAAGCTCCAATGATATTCACATTTCAGACGTTTCTTTGGGCAGATGATCAATTGGTGTGACATTTTTTATTTTAATAATTACCCAGTCCTTCTGTGAGTGAGAATGCATACATTTAAAGAGATGTTTCAGGTTCTCGAAAGGTCAGTACAAGTGAATTCTTAGTGTTTCTGCAGTTGAATAATATCTATTGTTTGACCAACAGCTAAGTCCACATTGAGGCTAGGAGTCAGTTCATAAAGTCTAAAACACTGAAACCAGTGATTGCAAATGGAAACTTGTTCTGTTCAATTAAATACTGGTTACGGTAATACCTTGGGTGTATTGTTTTATTGCTCATTTCTCCTCATCTCTGTCTTCAGTACATCCACCTCTCGTTCTGACCGGTCTGCTCAGGCCAAACCTCCCTCTGCAATGTCCTCTGAGTCCACGTCTGCAGAGTTTTCCCCAGAGCTCAGGGTCAGTAGCATTTTTTTTTTTTTGGTATTCATCAAAATACTGCTGGGTCAGGACAAGAAAGTAATGACAGTAACTCTCCTGTCTGCACTTTTAGGTAAAACCCAAAACTCCTGCCAAGGTGGGCATTGGAACAGGTTATATAAATCACAACAAGTGTTTTTGAACAAGAGTTGTATGTGACTGTAATGATGTTTACCTTGTGTTTTCAGCAAGTGCTTAGAGAATCAGACAAGGAAGAGCCACAGTTACTTCCAAATGAGACTGTGCAGGACACGGGTAAGGGTTCTTGTTCATATAATTAGGACTGGGCTTGATTGAATGAGCTCATATTCAGTACCAGTTCCTGAGCAATACTTCAAATGATACCAGCTTTCCATTTTAACAAGAAGAACATTACATTACACATGTGCTTTCATAACATTATTTATTAATGTATTTGCTCTGATATTAGTTCCTTGTACACAAAAGATGTTTAATTTTTTTTCTTCCTTATGGTCAAAACAAATAAATGAATGACTGAAATGAATGAATTAAGGAAGTGATTGAATCTCATAAGCAACATGTTTCAGTATCCTGGCATTTTTACACTCAAAGCAGTTTTTTAGTATAAAGAAGAAAAAAAAAATTATATCATTACAAGTTGTCAGTTCATATATCATGTAGACTTTCACTGGGGAGAATTACTCCTGAGGAACTCACATTTGGCAACATGTGACAACATGTTCATTGATACTCTTAGCAATTCAGTCAGTGTTATAAGAGTGCTGAAGTTTGATACCCAGGCCTACTTACAATCCCAGTTCTAACCAAAAAAATCACCTTGCTTTTTTAAAAAAAAAATTTTTTATGTCTTATAGCTCAAGATGTCACCTACTTCTGTCCTTTCATCGGAGCACTGAGAGGAACTGTTATAGTCACCAACTACAGGCTTTTCTTTAAATGCATGGACAGGGTATGTACACTGTAAAAACAAATGCACTAAATATTTAGGGGAGTCGTTTTGGATTTGCTCATGTGTTTTGTTGAATTTTGTAGGACCCAGCATTTGTGCTAGACCTGCCTCTTGGTGTGGTGAGTCGCGTGGAGAAGATTGGAAGTGCATCAACCCGTGGTGATGTGTCCTATGGGCTGGTATGCAAGGTGGGGCAGCAGTAGTGTTGAATGAATACACTTTTTTGGTACTTGGTAATCCAGTAAAATATGTACTTCAAAGATCAAAAGAGAAACAAAAAATAGAAAGAACCGCGGTTTGCTCTGTTCTCTTACTGTTAGATGTGAAATCCTACTCTTGGCACTTCATGTCAAGGAAGCTGGAATTTTTTTCATGCAGGAGCCAGGAAACTCCACTGGAAAACTTTGTTTGGAGAGAAAATTTAATGCCAAGACTAGACTTCCCAGTTCGTGTCCTGTTTTTTCTTGAAACAGTTATTGTGAAAACTTTGGTTGAGATCATAGGACCTGCCACTGATAAAAACAGACTTGAATGGCATTGATTTCATTTATCTTGCATTACAGCCTTAATATGCTATACTAAAGTGGTTTAGGGTGGCTTCTGACACAGTGTATTTTGTGCAAGAAGTGTTTCAGGCTTGGTAAGATGCAATTTTACTGCGGTTATTTGCTCATGCAACATGACAAACACAAAACCACCCCAAGAACAGAGGCAAAAAGCAGAACATCTAACCTTTACATTATATCAAAAAGTGATGTTTTGTGTGTATACAGCAGTGGTTCACAAATCTAGTCCTTGAGGATCCCTATCCTGCATGTTTGAGATATTTCCCTCATCTTATCATCAAGCTCTGCAGAAGCCTGATAATGATGTAATGGCTTCCAGGTGCGATGGAAGAGGGAACTATTTAAAACATGTAGGATAAGGGTCTTTGAGGACCAGATCTGAGAACCACTGGTATGCAGTATGTGGGCAAAGCTGTCCCTACCCTAAGTAGTTGACGGTTTTTTCCTATCATTTTGGCCATCATGAAGTGGACTCATAAATGTCATTCTGTCTTTTAAAAAGTTTAAAATCTAACTTGGCAAGAACCCCACTTCCAAATTCATTAAGCTCTTTTACTTAAAATACTTTATTAGTAGTGAATATATGAGGATTGGACCTGTGAGAAAAATCTGATCATTGTATCCATGCTTATTCAACAACTGGTTACATATATGTATATATCTTTAGTACATAAAGCTTGACATGTATTCATGTGAATAATTAATGGTGAATGAAGAATTGTTCATTTCTAAAATAAATATCTCATCTAATTTCACCACCCACCCAACCAACCAGATCTTGATTCTGTTATAATAATACAGTTTTATCATATTAAATAGGTTGCAGATGCTTAATAAATTCTATTTATATGGGGCTCAGGTTTACAGCCACTGGGAACAAACTGTTTCTCATTACCGCTGTGTAAACAACACTGCAATTAAGAAATAAGCAGCATCTCCACTCTTAGCATACCAAGTAACAGCCGTTCTCTCTCATATGTACATATGGCTATTGACCCTTGAATGTGACCATGACCGGCTGTTCTGCCTATCTCCAGGATATGCGTAATCTTCGATTTGCACACAAACAAATGGAGGACACGCTGAGGAAGTCCATTTTCGAAGTGCTGATGAAATTTGCGTTTCCTGTTTCCAATGGTCTGGTGAGTGATTCTTTGTCATACTGTTTCTGATGATGCAGTTCTGCACTAAATGTTCCCACTCATGACGTTACCTCCTGCCCCCTTCAGCAAATCTTTGCCCTTGAATACGGACAAGTGTTTCCTGAAAATGGATGGAAGGTGTATGACGCACTCTCTGAATACAAGAGACAGGTATTTATAAGTTAGGCACTAAAACTGATCATTAAATGTTAAAGAAAGTTGTTACATTTATGGTTGATGTGTTATTTTGAAGGGGATACCCAATGAAAGTTGGCGGATAACAAAAGTAAATGATCACTATGAGCTCTGTGACACCTACCCTTCAACCCTGGCCGTGCCTGTCAACATACCAGATGAAGAGCTAAAGAGAGTAGCCACCTTCAGAGCAAAGGGAAGGATACCTGTGAGTGGCACTTCCTTCCTTTATAGGACCTTCCCTCCTGCAACTAATTCTATGACGTATTCCTGAATCTCCTGTCCTGATAAAGGTCTTTTGATATCCAGTAGCAGAATATATTTAAGTTTAGCACATTTCCTGCTAATTCAGTGAACAAATAATTAATATATTGACCCCATGGAGAGCTGTAATTGCTATTACATTTTGTGTGAATTACATATTCAATAAATAAAAGTAACCAAACACATGGAATTATGCATGTGCATCTATTTTGGACCCTGGTGCAATAGGAGGTACAACAAAATGTGAAATATTAATGAGAAAATGTAAAAAGGAATGTTTAAAACATTGTAATTTGCAATGTAATATTTTATGTTCTGTTTTTGACTTTTCCTAAACAAGTTACATTGATATGCCAGATTTCGGCCCTCTCATTTCAGCTCATTTCAGTACTACTCTTAGGTTTTAGGATGACCCTGTGTCACATTCACTGTCCTCATATTTCAGGCTTGTGTCTATGTCATATAGAAGTGCACAAAAAAACAACCCCTTTCACTGTCTGTATAGGTTTTGTCATGGATTCATCCAGAAAGCCAAGCTACGGTGACGCGTTGCAGTCAGCCCATGGTTGGTGTAAATGGGAAACGCAGCAAAGAGGATGAAAAGTACCTCCAGGCCATCATGGACGCAAATGCTCAGTCCCATAAGCTCTTCATTTTTGATGCGCGGCCCAGTGTCAACGCTGCTGCCAACAAGGTTCATTTCCTTAATCAAAACATTTAAGGAATTGGAAGAAATAATTTAATTTGTAGCTTTACATATAGGTTTTCTATGACTTCCACAAATCTGAAATTCAATAATCATTTGTAGAATATAAATTCAGGATTTTAAATGTGTTAGGAAAATATTACTGGAAACTAGGATGTGAATAAAGTCAGGTTGTTCATTCTTGCAAGAAGGAGAGAGTTGTGAATCATACAGTTATCATCAACAAATCTATACTTGAAAGACTGCCTTCTCTGGTCTCAGTGTTATGATTGTAAGAAGATAACCCAAGGTCTGTCTGGAAGGTAGCTCTGTCTCCAATCTTCAGAACAGTGTTACCTTGGCTTATGTATATCTTATTTCTAATGGAGCAGGGATGCAATGGATATTTTGTCTGAATTACATAAGATTAACACATGGCCAAGACCTTGCTACTTTTTAAAGATAACACATGAGCAAACACTTGATATTTATATAACTTCATTAGGGTGGCATATGGTTTTTCTAACAGATAGGCATTAAATGTGTTGGTTTGGAGGTTGCAAGATCTGGTTTTTGTGGCTTAAGGACTGCATTTAATGCTCAATTTAAGCTTGTTCAAAATAATTGAGTTCTTAGTTCTTCAAGAAAGCACTTGAATTAGAAACCTAGAAGTATTAGAGTTGAATTAGAAGTCATAAGAACAGAACACCCAGCCAATGTGTGGAATCACCTTGTACTGTTCATAACTGTTCATCCTGTCAGAGGCTTCACCAAAGTCAGTTAATTGTATAATCATCCTTTTTGCCAGAATTGATATGATTCAGGTCTTAAATTGCATTCCTAATAGTCTTAAAAATCTTAAAATATAACTTCTTGAAACTGATCTATCACCTGATGCACAAACTGATCTTAAATTATCAATACTGTTTGTTTTTTCTTTGTAGATGAAAGGAGGTGGTTATGAAAGTGAGGATGCTTATCAGAATGCCGAGCTGGTCTTTCTAGACATTCACAACATCCATGTGATGAGGGAGTCGCTGCGCAAACTAAAAGATGTGGTCTATCCCAACATCGAGGACTCCCATTGGCTCTCCAATCTAGAGTCAACTCACTGGCTGGAGCACATCAAGGTGAGATGCAAATATCCTCACATTATCATGGACACTTATGTACTGCACATATTACCTCTTTAACAGCCTTTCTTGGCATAACTAATTAAAAAAAAAGAGCTTTTTATGAATGTATAATCTTGGTTTATAAGCACTACCTATGGATTTGTAACTTCTATAAAGTTAGAAGAATATTTACATTTCATGTTTCTGGGGTCAGAAGTGATCTCACATGTAATGAAAGATGATAAAACACAAACTCCACTGATTTCCTATTTTAGTAAAGTTAAGAATGAAGCTATTTAAGAAGTACAACCTGATTTTGATCCAGATGAAATGAATAACACTATTGCTCCATCCAAGATCTCATACTCTCTACTATATGGACAACATCTGACATTACATTCAACATCCTTTTTGTGTAAATAAACAGTAGACTGTATATCTGTAGTCTGTAATTTAACTAATAGGAGACAATTGATATGTTATGTGATTTTGGAAAAACTAATATTTCTGTTGTATTGTTGTTTTATTGTTGCATTTCGTTGACAGCTACCATAGCCATATCATAAATCTCTTTTCTTCTCACCTGTTTGTGTATTTGTAGCTTATCCTGGCTGGTGCACTGCGGATTGCAGACAAAGTGGAGTCTGGGAAGACATCGGTGGTGGTGCACTGTAGTGATGGTTGGGATCGCACAGCCCAGCTCACATCATTAGCCATGCTCATGCTGGACGGTTACTACCGCACGATTCGTGGTTTTGAGGTGCTGCTTGAGAAGGAGTGGCTAAGCTTTGGTCACCGTTTCCAGCTGGTAAAGGATGTTTCATCCCTTTAGTTCATGTAAATTCAGATCACTATCTTTCCAGTGTAATGTTTATTCTTACCTTTTTTCCATCAGCGCATCGGTCATGGTGATAAGAACCACACTGATGCAGACCGGTCACCTGTTTTTATTCAGTTTATTGACTGTGTCTGGCAGCTGACTCGCCAGGTAAGAACAAATTTACAATATCAGAGTAATGCAATCTTTTAAAATAACAGTAGTAATAATAATAAATCTCTTATTCTAGTTCCCTGCAGCCTTTGAGTTTAATGAATATTTCCTGGTTACCATCCTGGATCACCTGTACAGCTGCCTGTTTGGGACATTTTTGTGCAACAGTGAACAGCAGAGGTTGAAAGAAGTAAGATTTTTTTTTTATTTTTATGTGTTGTTGGATTATTTTTTTGGGTTAAACATTTAGTTTTTCTTTGGAGACAAAATTCCCACAGCTCCAAAATCATAGGCAAATGAAAAGAATTAGAGCTTCCATCTTAGTGTATATGTTTATCAAGAATAGAGCTGGGTGCTCTCACTATATTACATTATGGTTGATCTTTACTTGTCATATAGCTACTTTTTAGAGGAACAATATGAGTTGTTTGATCACTGAGTCATTAAACAAACAAATAACAATAGTATTAGATCTTTCCAGACCCAGCTATCTTTCACTTTAAATAACTCCAATATCACTGCAGATGCTGGAGTTTGCAGACAGCATTGCATAATGGACGGTTTTTCCAACACTAATTTATAGTGTCCAACTTTTCTGTTTATAGTGAATTTTTGACGTCCACATTAAAGTATTCGTCCAGCTGAATGTACAGACTCTATAAATTCAACTGAACTAATGATGAGTCATTACATACCATCTATAACAGTGGTTCTCAAGTCTGGTCCTCAAGTACCCTTATCTTGCTTTAAACATTTCCCTTTTCCATCACACCTGTTCACTTAATGAGCAGCTCATCACCAAGTTCTGCTGAAGCCTGATAATGATGTAATGGCTTCCAGGTATGGTGGTAGATGGAAATATCTAAAAATGCAGTATAGGGGTACTTAAGGACTGGACTTGAGAACCACTGCTCTATAATATAGAGGGTATGTAATGTATTGCTTTGGTACTACTGAAAACATACTGGCAGATGAAATGACAATGACAGACAGTGGAGAATTAAATATAGTCCCTGAACTGCTGGTCCTGCTTCTGTGCACCAAATGTCCTGAAAATAACGTTAGAGCATATTAACATTTTTGGTTCATTACAGAACTCAGATGGGACAAATTAGACTGTTAGAGTCTAGTAATTAAGGCGAAATACTGCAGCTGTCACAGATGCCTGCTACTAAATTAGTGGATTATTTCTTAAATGTTTCTTCTCGCTAAAACAATATTGCAGTAATGTTGGCCCAAAATTATGCAAAATGTTTTATTTTGGGTTGGGTGACAACAGCAAGATGAAGCCATTACACAAAACCTTAGTTTTCAGAAACCTTTTGGAAAAATTATTTTTGTTTGGTTCCAACTCACATACATTAAATGAATGTGATTCAGATTGTAGATTATGATTCCCCCTCAAAAGATTATCATATGATCTTTTTGTAAGATTATACAACACTAACATTTTTATTGTGAAGTAAAAAAAAAAAAAACACAGGACATGGAACTTTTTGCGCTAAAGTGGGTAAACCACTAAAGACATACTGTCCTGCATCAGACCATGGAGTCTTTGTGTTAATATAAAGAAAATATGACTGCATCCACATAACTGAAATTCATAACCTGTGGCCACACTAATAACAATACACTAAAAATAACACAGATCTTTGATTATGTGTTGAGGAGAAAGGCTGATTTGTTTTCTTTTAGTGCCTACACTGATCTTGTGGCAATGAAGTAATCAATATGAGAATAAGTTATGTTTTATGAGGACAAAATAATAAATACAATAAATATTCTACAGCATTAATCTGAACTATTTCTTTAACAGGAGATTCCCAAGAGGACGGTGTCATTGTGGTCCTACATTAACAGCCAACTGGAGGAGTTCACCAATCCACTTTATGTGAACTATGCCAACCATGTGCTGTTCCCTGTTGTCAGCTTACGCCACCTGGAGCTGTGGGTCGGCTACTACATTCGCTGGAACCCTCGCATGAGGCCACAAGTATGATGCTGAAATTCTGTGTTTTTCCAATTACAGTTTTCCAATTAGAGTTTTACTAATCAGGTTTCATATAGCAACATTGTCTGGAAATTCTCTGTTGTTTTTTTGTAATTTTCTGTTGAGATAAACAAACAAAGTCAGGTTGAAATGTGTGTGGAGTGGAATTAACTAAATTGTTGAAATGAAATTGATGAACCTGTTGAAAATTGGTGAGGTAAAAAAGGAGATGAAAAAATGAGTGATCAATAATGAAGTGACTACTTTGAAGCCAGTTTGATTGAAAAAGCCATAATATGAACGCAAGGCCATGTTTCATTCATCAGTTAATTTGATCAATTTAACTGAAATTTTATTTGAGACTGTGTTGTTACTTTACCCATTACAAGAACAGAAATTTGTGAATCACATCAATCAATGGTTAATAACAAAATGATCACAAATTATAAATGGAAAGATTAGTGTGTGAATCTCTTTCTGTATGAAGTGCATCATTATTTTTGTTCTTTAAAGGAACCAGTTCATCAGCGCTACAAGGAACTATTGGCCAAGCGTGCTGAGCTGCAGAAGCGAGTGGAGGAACTTCAGCGGGAGGTGACCAATCGCTCAGTTTCCTCCTCCTCTGAACGGGCCGGTTCACCCACACGCTCCATCACCCCAGTACAGACCTTCGTTTGACACAACTGAACCCTCAGGACATTTACAGAGGCTGAGTCCGTTATGTTAGAAGGTGCCGCGTAACGATTTTTTCACAAAACACTTGGCACCACAAAGATCTGTGTGCCTGGTTGTTTGTTGCAGTGACACAATGCATTAGTAAAATGTTACCAATAGTGTGAGGAAGCAGATTATGTCCTTATACATCCCATTGTCTGTCTGGTTACAACAGGATAATGTCTGTCTCAGACACTTCTTTAGAGCCATATTTAATCTTTCTACAGTGTTGAGACATTTAACCAAAATAGAGTTTTGTTCTGCACATTGACCTACACTTAGCCAGTGCTAGTTTTTTGAAGTACACAAAAATATTACTTTGGTAAAATACTGTATGTATGCCTTAAACACTAGGAACACTCTTTTCATTCCTCTACATTGTAAAGGTTTGCTGCATATTCATTTCAAAGCAGCGTCAAAGCAGTTGTGACAATCCAGAAAAAACGACTGTGAGGGAAAAACCTCAACTAAGCAAATTAAAAACTAAGGAGTTGAAGCTTAAGGGCTGTAGCATTAGTTTCTTATTGTAAAAAGGAGTTATTGGGTGCATAAAGAGGTTTGCTTGTCAGTGCTTTTAGATTATTGTGACCAAATATGTGTTTTTTTGTTTGTTTGGGGTTTTTTTTTTTACACATAATGTGCCAGGTGTGACATTCCTTTCATTAGGTGACTATGTTTCTAACTTTTTAACGTTATTTATTGTTATTTAGTCCTTACTTATATTTATGATGCTCTCTTAGCCATAAATAGTTTACCTACAATATTAATAAGCTGCACAAAATAGGCAACAGCTCTAGTTCCTCATCTGTAACACTTTATAGTCAACTACTCCACTAGTTTCTTTCAGATTTTTTTAAGTATCAGACACTTATTTTTATTGGCAACCAGATGTGTAACTAAATCCAGTCATTTACTTTGGGTGTTTTCTGAATGTGAATTAATAGCTGTGCCTTCTTCTGTAAGGTCAGGATACTAACACAAAAAAAGTGTGCACTGTTCTGAACTTAGGTTAAGGTTAAACAGCAAATACAGTGTTAGTTATCCTTTCTGCTGTTTCCTATAAATATCGGCAATAAACACAGCATCCAATGTAAAGGAGTCAGGATGTTTGATTATTATATTGTATTAACACTGTGAACACTCCCAGTGATCACTTTCCTTGGTTTAGCACATTACTGTTTAAAAGATAGCAAATCCTCACTAATGGAATTAATTATCTTTGGTTATGATATTGACCATGACTAATAATGCAAGACAAAGAGTGCCTTTTTTGTAATTGAACAAATGTTGAAGGGGAATCTGATATCTCCACTGTAGCTGCCCCGGGGACTAATGGTAGCGTTGGCTCTGAAAGCATTAGTATGATCGTATTCAGTCTGTTTTATCCTTAAATCTAAATACTGGATGACTTGCCCACACATTGACTGAGGTATATCACAAAAAAACTGCTGTTGTTGTATGCCTATTAATTAAAATATATTACAAATACCAATGATTTTACTCTCATACAAAAGTATTACAACTGTGGAATACTTGTGTAGTCATTTTTCTTGTGGCTGAATCAGTACAATATTATATACTCTTTGCTGCAAAAAAAAAAAAGCAGGGAAGGTCGCACTGTATTCTGAAATCTACACATGTATGAAAATGATGAATTAATAAAAAAGTGCTGATACTAAGTTGACTTAAAAGGCCTTTTTACTCTTAGATGGCAAAAGTTGGGAAGAAATATTACGGGTATATTTGTAGTTGTGGAAGTGTCTATACTCCTCCAAGGTAATTTGATGCCACTAAAAACTTTTTCACATGATTTCAGACTATTACAGCAAATACAGTATATAATTTCACATCATTGTTTTTTACAAACTGCTTAATCCTTGGGGTAGTCAGAGGGATACTGGTAGCTGGAGCCTGTCCCATATACCAGCGAGGTGAACAGAGCAGGTATACACTAATGTTTTAAATGATCTTACATACATTAGTAAGATGAACTACAAAAATAAAAGTGCTGGTTAGTTGATGTTTTATGAAATGTTATCGCACATATATATTGGTTTATATATGTTCATACAATAGATTTATGAATCTTCCTCTAGAAAGAAACTGTAGAAGTAAGTAAGTAAATGTATTGTGATGTACAGACTGTATTATTGAAGTAAATTTGAGCAAATATTCCTTTTGGATTGTGGATTCTGTGATTAATTCTCACAGTTTCACATTATGATCCAGTACTGGATCTTGAAAACTACAGCCAATCAGCATTTTTGGCTTAGTTTTTTGTTGTTAGTGACTCAAACTTGGCAATGTTTTACTACTTTTATTTTAGAGGCATTTTACTTATAGACCCAATGTAACCTGAGAAATAACACACATCCAAGAAAACTAAAGACATGGTTTTAGTGCCTGTGAAAAAAAAAAACCCCACTTTGGGCCCATCACTTCAGTGTTGTAACTATGCAAATCTTAAAAATGTAACACTACAGGCATGGATCAATATTTTGCTTACAATAAATTTTACAATTTCATGCAAGATTCATGAATAAGGTGCAAGCCATCTTTTATATTTTAATAACATTTTAAAGTAGTATTAGATTTTTTACATTGACATACAAATGGATGGAAGTAAATTTAAATTGACATTGCCTTTGTTTTTCCTTCTCTCATTAGATAGACAAACAGACAGACAGATAGATAGATAGATAGATAGATAGATAGATAGATAGATAGATAGATAGATAGATAGATAGATAGA
>JAPSES010000044.1:15163793-15188413 GCA_029822895.1 Maxillicosta whitleyi | reverse complement strand
TAGATAGATAGATAGATAGATAGATAGATAGATAGATAGATAGATAGATAGATAGATAGATAGATAGATAGATACTCTATTTATTCAACCCTGGAGAAGTTACAGCAGCAGTGCAACAATAAAGTGCAGAAATTCAATATAAATAACAGGTGAGAAAAAGACATATTTACATTACATTTGTGTGTGCATTTGGGAGTTAGTGGGTGCTGTTGTACAGTCTGATGGCTGTGGGGAGGAATGACCTGCGGAAGCGCTCCTCTCATGGGGGGTGTAACAGTCTTGTGCTAAAGGAGCTGCTAAAGGCCACTACAGTGTGGTGCAGGGGGTGGGAGGGGTTCTTCATGATGGACATCAGTTTAGTTGGTGTTAGTCTGTCTGCCATCTCCTCGATGGAGTCCAGCGGGCAGCCTAGGACAGAGCCGGCTCTTTATCAGTTTGTTGAGTCTCTTTCTGTCTCTGTCCTTACTGCCCTCCCGTCCCCCAGAACACGATGGCAAAGTGCATTGCAGTCATAAAAAGTCCGGAGCAGAGCCCTGTTCACTCCAAAGGACCTCAGTTTCCTCAGCAGGTAGTGGTGACTCTGGCCCTTCTTGAACAGGGAGTCCAGTCCAGTTTATTATTGAGGTGAACACCCAGGTACCTAAGCCTCGGATATTCACCTGTGTGGGCTGTGGGGGTGTCCTGCAGAAGTCAACCACCATTTCTTTAGTTTTCCTGGTGTTGAGAAGCAGGTGGTTTTGCTCACACCAGTCAACAAAGTCTGTGATGACCCCTGTATTCCAGTTCGTTCACTTCAGGCACACAACCAACAACAGCGGTGTCATCAGAGAACTTTTGCAGGTGACAGTGTGTGGTGTTGTGGGTGTGAAAAGGAATGGTGAGAGTACCATTCCTTGGGGGCCCCCATGCTGCAGACTACCACATCAGACACGCAGCTGTGTAGTCGCACATACTGTGGTCTGTCAGTCAGGTAGTTGGTGGTCCATGCAGCCAGCTTTTGGTCCACTCCTGCATCCTCCTTCGTCCTCCGCAACAGTGAGAGTCTGATGGTATTAAAAGCACTGGAGAAGTCAAAGATCATGACTCTCACAGTGCTCTTGGCAGATTCCAGGTGGGAAAGGGCGCGGTGCAGCAGGGTGGAGAAGCCGGAGGATGATCCTCTCCATGGTCTTCATGGGGTAGGAGGTCAAGGCCACAGGTCTGTAGTGGTTCGGTTCACTGGGATGAGCTTTTTTAGGAACCAGAACCACACAGGAGGTCTTCCACAGGGTGGGGACTCTCTCCAGCCTGAGCCTCAGATTGAAGTGTCGGACCACCTCACTGAGCTGGTCAGTACACTCTCTGAGCAGTCTGGAGCAGAGACCATCAGGGCCTGTGGCTTTCCTGGCCTGAGCTCCCATCTCACCTGGTCTATAGTGATGGAGAGGGGGACAGTAGGTGACTGGTGGGGGCTTCTGTAACAGGGGGGGGGGGTTGTGGTAAGATGAGTGAGAGACAGGGGCGATGGTGGTCTCAGCAGGGGAGGGCCTGGTGAGCTGGGGGAATGGAAAGTGGGACGGTGTGAACGACTCTGAAGAACTGATGGGGCCAGCAGGGGGGAGGGTCACCACACTGGAGAGGTGTGAAGAGGGGCCTGGAGCCAGGGCAGAGTCAAACCTGTTGAAATGTAAAGTCAACTCATCTGCCCAGTCCTGGTTTCCATCCCCAGAGTGTCCTACCTCATTTGTCCCATGGCCTGAGATAGTTTCAGGACATTTCACACATCTCGGACTTTGTTGTTCTCCAGACACCATTCCAGTTCCCTCCTGTCTTCTTCTTTTCCTTCCTTTGCCTCCATTCCTGTCTTCTACATCCTCTTCTCTCACACCGACTCCTTTCATGTCCTCTTTTACTACATCCATAAACCTCCTCTTTTGTCTTCCTCTAGGCCTCGAAACTGGCGGTTCCAAATTCAGCATCCTTCTACCAATATATTCACCATCTCTCCACCAGTTCCCTCATATAGCTGTCCTTACTCCTGTTGTTGTATTTGAGCTCCCTCTGGACCCTCCTGACCTCTTCTTTGTCCCCTGAGATGAAGGCTCTTTTCTCAGCAGAGCCTTCAGATTAGGGGTCACCCAGGGAGTGTTGTTGGGAAAACACTGTACCTTCTTGGAGGGTGTGGTGTTTTCCACACAGAAGTGAATGTAATCTGTGATGCAGTGGGTCAGACTGTCCATGTCCGCCCCATGCGGATCAGTGTGTCCCAGTCCGTTGTGTCAAAGCAGTCCCTCAGCCACTCACATGCATCCTCAGTCCATACCTTCACTGTTTCCTCTGTGCAGGCAGCCTCTGTAGCACTGGGGTGTAGACAGGAAGGAGATGGGGGGTATGCATCCTTGATGTTTGCATACAGGAGGTCCAGAGTTTTATTTTCTCTTGTGTGGCATTTGATATACTGTGTGAAGTTAGGGAGAGTGGTAGAGAGGGAGGTGTGATTAAATAGAACTACAATCTGAATATTTCCTAAAATGTTGTTCCTGTAATATTAATGCAGTTTATCACAATGATAACCACCTTGGATGAACCCCATGTAAAATGAACCCTCACAAATGATTGGCTCTCTGTATTTCAAACTGTAAATCCCGCGGATAGACGTTGTGTCGCGATAGGTTTCCTTTCTTCTTACGGAGCCGTAGGCCACTTCCGGTTACATGACGACGACAGCGTTGATACAAAAAAGAGAGAAGGAAAACAGGAAAATACCATTCTAGGCGAGAACAGTGGAAACTTAATACAAATTGTCCCATCTATGTCAAGTAATTGCTTATGTGGCAGCCTAACTAACGATCGATCTTCAGTTAGTCTTGTCGGTTGAGGTACGAGCCGGAGGAGATCATAGATATTTGGAGTTTATTGTTCTTCGGCTGCTTAGCTATTTCTGTGTAACCCTCCGCTACTAGCCGAGCAAGCTAACGTTAGCTAACGTTCACCCTGGATGCCAGCACTGTGAGTTTTTAGTTCTCGATTAGCGAGCGACCAGAAAGGGAACAGCGTCGTTAATCCGTTCAGTTTGCAGCTGGACTCCGCTAACCTCTTTTAGCTCGGTGACATTAGTTTGGTGAGGATGGCAACGTCGGCTCTGTACGCCTGTACGAAGTGTAACCAGCGGTACCCTTTCGAAGAGCTGTCGCAGGGCCAGCAGCTGTGCAAGGTTTGGGACTGTGTTTATGTACTCAGATGATATCAAGACACAACCTACAGGCTAAAGTACTTGTGTTGTCGCGCAATGTTTTGTTTACTTGCTAGGCTGGTATTAGCAGGAAGTTAGCCATGATCAGGTTATGTAATAGCTTGTATCTGTCCAACCTTGGATCGCTATTACAGCCATGCCAACTTTGTCTAAATCACTACGGGGCTCATTTTTGTCTAATCAAGCGCAATGACACACTCGTACAACACATTCACCTTCAGATTTTTTAATATGCACAATTGCGAAAGGATTAACTACTCAAAGTGTGCTATATTAACGTAAGTACTCAACAACTTGTTGCTAATGACCTGCTACATTGTGTGGAAATTTTTACTGCTTCAAATGCAGGACCTAAAGCAGGTGATGATAATTATGTAATAGTAGTTGTAATTATTCATTTCTATTTTATTGATTCCTAATCTTTTTAAAAGCCTTTATTATTTGGGCTAAATAACTAAAAGTAGAACAGTAAAAGGAAGTGTCTTGTTCTAAACATGTCTTGAAGTATACAAGGTGAAAGAAATCCAGAGGGTACACTGTTAGTGTCCTTGTAAACACTAGATATTTTTCCTCATGGTCAAAGTTAAAACAACTGTCAACTGTAATGTTGTCAGAAGTTTTATGTTGATGTTTTCTTTTTTCACTTATTTAAATTGTCTATTCTCTCCACATTGCTCAGCCTAACTATTAGAACAAAACCAATTGCAATATACATCAGTCATAAGTACTTGTATTACCCTCAAATTGTCAGTTTATGTTTACGCAGGTGTTGTAACAAGGTGGTGTTCCACAACAAACATCATCTTATTGTCTTGAGTGGTGATAATCCATCTAGAAGTGACGGTGTTGTTTAATGTGGCAGCTGAATTACATTTAAGAGCCAGATTTATTTTTCACTTATTCTTAACTGATTTTTAACATTTCTTTTGTGGCCACAGGAGTGTCGCATTGCACATCCAATTGTGAAGTGCACATATTGCAGATCTGAGTTTCAGCAGGAAAGGTGAGATATGTTCAACTTTTAATGATTATAAAAAAAATTTATTGTATGTCACGTGGTTTCTCTCTTTTTTGTAAAATCCTCCTCTTTTTCCACAGTAAAACAAATACAATCTGCAAAAAATGTGCCCAGAACGTCAAACAGTTTGGAACGGTAATTAACATATTACATGTCTTTTCAACTTTCAATTTAATTTTAATTTCACTTGTTCACTTTGGTAAGATGTAAGCTGTTTCGATTCCTGCCGGGGGTGTTTGTTGTAAATAATTTATTTCTCTTTCCTTGTTATTCTTTCTGCTTAACTCAATATCAGTAAAATTGATAAAAGCCTAAGGGACCTAATCTTCTTAATTTGTTTCCATTTCCTGCAAGCAAACATAAATTCTTCCTCCATATTTTGTCTTTCTTTACAGCCCAAACCCTGCCAGTACTGTAACATCATTGCAGCCTTTATTGGGACAAAGTGTCAGCGTTGTACTAACTCAGAGAAGAAATATGGACCTCCTCAGACCTGTGAGCAGTGCAAACAACAATGTGCTTTTGACCGCAAAGAGGAAGGCAGGAGAAAGGTATTAACCAATAACACACTGACCTCATTAGCAGCACAGCAGTAACTGTTAAGACTCATCATTTACTGTTATTTTAAAGGTGGACGGGAAACTGCTCTGCTGGCTTTGTACTCTGTCCTACCGCCGTGTCCTGCAGAAGACTAAAGAACAGAGGAAAGGCTTTGGCTCCTCCAACTCCTCCTCCCTGAATGAGAAAGACCACCACTCCAGATCGCACCATCATCACCACCATCACCAACACAGACACAGCAGTTCTCACCACAAGTATGTCCTGTGTTTTGTCACTTTCTCCTGCAGTCCCATCTCAGTGCAAGCACCTTGTTTGTTTTTGACACAGTCATGCAAAGATGAACAACACAGATCAAATCCACTAAAAGGTTCATTTTCTTTCATAGACTGAGTGGGAGCTTAAGTCCCGAACAGGAGCAGGGACTGTGGAAGCAGAGGTAAAACTGGAGACTGTACACTGAAGGAAAAAACTGCATACACTTATTTGAGATTGGGTTGCTCAAAATCACTTAATTCTGTTTGCAGCCATAAATCGTCTTCAATCCAAAAGGAGACTCCAAAGAAGAAACCAAAACTGGAGATGAAGCCATCCAATGGGGACAGGTAGGATTGGTGTTGCATATTCATTTTTTGCATTGTGTTTTACATAAAAAGGGTGAGGAACTCAGTCACCAGGGAGGAGGTCAGAGTAGAGACGCTGCTCCTCCACATCTAGAGGGGCCAGCTGAGGTGGCTCAGACATTTGTTTCAGATGCCTCCTGGATGCTTCCCTGGGGAGGTGTTCTGGACATGTTGCCACAGGAGGAGACCTCAGGGAAGACCTAGGACACGCTGGAGAGTCTACATCTCTTGGCTGACTTGGGGACACCTCAGGATCCCCCTGGAGGAGCTAGGGGACTTGTCTAGGGAGAGGGAAGTCTAGGCATCCTTCCTTGGATTGTTGCCTGTGTGCCCCAGATAAACAGAAGAAAATGGATGGATGTTTTATATGAAATGTTCTTCCTTTGGCAGATTCATACCTCTGTTTCAGTCGATATGTGGACTCACCCATCTGTTTTGTCCTGTTCTTGTAGTAGTTCGATCACCCAATCCATGGATTCTGGTGGAACAGACAACTTCATTCTCATCAGCCAGCTGAAAGAGGAAGTCATGTCACTCAAGAGACTTCTGCAGCAAAGGGATCAGACAATTTTAGAAAAAGACAGAAAGGTAAGGTATCAGCTTTACCTCTGAAACAGATATAATTCGTCAAAGCTGCCACACCCTGATAATTGTGTCACAAACTGTCTTGTAGCTTACAGAGCTCAAAGCAGACTTTCAGTACCAGGAATCCAATATGAGAGTCAAGATGAACCAAATGGAGAAATCGCACAAAGAGGCAATGGAACAACAACAGGTAAATGTAACTTCTGATTCAGATTCATTATGAGAGGTTCCACATTATATGTGATTTCCATTAAAAGTGTTGTGTTGTGATAAAGTTACTTTTGTGTTCAGGTACAAACAAAAAGTCTTTTAAATATAAATGTTACAGTTGATATTCAGCGTCATTCTGTAGAAAATAAAAGAATAAATACTTGCACAAATCGTCTTAATCTTAACACATACAGAACTGAACCTAAGGCCCATCTGCTGTTTTTAAGATCGGGGTTGTGTAATATATCAATATATCAGCTGATACTTTGTCTTAAGATAATTTCTTTGATTATCATTTATGTTTAACAATTGTTGTAAATACAGATGGTTCAGCATGTCACTGGTATGTGGTTGTGGACTTGTCTTTATACTGATATAATATAGACTTTTCAGTGATTACACATATCCCTGTTGTGCTTCTTTTTAATTAAATGAAACCATGGTGTAGTCCCTTTCTCCATCTCTGCCATGATTTCCTTGTAAGTTTTCATTAATGTAGATCTGTTTTTAAAAAATAAATAAATAAAAGCCAATAGCTGGAAAGGGTAATCATGTTATTCACATGAAACAAAATGAAATGAATCTCATCCCTTTTGTCCATCTGATATCTAACACTGTTTTTTATTTTTTTTAATTTTCACAGTCCAAGAACAGAGAGTTGATGAAACAAGTGGCTGCCCTCTCGAAGGGAAAAAAGTTTGACCGGACAGGAAGTTCTCTCCTGTTGCCCTAACAATAGGCGGGTCAGTGGGTAACAACACAGAGCGGCTTCATTGTTCTAACACTGTGAAAGTCTCCCTCCTGTGTTTCCTCATTGCCATCAACATTGATTACCTTCTTAATTAGTAAAACAAGAGACCATGTTGTACATGGTCAATCAAATGTTGAATCCAAGAACAAGAAACTTTTCTCTAAATGTCAACATATTTTAGATATTTTATGGCAACTTTTCCACTGGATCGTGGGGTTTGACTTTGCAAGGAGTGGAGGATGGAAGCCCTCATTTTTAACACTGCCGGGCCAAAAAAAGCATGGTGTGCATATGTGGATAGCATTCTGTCGACTCCCATGTATCCACTTAATTTTTATGGATGTCATGCAATTTATTTATTCAACTGTATTTCTTAGCTTTTTTATTTCCTCACAACATACTAAGAGAATATCCCACATTTAGGGGGTTTCTTCAATAGCAATTAGTTATATTTTTCTAAATGGACACAATTATGGATGACATGTTCTCCTTAGTGGAGACCCTGTGCAACTTTACAATGTATGCAAATGTGGGAAGGGTGACCAGTGAGCTGCTGCTCAAAAGTAGGAAATTCTCAGTATCAATTCATACCACAACCAATGGACATTTTCAAAGGCTGTCTGATAGAGAGACAACTCTTGGCTGCCCTCTTTCTCACTGTGTGACAGCTGTAGTGCTTTGCTGTTTCTCTTTAGTGGAACGATTGTAATACTGCATGATTTTACTGCCAGATACCGGTTGGCATTGTGGTCAGACTTCTTCCCCTTTCCCCTTTTACTTAGGTTTTTTTTTTTTTTAAGTCACTTGTAAATGTATAACTGGGGTCAGCCATTGTGTTTAAAATATTGCTTGTATCTGTTTTAGTGAGTAAAGTATGTGTATGGTAAGGCCAGTTGAAATTAACATGTCTGTAGAAGATGCTTTTTAAAAAGAGCATACCTTTCACCTTGCTTTATTGGGCTGGTTTCATACTGTGGCGTCCAGGATCACTTTTGTACTTTTTCCAAACCAAGTGTTTTAAAACTATTAAAAACTGGCTAAACTGTTATTGTGTGTGTTTGTTTTATTTCTCACTTTAATCACTACTGGAAATTTAACAGTAGTGGTAAAATGGATAAAATACAGTGTTGATAATTGATAGTTAACCATCCATAAAAGGTTATATGTGACTAATAATGACATGTTGGAAGCTGAGATGATGGTCACCAGACAGATATGTGAGACAATTATTGAAAAGGTAAAGAAAAAAAAGGTTTCCGAAGGAAAAGTAATCGACAACCAATGTTGTACCACCACATACTGATGAACCAATGGAGTAACAGTAAAACAGGTTTGGGCATATCAATAGGTGGCTCCAGGCTTAACATTGTCTAGTGAGCAGGGAGTTAAAAGGATCCTCCTATAGTGCTATATTAGGACTAGAAAGTTAAAGGGTGCACTGTACCATATAACCACTATAGTTGGGGGCGGAACTTGAATTTAGACAAAGGATGTGATATTATGCATATTTGTATCTATTATGTATTTTCTGGTAATTCTGATAAAGTCCAAAAACTAAAATGCAGTGGCCTGGCTCCAAAAAAGTTCTTCCACTCTGACCCACAACACTAGCTTTCAAAATTTGACATAAATGTTTTAATTAAAGAGTCAGAATCAGTGTCAGCGGTAGAAAAGGAACGTAAAACTTGAGATACAGAACCAAGGATATAATATTACTTAAGAAAGCAAATCATTACGCAATATCGATTCTTACATTTTGTGGTGTTCCTAAACTACACTTCAACCCTATTTTCCACACAGTACATGAACGCCTCACGCACTGCACATCCGGGTCATGTGAAGTTTCCGTTCACTGCAGATGCTAGTATTTTGCACTCAGCTGCAGCACCTCTCACACAAACAAAAACAAAACACTCCGAATCTAGCTGTGTGAAGACTGCAAGAAAGAGGCAAGTTTTGCATTTTGATACAGCTATCAAAATTGGGGAACCCGGAAGGGGCTGTTTTCTTAGACTTTACTTAATGAATCGCAAGTTATTGTATTTGGCTAGCATTGGCTAACTCATTTAGCCAGACTGTAGCTACTGAGACAGGTTAGCTGTATTTCACCCGCCCTGACCCACATCAGAACGTAATGGAAGTCTTAGGAGAATTCTGTCAGAATTATTAGTAATTTCTCTTTGTTTTTCGTTTTTTTTAAAATAATGACACCACAGAGTTAATTTCAATGTCAGCTAAGGTAACTTAAGTTTAACACAGTGATTGACTATCAGTATTTCTGTAGTGTATTCACAGCCGTTGCGTTACATAAAATGAGCCTAAATCTGTATGATCTTTGTCTTTAGGATGTCAGACTCAGACAGTGACGAGGACCAAGATCGTCCTTTTTCTATTACCGGTTTCCTCTTTGGAAACATCAATGAAGACGGACAGTTGGAAGATGACAGTGTTTTGGACAACGTGAGTGTTATTGTGAAAGAGAAACTTTTAAGTATTACCACCCTTCATATCAGTAATCACTGTTTTAGTATTAGAGTGTGCTACTGCCCACACGTGATGGTTTAGATCTAAATGTTATGTGATTTCATAGCTAATTAATGATCTCTACCGTTTATCTTGCAAATCAGGAGTCCAAAAAGCATCTAGCTGGTTTGGGCAATCTTGGCCTTGGTTCACTCATTACAGAAATCACTGCAAATGAGGATGAGGACCAAGAGGAAAACCGAGACTCTGGTAGTGTGGATGCAGAAGGTGAGCATAAATAAATAAAATAACTTTCTAACATTTTCTAGGTAACTCAGAGGTAATTGTAATATGCAATGTCATCCAGGTTGGGTGAAAAGCACTGAAGATGCAGTTGATTATTCTGACATCAGTGAAGTTGCAGAGGATGAGACGAAGAAGTATCGTCAGGCCATGGGGTCTTTGCAACCTATTAGGAAAACAGGTGACTAGCTAGGAACATAACTGGATTCACTTGCTCTTATTTTAAACAGTGTGTTGGTTGAAAGTAATGTCAGTGAGTTAATGTCACTCAGTAAAGCACAGTTATGTAAATACATGTTTGTCTACAATTTTTTTTTTTTACAATGTGTTGCAATGTTTTTACTAAGATGATGAGGATGACTATGATGCAGACTGTGAGGATATTGATTCCAAGCTGATGCCACCTCCTCCACCACCAAGTCTACCTACAGCTGCTAAAAAAGAAGAACCCTCTCCAAGCACAAGTGGTAAATGCACATCATGCATTACTGTATGCCATCCACTTCTAAAGACTAGGTCACAACCCACAGATTTATTAACAAGTAAATTTGTTAATTAGGAATTTCAATAAACTTTCTTCAAGTAGCATGTTTCTAACAGTACTTCGCAGGATCTTTTTCAATAAAGCTGAATCTTGTGTAAATGTCTGACAAATGTTTAGTTTTTCTGGTAGACAAAAATAACAGGAGCTTTGTGTTGTGTTTTCTAAAACATGTACATCTTTGTGGTTTATCAAATATATATTATTTATTCAAGATAACTGTTCATAACTATGCAGAAATTACAGTAAACATGTACATTTATGGACAGATTTCCTTTTCTCACATTTAAAGAGGTCGTGATGGTTTGTATCTTTTCTATGTGGAGTACTTGTATTAGGTGTTTCTTCAGATCAGAGGACTCAGATCAGAGGACTGCATCTCTTTGTAAGGTTGTTCATTAAGGGTATTCAGTCAGGGATGCTGCTTAGTGAGACAGGTTTAGAATTCCTTTGACCAGTACTCCAGTTAAATATTAAAGAAATAGTCTCCGGAACAAATCATAATGATAATAATCATGTGTCACTCTTTTCTCGCAGTTGGGGAGGAGGGTGATGGCATCATCTTGCCATCCATCATCGCACCATCCTCTACCGGTGATAAGGTTGACTTCAGCAGCTCTTCAGACTCGGAGTCAGAAACTGATCGTCCATGTCAGGGCTCAGGTGCCGGTGGTGCCCCAGACAGGCTCAACCTTCCTCTTGCTGGCATTATGCAGAAAGATGCTGCCAAAGCTCTGCCGAGTGTGACTGAACTGTTTCCAGAGTTTAGGCCTGGAAAGGTTAAATATTTTTATAGGCTCTACACAGATCCTTTCACTATCATCATTTCATTATCCTAATATCATTATTGAAAAGACATAACAATCTTGAATGGTTTCCTAGGTGCTTCGGTTCTTGCGGCTGTTTGGTCCCGGAAAAAACATGCCATCTGTTTGGAGAAGTGCCCGCAGGAAGAAAAAGCGGAAACACAGAGACCCCCAACCTGGGACACCTCCACCTGAAGGAGAGTGTATAGAACAAGGCCCAGAGAAGAAGTCAGGTTGGGTTTATGAATATGCACCACCTCCACCTCCAGAGCAATGTCTCTCTGATGATGAAGTAAGCTTTCACTTTTACTTCCACTGTTCTTCCATAATCTCATTTTTAGATAAGAATGGCATTTCATTTAGTAGTTCACTTGGGTTCTAAAAGTTTTTCTGTGCTTCCCAGATAACCATGATGGCTCCAGTAGAATCAAAGTTTTCACAGACATGTGGTGATGGAGACAAGGAGACAGAGTCTCGACCTAAAGTTGCAGAGTGGAGATATGGTCCAGCCCAGCTTTGGTATGACATGTTAGGTGTCCCTGAGGATGGAAGTAATTTTACCTATGGCTTAAAATTGAAAGAAGCGGATTCCAGCGAACCCCAGAAGCAAGATGCCCCAAAAGAAACAACAGAGACTGCTCTTGTGGTGTGTAGACTTTGTACATGTGTGACAGTAATAATAAGGCTCTTTTTCTACCACATGACATTGGCTCAACTCAACTTTGTGTTTTTTGGCAAAAGATATACATAGTTGAACCTTGTACCTTTTGACCACTTTTTTTTTTTTGGCTTTTCTTAAGGTTTCAAGTGAATTGAGGTGATAGCAACAGATGACAAAGACCAAATGTAGAGTATTACTAATAATATTGTTACTATTAGTATTTTAAGTAGCTATTATACTCACTATACCTCATATTCTGTTATTTATTACAATATTATTTATTTATATTCATTTACTACATTACACCACTGATTACATGGCAAAAACCAAAGCCCGTCTCTGGTCAAATGAGAAGCTACAGATGAAGGTTATAAAGTTTTGCAGAATGCCAAAGATGCCATTGCCAGATTTTTATGGTGTGTTGCTATGATGAGCAGTTACATTAAATGATTAGAATTTCTTTAGAGGAAAACAAATTAACACTTCTCAAAACCAAGTTGAGTCAAGCATGTACTATGCAGTGGAAAAACTCCAATAAAGACACTGTGCCCATTTTACTGATACTGTGTTTAATATGTCTGTTTTTAGAGGCTGGATGAAGAAAGTGACGGTAATGATGGTAGCGATGAGGACAAAACAGCGCTGGAGAATGAACTCTTCCTGATGGTCACTCAGCTGCAGTGGGAGGATGACATTATTTGGAACGGGGAAGATGTGAAACACAAGGGCACTAAGACTCAGAGAGCCAGTCTGGCAGGATGGCTTCCCTCCAGCATGACCCGCAATGCCAATGCTTACAACGCACAGCAAGGTGAGCAGCAGGCGAACATGTTTTTTAGTCATGCATCCTTTTTGTATCCGTTTGTTCTGTAGACATTCACTTGTAGTTTCAATTGATCCTGTAAAGTATTTTGTTTTTCAGTTGTGAAAAACTGTAACAATGCGTTTAATCTCATTTTGTGAAAGAACTATAACATTTTTTTTTAATCTCACAGGTCTGACAAGATCTAATTCCCAGTTGGTGCCGCCCACACCTCCACCCATGCCAAAAGCTTCCTCAATCTCTGGGTCCAAGCGTGAAAAAAACATCCATGACAATCTAGGTACTGATTTCAAGTCACTGTATGATTCATTACATGCTCCAAACTTTTTTGTACATCATTGTTTGTGTTTGTTTTTCTTCAGCCTCTCAAGAAGAAGACAGTCCTTGGTTCTCCATTTTTCCAATTGACAGTGAGGAGCTGGTGTATGGACGATGGGAAGACAACATTATCTGGGATGACCAGGAGATGGAGCACATGCTTATGCCGCCTGTTCTTACTCTTGATCCCAATGATGAGAATATCATCTTAGGTATAATCACATACTCTACATATTCACTTTTGTGTTACTTGTTGCAAGGTGGAGATTTTTCAGTCGTTAGAATCCAGTACAACCAGTATTATAAAATACTGCATGGTGTAGTTTGTTTGATATAATTGGGATCTGCATTATTGATGGTAGTTGGGACCTGAAAGTACATTATTATCATATTGTGCAAGTGAGTTAAATTGCTTTTCAAAATCAGAAAATTAGGGCACTGAGCATGCCTCTTTTCTTATTTAATAGTGTTTGCTTTTCAGTTTGTTAGTAATAATTTTATTTTGACATGATTTAAACTGAAGTGTGGTCTTGTGTAGAAATTCCTGATGAGAAGGAGGAGACAACATCCCACTCCCCATCCAAAGAGAACAAGAAGGAAACTGCAATCAAAAAGAGCCGCATTCTCCTCGGGAAGACTGGGGTGATAAAAGATGAACCACAGCAGGTACATTTTCTTGTCATGAGAGGTGGACCAAATGTACAGTTGATTGTGAAAAATATCAGATAACCTACATTGTCTTTATCAAGACCGATCTTGGAATAAAAATAACCACAATAGCCAAACAGAATAGACATTAAAAAATGATATTAAAAGGAAGTGAAATAAATGTCTCATGCTACAGAAGTGTTGAAAGAAATGGACAGAATACGTCTGAGGCATGAGAGCCACCATGTGTATGAAGGCTACAAGTCCTTAAAGTGTAAAAAAAATCTAAAATCCAATCATTTGAATTCTAAGTTATTGAAGAGGTCTGAAAGTATTGATTGGACTATTTAATTATTACTCTTTCTCTAATGTTGCATTGCAGGGAAACCAGTGTCGGCTTACAAAAACTGTGTAACTCCATCAGAATTGATCTTGTCAACAGTATTCAACTCCAATCTACCTATGCTCATTAAATAACAAGTTGAATGACTGTGATTAAATAATTTTATGATTTGTTTCTCTAAGACAGATTTAAGAAATGCAAGAAATAACATATATGTCTTTCACTGCAGAACATGTCCCAGCCTGAAATAAAGGATCCCTGGAACCTCTCCAATGATGAATTCTACTACCCTAAACAGCAGGGCCTGAGGGGCACATTTGGTGGCAATATCATTCAGGTGGGTAGTAGACTAGTGTTTAAGGATAAATATTTCACTGATAAAGCAAGAAGATGCTACCAGCTTTTCTCACAGTAAACCAGTAAAAAGTGTGAGAAAAAGTAAGAAACAATAATAGTTAAATAATCAAAATAATGAATTGATGGTCAAACTTTTGTCTTGAACAGCACTCTATCCCAGCTCTGGAGCTGAGACAACCCTTCTTCCCCACTCACATGGGACCCATGAAACTACGACAGTTCCATCGACCAGCTCTGAAGAAGTATTCATTTGGGGCTTTGGCTCAGCCGGGACCCCACCCAGTCCAACCGCTGCTCAAACACATAAAGAAGAAGGCCAAGGTGGAGACCTGCAAGAAGACTTTGGACGCTATGACTTCGTGTCATTGTGAATATAGTGATTTTTGTGTTAAAATGTACTTTTTGTAACTTTAATTGTTTATGTTTAAAATGTTTTTTGTATAGATGAGAGAGCAGGAGAGGCAGGCATCAGGAGGAGGAGACATGTTCTTCATGCGAACCCCTCAGGACTTAACAGGCAAAGATGGAGATCTGATTTTGGCAGAATACAGTGAAGAATACCCCCCACTTATTATGCAAGTGGGCATGGCTACAAAGATAAAGAACTACTACAAACGGGTAAGTCTTGTTTTTGTTTTTCATAATGACACAAATATGTTAGCTACATGTATATGGTATTTGTAAAATACACTGACACTGTTATGGTATTATTTAGAAACCTGGTAAGGATCCTGGAGCACCGGACTGTAAATATGGAGAAACCGTGTACTGTCATACTTCCCCTTTTCTTGGTTCACTGCATCCTGGACAGCTGTTGCAGGTTAGTGCCTCAATCACAAGGTTTCAGATAATCATTCATGATATAATAATATAATTACTTATGTAGCATATCTTACACATGACCAAAGTAGCCACAAACAAGAATATGTATTCACGCATGTACTGTGCATAAAAAAAACATCCATGGACTCATGTAAATGTTTGTTTAACTCATGTTGACATTTAACCAGAATGAATAAATGTAGAGAGAAAGTCTAATAATTGTGAGCTGTAATGTTGTTTCTTTTAGGCATTTGAGAACAACCTTTTCCGCACCCCAATCTACCTACACAAGATGCCAGAGACAGATTTCCTGGTCTTGCGAACAAGACATGGATACTACGTCAGAGAGATTGTGGATATTTTTGTGGTTGGTCAGGAGTGCCCCTTATTTGAGGTTCCAGGACCCAACTCTAAACGAGCCAATACCCACATCAGAGACTTCCTTCAGGTCTGTGAACATACATGACCTCTTACAGTGAGTCAAGCTGACGCTGTTGTTAAAGCTCACATCTGTTACATCTACGTCCTCCAGGTCTTCATTTATAGGTTGTTCTGGAAGAGCAAGGATCGACCCAGGAGGATTCGGATGGAGGATATCAAGAAAGCTTTCCCTTCTCACTCAGAGAGCAGCATTAGGAAACGCCTAAAGCTGTGCGCTGACTTCAAACGTACAGGTAGAACACCCATAAACTGTTCAGCATTATTATTAGATGCAGTTGTATCATGTCAGGGCAGTGTTGAGGGTATAAAGAAATATTGTTGTTTTTTTGTTTTTTTTAAAGTATTGAACTGTCTAGTGTCTGTGCCCTGAACTGACAGGCACAATCTGAGAAGGGAAATATCTTTTTATAGCAAGTGTGGTTATTATCCTCGAGGAAAGATGTAGTGTCAGGACAATGCACTGTACAAAAGATGCAGTGTTGAGTAAATTCAGCTATTAATAAATAAGTCAAGTAACCACACTAGAAAGGAAACAATTACTTGCGCTAAGGTTGAGTTGTGTGACATGACTAAAATCACAATCAAATTAAACAAGTACATTGTTTTCATGTAATGACAAATGGAAAGGCCGTTATATTTTATTATGTCATTGACAAACACAAAGTACTTACAGATAGACGATCACTTTTTTTCTTTTTACTGTCATATTATTGTTCATATACAGTATTTATTTAGAGATGATAGAAAGATAAAGAAACATTTTCCAATTATGGTTACAAAATAAATACAGTGTAGTCTTAAACTGTCAATACAGTTACAAATATCAAAACCCAAGACACATTATTGTGTATCAACTGAACAAAAATGAACAAAAGACCTTACATAAATATTGGTAAATTAAACATTAAATGTAAACATGGAATGTAAGAAGCAATGTGATAAAATACAAATTATCATCAAAATGCAGGAATGTTGCCATAAATAGTGTGACAATGCATTTAACAAAAGAATGTAATGTTTTATTGTTATACCACTTACTTCTGTGATAAGGAGTTGGAAAATATCTAACAGTCATAATGCTTATGTCAGGGATGGACTCAAACTGGTGGGTGCTGAAGCCTGACTTCAGATTACCAACAGAAGAAGAAATCAGAGCCATGGTGTCCCCAGAGCAGTGCTGCTCCTACTACAGTATGCTGGTAGCAGAGCAGAGACTTAAGGTAACAGTGTCTTCGTATCTGATAAAGATATTGTAAATAAGTGAATATTATGACGGTTGTTTAATATAGAATTTCCCTTTTAGGATGCTGGATATGGAGAGAAATCCTTCTTTGCACCAGAGGAAGAGAATGAAGAAGACTTCCAAATGAAGATTGATGATGAGGTATTAAGCTTGGGTGTACTCGTTTGTTGCTGGAATGAGCTTTTGAGTGATGGCTTTACAAATTTATGGTAACAGTTGATGGCACATAACCGTTTAAGATTGTTATTGGTCTGATATTTACTTGTGTATCCTAGGTCCGAACAGCTCCATGGAACACGACGAGAGCTTTCATTTCAGCCATGAAGGGCAAATGTTTGTTGGAAGTTACAGGCGTGGCTGATCCCACAGGCTGCGGAGAAGGTTTCTCCTATGTTAAAGTGCCCAACAAACCCACGCAACAGAAGGTATGATCGGTTAATTCAAAGGCTGCTGCCTCGTGTATCTGCTGTTCATTTTCTAGCTTTTGTAAGAGTAGAGGCTGAAGTCCTTCCCTCTGTGTGTTCTTGTAGGATGACAAAGAGCCACAGCCTGCAAAGAAGACGGTGACAGGGACAGACGCTGACCTCAGGAGACTGTCACTGAAAAATGCCAAGCAGCTTCTACGCAAGTTTGGTGTTCCAGAAGAAGAGGTAAAGACATGCTAAAATACCAGAACTACAGCTTTTCTATTGTGAATGAGTCTGTTCAGAGTTTAACATTTGATGATTTTCTCATCTTCATCTCCTGAAGGCAGGAAGTTTGTCTGTGTTACAAAACATATCTGTGCTCAAGCAGCAGACCTCCCAGCAAGATTAAGAAAATGTCTAAAGGACAATATGACAAATGGCAGCATTTAGATTTTTAGAGATTCCAAAGTTTAAATAAGGACGGACTAGATAATGAACCAATTCTAGTAAATTTTAAGATAATTGCACATTTTCACAAAGGGTCTTTAAATTGTCCTGAATTGCCTAATATCTTAAGATCGTCAGCTAATCTTTCAGTTCTTAAGATTGATCTTCTGTTGTTATGTCTGTTAGATCAAGAAGTTGTCGCGCTGGGAGGTGATCGACGTAGTGAGAACTATGTCCACAGAACAGGCTCGTTCAGGTGAAGGACCCATGAGTAAGTTCGCCAGAGGATCCCGATTCTCTGTCGCTGAGCACCAGGAGCGCTACAAGGAGGAGTGTCAGAGGATCTTTGACCTGCAGAACAAGTGAGACTCATATTAAGGGTTTTACAGCTTGTCACCATAGAATTCCAACCTCAACACACATTGTTAATATTTATTTTTTCTTTCCTACAGGGTGTTAGAGTCAACTGAAGTGCTCTCTACAGACACAGACAGCAGCTCTGCAGAGGACAGTGACTTTGAGGAGATGGGAAAGAACATCGAGAACATGCTGCAGAATAAAAAGACCAGCTCGCAGCTTTCCCGAGAGAGGGAGGAACAGGAGAGGAAGGAGCTGCAGAGGATGCTGATGGGTGAGGAGAGCGACCGGGACAACAAAGGACGTAAAGAGAGACGAAAAGGCTTGTGTAAGTCTATTAAGTATTGGAATCTGTTGCTTTACCAGACTACAGAAATCACATCCTGTAGAGTCAGTTGTAATTCTAATGTCATTTTGTTGCTCTGAAATATGTGAAATAACACTGCATTGTACCTGATCTCTCCTTTAGCGAGCTCGTTGTCCACCGGCTCACACAAAGACGATGACACATCATCCGTCACCAGCCTGAACTCTTCCGCCACAGGACGACGACTCAAAATTTACCGTACATTTAGAGATGAAGATGGGAAGGAGTACGTCCGCTGTGAAACTGTACGCAAGGCAGCAGTCATTGATGCCTACATGAGGATCAGAACCACCAAAGATGATGAATTCATGTAAGTGAACTTGTAGTTTAGATTAAAAAGTTTCATTTAAATGGAAAGAAAAACAAGCGTGTACAGCGACAGTGCTGACAAACCAAAACTGTTCTACATGTTATTACAAGTTTTTTGATTTTTTTTTAATAGTTCTGTTGAGGTCACTTTGAATCACCTCCTATTACTAATATTACAAAAATGCTAAAAAATAAACTAAAATTATGCATTTTCAACGAAGCTAAGCCAGAAAATTGGCTTTAAAACTAACTGAACGGAAAGGTCAATGAAAGAAAAATGTTAATCTAAAACCTTGATCTGTACTTTTGACTTTGTGGCTGCAGCCGTAAGTTTGCCCTCTTCGATGAGCAGCACAGAGAGGAGATGAGGAAGGAGCGCCGTCGTATTCAGGAGCAGCTGAGGAGACTGAAACGAAACCAAGAGAAAGACAAGATCAAGGGACCACCAGAGAAGAAGGCCAAGAAGGTCAAGGAGAGGCCTGACCTCAAGGTAAAAGTAAGCTTGCTGACCCACTCCTATATTCCTTTCTATCACCTTTTTTTTCATCAGTTTTTTTTTTTTGCACATGGCTAAACGCTAACCTAAATGTATCATGCTTTGGGTTTCTATCATCATTATTGTTACATTTTGTACATACACATGATTTTTCGTGTTCCTTAATGTTTGCCTCTCTTCCCTAGCTAAAGTGCGGCGCCTGTGGAGCTATTGGACACATGAGGACCAATAAGTTCTGCCCGCTGTACTATCAGACCAATGCACCACCTTCTAACCCTGTCGCAATGACAGAGGAGCAGGAGGAAGAGTTGGAGAAGACTGTTATCCACAACGATAACGAGGAACTGATTAAAGTGGAGGGCACCAAGATTGTCCTCGGCAAACAGCTCATTGAAAGGTAGTGGATTATCCCAGGATTTATGACTGATGCTTATTCACTGTCGCCAAATTTGCATTTTACACATTCCAATACATACATTCTGATATTTTCTGCATATTTTGCATCAGAAAATGGTGATAAAACTGCAAAATTCAGGAAAAAATTTGCCACTTTTGTGAAAATGTTAATGTTGCTAATGGGAGACTTACTAAATAAAGTTAAAGTAAAGTAAACAACTTCCTACCTTGTTTATCTGGATGTTCCCAAAAAACATAATATGGAAGTGCAGCAGCAACAGATTCATGTGGACTGGAGAAGAGACCATCTTATTCTTTGTTTGCAGCCATTTTAGATGTAAAACAGTTGTAAAAATTCTTGATTACAGCCATGCTTAATATAGTGTAAACAGCTACATTAGATGGAAACATTTAATTCAAAATTTTCGTGTGATGTTACAAAATTTTCCTTCAGATTTGGTTTTCGAATTAAAAGGAAATAAAGCTACTTCCTGCATTGTATGAACATTTAAATTTCTCCTACAGTGCTGATGAGGTGCGCAGGAAGTCTTTGGTGCTGAAGTTCCCTAAGCAGCAGCTCCCACCAAAGAAGAAGAGGCGTGTCGGCAGCGCTGCACACTGTGACTACCTCAACGTAAGCAACAGTGTTTTACAGCTTGTTCTATTGCCCGAGAAATCAATTCTGGTTTATAAAATCTGACCTTTGACTGTGTTTTTGTGTTTATATTCACAGAAACCACACAAGTCCATCCATCGCAGACGCACTGACCCCATGGTGACCTTGTCTTCTGTGCTAGAAAGCATCATCAATGACATGCGTGATCATCCCAATGTAAGATCTATCACAACTTCACTGCCTACACTTCAGTTGTAGTTCGTGGTTTTCACTGAGTTTGAAAACTTAATGATCACATGTATTATGTTTGGTTTTTCCTCACAGACATACCCGTTCCACACCCCAGTCAATGCTAAAGTTGTGAAGGACTACTATAAGATCATCACTCGACCCATGGATCTGCAGACGCTGAGGGACAATGTGCGGAAGCGGATGTACCCATCGAGGGAGGAGTTCCGCGAAGCAGTGGAGGTTATTGTCAAAAACAGCGCCACCTACAACGGTAAAACCTTTACCATACACAATTTTAAAACTTACCCAGGTTACATTAGGTTTTGTCATCAGTTTGAAGCTTGATTAAAGTGTTAACATGGTTGTTTTTATATTTTCATTTACAGGTGCAAAGCATCCAATAACACAGGTAGCACAGTCCATGCTGGACCTGTGTGATTCTAAACTGAAAGAGGTGAGTGTGACCATTACAGGTAGTCAGACAATGGATCTATTCATAGTTTTGTGAAAAAAAAAAAAAAAAAGAATGCTGAAACCTCTGAATGCATGCAGAAGGAGGACAGGCTGGTGCGTCTGGAGAAAGCCATCAACCCCTTGTTGGACGATGACGACCAGGTGGCCTTCTCCTTCATCCTGGACAACATTGTGACTCAGAAGATGATGGTGGTGCCTGATGTGAGCCGTTCTATTTAACATCTTTAATCATTCCCACTGAATATTTTTAAGATCATTATACTTAGAAGACTTCTTTCCTTTCTGCTGTGTAGTCATGGCCATTCCATCATCCCGTCAACAAAAAGTTTGTGCCAGATTATTACAAGGTCATTATCAACCCCATGGATCTGGAGAGCATCCGCAAAGTGAGACATAAAATAATACCAAGAAATACTTAGAAAATACCTAAGAATTAAACACAAACATTTTAATAACCCTCTGTTTATATATGTCTGATCGACAGAACATCTCCAAGCACAAATACCAGAACCGAGAAGTGTTCTTATCAGACATTGGACTTATCCACACCAACAGCATCAAGTACAACGGTAAATGTTTCTGCTGCCTTTACCTTTTGTTGAGGTTGTCACAAATGAAAATGGTAATAAATAGAGTTGAAAAAGTAGATGCTGTTTTTCCATAATGACTCTTTTCTTTGTCTTTCACAGGTCCAGACAGTCCCTACACTAAGACTGCTCTGGAGATCGTCAATGTGTGCAAGCAGACTTTAGCAGAGGTATGGAGACTCAGTTAGTTAGTTAGTTAAATTCTTAGGTTTGAAACCTTTTTTGATGAGAATAAATTGTAGTTTTAAGCTCTCATAGTGTTTTTTGTTTTTTTACTTTTACAAGCATGTAGTTGTATTTGATGTGTATAAAACTTCTGTATTATGCTTTTGTGCTTTCAGTATGATGAGCATTTGACCCAGCTGGAGAAGGACATCTCCACCGCCAAAGAGGCAGCTCTGGATGCAGCAGACCTGGAGAGCCTGGATCCAATGACTCCTGGACCGTACACACCACAGGTAGGACTCCATTTTCACACCTCAAACTCTTCATACATGGAATCGGACACTTGTAGTAGACTCCCCCGTTCTCACATTGTAGTGCCCCTCCTGCCCTTAGAATGTCTTCACCTATTTTCTGCACTAACTCCTTGCTACACGTTCTTGTTTCGTTTCTATTATCTGCTGTAGCTTCTTCACTGTAGTTTCTCCTTTCTCCCAACTGGTGTTTTTGTCCTTCGCTCCTCCTGTCTGGTCTTGTCTCTCTGTTTGTGTGGGCCAGCCTGCTGATCTGTTTGACAGCGGGGCCTCAGGAAGTCTGCCCCGAGAGTCCAGCAGCCTTTTCTCTGAGGGACCTCTAGTGGTTGCTCCAGAAAAGAGAGGGGGGCAGGTATGGAGAGAGACAGAAATAAGGCTTGCAACCACATGCCACCTCTCCTCAAACTATCCTAAAACACACCCATCCTGTTGAGATTACATGGTTTTGTTGAACCTAAAAACAGTTTGTCTACTCCTTGCCTCTGTTGTGTTTTTTTGTTTGTTTTTTTAATGTTGTATGTTCTCATTTTATCTATTTTCACCCAAATCTGTAGGGTCGCCACCACAGGAGACCTGGAGAAGAAGAGTCGGATGTGGACATTGAAGGGTTTGAAGAGGATGATGATGGCAAACCCAAGACACCTGCTCCAGTAAGATGGAGATTTATTGATATGTTGATATGCGCAACAGCTGTAAATCTTTACATAACTATTAACTCTATTACAGTCTAAATTTTTAATCATTTATGCTGATTTCACATAGAGAATCATCAGAATTTGGTACATGTTAAGTAAACATTATTTCATTTGGATATTTTGAAGTGGACATTATGTAGCATTTTCTGATTTAAAGTGCAGAGAAAATTACTATTATTCAGCTTTTAGGAACATTTGTTTGACTTAGAGCAGCAGAGCCTCTTGTTTGTTTACAGTCAACTCCCAAGGATATACACACTTTTTATACATCCATTTTATGAAAGATATCAGCTGTTTTTTGCATATGCTCATATATTAAAACATCAACTTTGTACTGAAGGAATGAAAGAAAGGGTCTGTACTGGCATGAATAAAGTTTTTACATTAGTATGTATGTGAAAATCTTAATAAGAATATCATCTCATTCATAATAATAATAAAAAAAACAGGATATTTTGTGCATCTAAATATAGTCATTGCAGTATATTGTTATATCTGTGTTCATTGTTCATCCAAGTGTCTGTTTATGCAACGCCTGTTGTGGTCTGTCTGGTATGGAAGAGGGATTCTTCCTCTTTTGGTCTTCCTTAGTTTTCAACCTTTCAGCCTCAAAGGTATTTTGGGGCAGTTTTTCCTCAAACCAATGATCAAAGGACAGAGGGTATTATATATTGTACAGAAAGTAAAGCACATTGAGGTCAATTTACAAGTTGTGATGTTGCACAATTTTAATTGTAATAAATTTAATTGAAATATTTTAAAATTGTTTTGGTTCCAGCATTATTTCCAACTCCTATGTTAACTAATGTCTGGTCTAAATAGGCGGAGGATGCAGAAGGAGATCTGGAAGATGATGATGACGATGAGGAGATGTTGCTGCCACCTCGCAGACGGTTGCATGACCATGAGGAAGAGGAGGACGATGAGGAAGAGGAGGGAGAGGATGGGAGGTCTAACCGTCCAGCTCAGTCCAGTGTGCTGTACCAGGACCTGCTCATGTCTGACGGAGAAGATGATGCCAGTGAAGAGGAAGGAGACAACCCCTTCTCCTGTAAGTCTGGAACAGGAAACGGTCACAGCTGCAGTAAAGACAGTAGCAACAGAGTGTGAAGAACAGGGTTTGGACTTAATCTGAAACCTTGGCATTAAAATAGGAGTTTGACAGGTCCTAAAACGGATAACATCGACTTCTGTCTCTGCTTTAAATGTGATTCTGGCAGTATTTTTCTCATCACACTATAACAAACAAACTAAACTAAACTGAAATGACACAAATAAACTAGTGCAAAAGTCTTCTCTTAACATTATTTACTAATAAGTAATTAGGCGACATGGTGGTGTAGTGATTAGCACTTACTCACAGTCAGAAGGTTCCTCCAGGTCCTTCAGTTTCCCCTGCCATTAAAAACTGGTTTACATAAGTTAATTGTCCTGTCGGTGCTTTTGACCACAGTACTGATGAAGGTCAAGAGTTTGAGTGTCATCATTTTCAGCTCACTGCTCCTAATGTCCTAATTTTTAATGCTAATGCTAGGTGTTCTGTTTGGGTAAAACACAGAGATCAAATGTCCCCATGAGGAGAATGAAGAGAGTTAACCTATCCTTTAATAAGGTCAAGTAAATCTTCAATGAGATATGGCTGAAAAACATTGCATTTATGTGGTAGTGATGTCAAAGCTTGTTGGAAATTACAAACTTTGAAGCCAGTGTACAATAGCTAGGTCCTGAATTGTATTCATAGGGGTGAGAAATAAGAGAAATACATGATAAAAAAAAGAAATGATACCATGCCTGTTCAGATAAATCACAAAAAGGCCATAACTGGGAGTAACAAGATAATTTTAATAATTGGATCTGAAACATTTACATGCATTTCAAAAATACAATAATTAGCTCCCACATAAGTGGAGAGCTATATGTGTTTGTGTCGTTTCCGAAGCCGTGTCCACCTTGAACTTTGTCCGGAAGATTTCTCTAAGGCTATTACTCCGATTTTCTTCAAACTTTGCATGATTG
>JAPSES010000044.1:15130163-15159700 GCA_029822895.1 Maxillicosta whitleyi | reverse complement strand
GAGTAATATTGTGGGGTGTCAGTCACAATATGTGGGGGAACTGTGCTGCTTGGCGGAGGTTTGTGCTCTCTGAGTGCCTTTCTAGTCTATACATACATGTTTTAGACGATGGGGGGGACTGAAAACTCAGAATCTTATTGACACCTACCAGCTCTCTTCATCTTGTACATCATCCTCCAAATCAAGGAGTTCTACCAAATCCAGAACAGACTGTTCCTCCATTAAACCAATGTTCCAACTGTCTGTTGAGTAGTCATAGTTGTACATTGTTCCACTCGTGCCACAACAGGACACAGGTGAACTGCGCCCAGACTTCAGACTGTCTAACCTCATCCTTGCATCCATGATAAAAGACCGATTGCTGCAGTTTTTTGCTTTCGGTGGTTCGTTGTCCATCCGGATGCTGCAGTATGGATCTGAATTCCCATCCATCTGCACAGAACTGCAATTCAACTCATGGAAGACATGGTGATTTGAGTCAACCTCTCCTGATGGCTGGTTGTAAAAATAACCATTCCAGTCTCTTTGTAGTTGGTTATGGAGCTGCATGTTCCAAACAAAATCCTCAAAGCTGCTTCTAAATGTTGTCCAATTAAGTTTTATGAGATAAAGCAATGTGAATCCTTCAGGTTGTAATTAGAGTCATTTTGTTCTTCACACAAAGTAACCGTGCATCTTTCAGGTCTATCAGTTCTATTTATTGACCCAGATTTGTTGAGTTGTCTTAAGTACAGACACTCAACAGATTGGTTGGATTTAAAGAAGCATCATGAGCTTAAGTGGATTACACAGTTCGTGAGGCACAGCTAAGAAAAAGAAACATCCACAACAAATGTATGCATCTGTAACAATAATTATAAGAAATGTGTTTGTACATATTAATAGCATTGGCTGTGCAGGTTCAATTGTAAAAGGCTTCTGTATTTGTAGATGGGATATGTTCTGTCTTTGGTTCTCATATTAAATGCTTCTGCTGAATGTCGGTTTGTTCTCAAAATTACTTGTCATCACATCCGAGGAAGTCAGACTGAGAAGTATGGTCAGATCAGATTATACTGCTCCCTGTCTCACACAGACACACATATGGATTAACACAACACAGAGGGCTTATACTTTCACATACAGATATATAAAACCTCCCTTTACCCAGAGATCAAGTGTGTCTTTTTATAGATGAACTGAAAATGCATCTAAAGGCAGCTGAATGTTAAAATAACTAACCTAGCAGGTCATTTCAACACCACTGTTGCAATGCCCTCTTTGAGTTCAAGGGTGCGGTCTATTGAATTTCTGACCACACCTTTTACAAGTAGGTGCAACGGGGGAAGATCAATACCTAAATACCAATACCAGACAGTGAAAATAGCCCACGACACATAAGAAAGTCTGCATCGAAAACCTTACTGAAGGACAAGTATGCAAGAGTGAAAGTAAAATTCATCAATGTGTGAAAAATTGGTTCCTGGTAGTGTTTCACTAATAGAAATTATGTTTGAGCTTCATATTACTGCTTCATTAATGCAAATGTTGCATTTTATTGCTGTAAATGTGAATGTGACATGAACACATTCACATTTTTTATTTAAGGATAGTTTGTAGATTTTACAATATTTCCCACTGTAATTTCAGTTACATTTAGTTGCATTAAAACAAAGACAAACGTTTGAAGATGTTATTATTTTCAAGTTATTGTACTGTTTTACTGGTCTGAACCACTTGAAATCAAGTTGGGCTGTATGATGCCCCTGAATTAAAATGAGTTTGAAACTTCTGGATTATCCTATCCTAAACATAATGACAACTCCAGTTTTTATTTATTTTTTGTCATTTTAGAGTGATAAAAAAGTTAGCTTTTTAAGAAAAATGGGAATAAGCAACCACAAACAGCCTGAACTTTATGAAACGTATTATGTCTGTTACTAAATATTTCATATCTTTGCAGCTCCACTGTGATTTGTAAGTTGTAATGCATATTTTGTTTAATGTTATTTATGTTAGTGTGTGTACTGCTGCTGGATTCTTGCATTTCCCTCGGGATTGATAAAGCACCTCTAACTAAATGAAAAGCTGAGGCGTAGTATTGTTAAAATTACACTTTTAGAGAGAAAAATTTCAAGTTATTATTTATAGGTTATTATGATAGTGTCTTACTGGTCTGACCCAGTTGGGACCAAATTGAGCTGTATGTGACTGGGCCCTGAACTCCCCTGGACTAAGGTGTAGCTAAATGAAAACACTATTCACATTTATAAGATTTACATTGAATACATGTTGCGTTCACGGACGTACTAGTTTCTGTGATATGGTCTGATAATGGCTGGACTGTATTTACATCCAAATAGGAGGAGGAGGAGGGCAGGGAGGGGAGGGGGGAGGAGGCGGAGGAGGCTCGCGTGCTGTCCTCTGCTCCGCTGCACCTGTCTCCCCGCCTCCCGCCGTCACCTCACCGCCCACCGGCCTCTGCTTCCTGCTCGTCATCGCTGATGCCTCCGAGCCGGGACGCAGTCGGATAACGACGACCAACGCTACCCCTGGAACCCCCGGCACCATGGACAACTTCTGACGGGACTTCGGAGAGTGAAATGCGGACCAACAAGCGACGAGTCGAGCAGTGAAAGGCCACCTGTACCCGGGGGGAAATGCAGGACCAAAGCGGGAAAGCGGCACCCGGGAGCCCCGCTGCTCAGGTAGGAACACCGGGCTCCTGCTGTTGTTGTTGAAGCTCCTCACCTCATACACATACACCTTCATCAATCTGGGGATAAAAGTCGATGTGTATATAAATTCCGGATCCATAACTGTAACCTGGTTTGCTCCGGGGTGGAGACCGAAGCGGTCTAACCTGTTCGCCCGCATTGTTCCAAAGCTGGACTGGGTTAAATACAGTCTGTGGTCCACACCAACACATACATAATACAGATAAACTGTGTGCTCATTCAACACATGTGTTTACCCAAACGTTTCTCAAGCTTTTACAGGTATTAAACTGGATTTAAGAGCTTGATTCTTCTCTTAACACCATAAATGTATGGCAACAACTGGAAGAAGATGTGATTTAATGTCATAAATAGGCTTTTACCAGCTCATTATTGATTAGTGCTAGTATTAGTTTCCTATTTTAGTTTTTTATTCATCTTCATCAAACCGTTGTGTAGTAAAACTTCTGAGGTCCTGTTTTCTCTATTTAGGCTAACACAGATACTACAATTTAGGCAAATCTAGTCACTATTACAGTGTAGTTATTGTGTCTTGTAAAAAAAAAAAAAATTCACTTTCACAAACTATCTTTTCACAAGAAATGTAAATAATCTTAACATATATAAACAACCTGGACTTTAAAAAAAAAAAAGAAAAGAAAGAAAAATAAGCCATTGTAACAGTATTAAATCTATTTTTCAGTTTGTAATTGGTGCATTACAATTAATAGATCACAGTGGCTCTACAAAACATTTAGCAACAAAATTCTGGAACTGAAAAATCTAGCATTTATCAATACAACTTGCCAATACTCAGTGACACCATTAACTAATTAATTTTTGGACTTGGGGAATTCATCCTGTGGACCAGATTGAACCTCATGATCCATATATTTGACACCCTTTGTCTAGGCTATTTGTATAATTGGAATAAACATATAACAGTGACAGTAACTGCACACAAAAGTGAGGCGTTATCTCCATCAAACTTCCTCCATGTAATGTGATGTTAAAGTAGTTCCCCTGTTGTCCTCGAATGGCTGTTGTTAATGAAGGAAGAGGAAGAAATAGTTCTCATCAGTTAGATTACAAACAAGACAAAGCAAAATGTCAAGGTATATATAACTATGTAATACAGAAGCCTAAATCTAAACAGTCAATTTACAGCACCAAAGTGTTATAGATTGGATAGAACTGAAACATTACACAGAATCCAACTGATTGTTCAGGTTAAGGATAAGTTTATTATCCCTGCATTTTATCTTATTCTATCTATTAGCATTAGCATTTTAAGAGCACTGGCATCATGGTCAAGGCCACTGACAGGAGAATTAACCTATACAATATCTACTTGTTTGGCAATTTAATGTAATGCTGTGAAAACTAGTGGTGATGTTATCTTTGTAAAAATTTAGGATTCTTAATTTGGTTAAAGAATTATCCAGTTTTAGGGATGCACTGATATATAAAATGGACGTTAGGATCAGCTGATATTTGCTGTTATTGGCCAATTTCTGGAAGAATATACACAGCGGTGACCAAAATTATAAGAACACTTGGTATATGTTTTTTGTTTTTTTTAATTGTCCATTAAAATACCCATAAAATTATTTAAATATGTACAAAGTCATGCTCTATAAACCCTTGAAAAGAGTCGTTACAAGACGATTTAGTTCATTTTCCTACAAAAAAAAAACCCAAACCAGGCCTATTTCACTGTTAATGTCACTCAATCGTTTTCCTTCACAAATGAATCTAAATTCCTTGTGTATCATTGTCAGGTGTGAAAGTGGTTAAATCGATGGTCAAGTCTTAGGCTACAGCTGTGTGATTCTGTTGAATGTGTAAAGGCTACCCTTATCATTAAGTAAATATTAAAGACAAATAGATATGCAAACTGTAGGACTAACTTCATCTGATATTTTATGTGTTAAGGCCATCTGCATGTTCCATGAACATTATGAAATCATGTGGTTGCAATAATTTTCAGATCTGTCATATGTTCTAATAATTTTATCCACCACTGAAATATTTTTGTAGTGATAGCAGTGGTCTGTTGTATTAAAGGTTTTTTCATCAATTTGTTTGCTTGAATGGTATGAGCAAAATGGAAACAAAACTTAATTAATTAATTAATTAATCGACTGATTGGTTGATTGATTGAATCTATGTTCTTTACAAGATAATGCATTGAAGAAAAAGAGAAGCTGGAAGAGTAGGGAGGGATAAGTAACAACAAAAACTAAATAAACAAGCAGAAAGTAAGATTAGTACTGGCCAAAATATCATAATAAATATCTGTATGGATGTTGACTAAGAATTTTGCAACCAGTGTGTCACCGAATAGTGTAATTAATGTGAATGATGTAAACGCTTAACATAACTTTTTAGAATAATTAAAGTTGTATATTATCTGCAAGGTTTCAATATTTTTAATATCATCAGACATTGCAGGTAATGCCAAACATTGGTGAATAACAGATGCCACGCTGTCATGGTTAATACATTTTAAGTTCACTTTCCCATATCCCAGATTGTCCACAGAGTTTCTTGAATGTCTAGTATAAATACAAACTTTTGTGCAATTCCAACAAAGGAACTAACATCTGCTTCTCAGACAGTAAAAAGTGTTTGTAGGATGCTTCAAATAACCATTATTTAATAAAACAGTGTTAAATAATAATAAATAAAATATAAACAATAAAGAAAACCATAAAGCAAAAATTAACAGCTGCCATGTTCATTTGAATAAATACCTAAAAATATCAATACACTAGCCTATATCGGTACAGTATTGTGAAATTAAATATCACGATATATCGCAGAATCGATATTTTCTTACACCCCATATCACTTATCATCATAACATCTTTTCTCTTTGATTTTTTCCTGTAGAATTCAGTACATTTAAATGGACACACTGTCACTCAAAATGGTCACAACCCGACATCTACACCTGTGCCATCATCAGACCTGGAGTCCCGACCCCCAAGTCCAATGCCCACCACTGACTCTACCATTGAGAGGGAGCAGTGGGGGGGGAAATACGAGTTTCTGCTGTCCTGTATCGGATACTGTGTGGGACTTGGGAATGTTTGGCGATTCCCATACCTTTGTTATCGCAATGGGGGAGGTAAGCTGCTTTCCATCTTCAACACTATTTTTGAGTAATGACCCCAGAAGGTCAGTCCTTTAAATACTAATGACCCCACTCCCTCCAGGTTACTGACCTTGAGCTCTGTCCACTTCAACCACTTGTGTTCGTTAATACAACCAACAACTGAACATTTTAGCTAATTGCCTCAAAGATTGGACATATTTTCAGTACGGACTACATCCACTGTTGTTGACAAACAATGATGGCATACTTGAAGAAATGTTCATTGGAAATCTTGACCTTATATGTGCAAATGTCATGTGGTAACTAGTTATAAAACGTAACAAATTAAGCAGGAATTGAAACAGGTTGTAGAATTCCGCTCGATTTTGGCTAGAATGAATATAAAGATAGCTGAAATTCAGACTTTTTAAACTATTTTGATCCCCATATACACAAATAAATGTACCAAAGACTAGTAAAAGTGGGTTTAGCAAAATAAGACCCCTTTAAATGCCTCTACGGGAGCAGACATGGAGTAGTTGAACATCTTTTTGGTGAAGCATCATGCTCACTGTTGCCGTTGGGTGTGCACCACCTTTGGAACCACTCTGACTTATTTTGCTCTTAGTGCTGAGCCTGAGGATGTGTTTAGTTCTGGGAGCTAGAACATAAAGCATATCCTAATCTCATAAATAGAGTCGGTGTTTACCTCGATTACACACCAGACATGTGTCTCTCCACGGTAACCCAGATGATCATGCTTTGCAGCTGTATCCAAATATTAAACATGTCAGAACTTGAATAATCATAAAGCAGAATTAACATATGTCTGTAGATGCATGCTGTCTGTTTTTTACATGCTGCTACAGGCCACTGAGCAGCTCCTCCAGCACCACCCATACTTATCTTACCTGTTTCTAATCTTTCTAGGTGTGTTTCTCATCCCCTACTTCATTATGCTGTTTGTTACGGGTGTCCCACTGTTCCTCATGGAGCTGAGTTTGGGCCAGTATGGAGCGGCTGGTCCTATCACAGTATGGAAATGCTGCCCTCTGCTCAAAGGTAAAGGACCGACACTGTCATCATTGTCATAGTCGTCCTATCCAGGTAGAGTTTTTTTTTTTTCAGAGCAGCTAAGGCAAAGATAAATTTGCCATATTAGCCTGTAGGGACAGAATTTTTAAAGTGGTGTTTTTCTGTTATTCATAAAACTGGAATTGTGTCCTGACTTCACTGATATCCAAATTTACACCAATAAGGATGGGGGTTTCTTTAGCAGCACTAATACATCGGATTAAACACCAGTTCCTAAATGAAGCCAGATTCCCTTTTTAATCCACAGAAAATTACAACAGGCCTCATTTTTTAGGCAAGGCAAGATAAGTCTATTTATGGCACATTACACACACACAGAAGAAATTCAGTGTGCTTTAACACAACAAAAGAAACATCCAGAGGAAAATAAAGTGCTTAAAAATGAAAGAACATGATTCCAAAAATATAATAAAAGAAAGTACAGAAGATAGGGATTTTTAAAAACCCAATTAAGGAATAATGGATAGGCACAAAGAATTGATTACTCAGTTAGACAGTTTATTTGGGATGGAAGGAGATTTAGGTTTTCCATCATAGAGGCAATGAATTTAAGTTTATCTCACTGTTTCTGCTTGTGTGAATTATGAAAAACTGTTTCAGTTGTTTTTAAAAAGGCAATGGTAAGTTAGTTGGTTAGTTTTTCTTCATTATGTTGGTTTGGGTGGAGACATGTGTTAACAATGATGTCATGACTAATTCACTCTAATTGACATCATTATTTGACATCAGAAAGTCAGTTGAAATGCCCATATTCTGTACACCACACATACTGTGCAAAAAAAAAAGAATCACGATGCAATAAGAATACAGTGTATGTGAGAAGGTGGTTCATTGGACTATGAAAAGAGAAATATTTTAATTTTGGATTTCAAAACATTCTTCATTTGTCATTTGGGCCAAATTTATGTTCTACTGGCACTTTATTCTACTTGTCTGGACTCGGTTTCTATTATTTAAACAAATCACTAATGTTCTCAGGACTTAAACCATTCAGTCACTTGTAGACTAGTAGCAGTGCTAGAAAATCTATTCCCATAACTAACTGAAGCTAGTGTAAAGATTTTACATGTGCTTTGTTCTCTTAGTCCTTGTTTAGACTCTAGTAGGAGCTACACATTTTCTTTAAAACTATTTTGGAACATAAAAAAACACACGTATTTACCAAATTTAACTTGGTAGCATAAAATCCTCAAAAATATATAAAGGCTTTTGATGTATACTGCATGCAATTCTACATCCCTCCTTAGGTTTTGACGTCCAGTGTCATTATACCAAACAATATCAAGAATATTTTTCAATCCTGAAATTAGTCTGTGCGGTTCTGTTTCCTGTAGGCAGAACTCCAATGATTGTAGTCACAGCACATTAGATGTTTACAGTCTTGACGACGTAGTTTTGGCAAATCAGATGCTGAATTTTAAATGTGAATTTAACCACTATGGTAACATAATATTTAGAAAACATTGAGTTATACCCCTTATGTAAATATCTCTAAAATGGGACAGATAACAAAAATCAGATCTAAGTCAGCGCTTAAGGAATCTGGAGTGTCTGGTTTGAAACACATGCATAACAACGTAAGTGATTGATATCATACAGTGACAACAAAATACCAATCACACCTGAATAACAGCAGGAAAATAACTGGTGACTCATAGCCACTCACCATGTCACAAGGCTCACCTGAAAAGAATAGTACCTTAGCTGTTAAATGTAAACGTTTTGTCATGAATGTAGTTGATATAATTATGTAGAAATATCCTCTTGAGACTCAGCAATGCAGTTGTGTCCTCTGTAGGGCACAAGACAAACAAACATTTACTTAAATCATTGTGTTTTTACTCTTGTACTACTATATATGAAGAGCTCTTTTCCAAAAACGCTATAAAAGCCATTTAATTACAATTTTGAATTTTATTTTTTACAATCTGATTTTAAGATAGCATCAGGAAAATTGGAACAAGGTTAATGTTATCTGATATTTCCATAACGATTTTAAACATTATAACATAGATTTCAGTGATATTGACCGAGAAAGACAATAAAAACCCTTAATTTTTGAAAATGGATATATAGCGTTTTGGAAAAGAGCTCTTCATATCTACTATTGCTGCTGAAATCTGTAAATTTTCCTGTGGGATGAATAAACTGTCTGTTTGTCTGTCTTTCTTTCTTTAAAAAAAAAATACAGTCCGCACCACTGGATATTCCATAAAGAAGAAAATGGCACAATCCAGGCAGTCATTTACAGTAAAAAAAAAAAAAAAAAAAAAAACTTTTACTTTCCTGGGTGCCAGGAGAATATTTAGTCATTTTAAAGTGAGAATTGCTCTAGGGCCATTTCCTAGGTAGACATTATAGAACAAGGTTCCTTCTCTATTCTACTGTACACACACCTGTCATCTTACATTAAACTTCCCGCTGTGTTGTTTATGTTATTGGGTGTTTCCTAAAACTGTGTTTCTCCTTGTAGGCATTGGTATTGGGATGATCTGCGTGTCCACGTTGGTGTGTCTCTACTACAACGTCATTATTGCGTGGACTTTTTATTACCTGGGCAGCTCCTTTCAGAGCCCTCTGCCCTGGTCATGTGACGCTATAGAAAACGCTCCTCTCTGTGGTAACACCAACACTAGTAATATCACTGGTGTCAAAACTCTCAGCCCCACAGAAATGTTCTGGAAGTAAGTGTGTGTTTTGTCTTTTTGTGCACAATCATTTCTTCACTTATGGTTACTCTCTGACACTACAGGCATTACACCTGTTTACTCAACATATAAGTGAGGACAAATACTTTTGTTCTTTTTTGTCATTTATGGGTTGGTGTGGCTGTGCTAACAAACCATGTTCAAATACTTTACTCAACAAATAGTAGTGTTTACAATGAGTTAACAGTTCACGGTGGTTAAATGAGGGTGTCAGAATAAGAGCTTTATCTGCTGTCTTTATAATACCTTTCATTTGAGATATCTGAGAAATTTTTACAACTTTGTGAGGAATTGCTACATGCATATAAAAATACATTATATATCAAGTAAAATCTTAGGCAGCTATCTAATATTAACTATAGGTACTTAGTTAATTTTCACAGGTCTTCATACATTTTATAAACAGTTTTTAGTACCATATTTCCTCAGAAATATTTTCCTGTACAGAAGAGTAGATGAGTCTTTTCCTCAGTTAAATAGATGATTTGTTTTATTTTTGCACAATTTAAAATATACCAAATGTTAAACGAACAAATAACCAGGTTGATTTACAGCCTGCTTAAAGAATGTTCAAATTTACACAGTTATAGAGAACACAACATTAATATTGTAAGGAAATAATATAGCGACATGACAAATACATCAAACTAATAGTATATAACAGTAATAATAATGAGAAATATCAATCCAAATAAGTAATAGTGTCTTGATAGTCACAAATGAATGCAGCTAATACTTTAGATGAATATATTTAGACATAAACTCAGCAGGAGGCAGCCATGCTTTCCACTGTCACGTGTTGTTTAATGCATGTATAACAGGTGTGGATGCTGGTGTCCCGTTGTACTCAGCAGCTTTGTTTGTTTGATGTGTGTCTGTTGCAGTGAACGTGTGCTGGGCGTCATCCACAGCGAGGGGCTTCATGACCCAGGGCCGGTGCGGTGGCAGCTGGCTCTGTGCCTGCTCGCTGCCTGGATCATCATCTTCCTGTGTATGCTCAAGGGCATCCGCAGCTCCGGAAAGGTAAATCAGCACAATGTCGTCATTGTCAGCTCCAACTAAACTCACACATGATCCTTCCTTGAGCTGCCGTATCTTGTTACTTAATATGTGCCTCTTGTGTTTTCAGGTCGTTTATGTAACGGCTACCTTCCCATACTTTGTACTCATTGTGTTGATCATCAGAGGGGCTACACTGGAGGGCTCTATGCAGGGCGTCGCTTTCTACCTCACTCCAGACTGGGGCCGATTGGCCAATGCACAGGTATGTCTGAACACTGACACTGACCGCTTTCACACTAATTTAACCTGTTCTGGGTCTGAAGAATACACCTGTGCATGAATGTTGCAGGTGTGGAACGATGCAGCCTCACAGATCTTCTACTCACTAGGTATAGGAGTTGGCGGGCTGCTTTCTATGGCCTCGTATAATAAGTTTGACAACAACGTCATCAGGTGAGTTTTCCCTTTTTTGCTGTAGCCTTCATGCCATCACCACAGTTCAGCCTCCTAATGAAGCTCCTTTGGGTTTCAGAGATACGATCGTTATCACCACAGGGAACTGTGGCACCAGCTTCTTTGCCGGATTTGCTATTTTTTCCATCCTGGGTCACATGGCATGGAGGAAGGGCGTGCCTGTCGGAGAGGTGGCAGACACAGGTACGTCCTCTGCTCTTTTATTTTTACCCTGTGGGTCTAAAATGACTAAATCTTATAAGTTGTTCAATCTGCGGCTAATCACCATTTCATTATTCATTTAAATGGTGACTTTTATACTTTAAATTCATTTATTCCGGTTTGACTACTTACAATGTAATACTGGTAATCCAAACTATCAACAGCGTGTACCAGAATATACTCTTCGCTGCCAAAACCACCAATAAATTAACTCTTCTCAACAGATTCCATCACTCACTAAATAATGTCAAGCTCATTGTCGCACAAATTAGTGTTATGGTGTCTTCAAATACTTTTCTTCAAACAAATACTTAGGCCACCTGTCAAAATAATACTTACAATCTTCACGTGCGGCATCATTTGATAGTTTACATTGTAGCTCTGTTAGCTTAGCTCTGTTTTTAGACAGAAAGACCCAATAAAAGCAGAAATCACCTTTGTTTTCTGTAGTTTGTGTTGTCAATAGCTGCATTAAAGATCTGTTTGGAATCATCCAAACAAAGTCAGAAATGTCACCATTTAGACTGAATCATGGATCAGCAAATTTTAACAAACATAACTACATAGTAAACTGTAGTTCTATACCCTCATAAGCTTCATAATCAAACCCTCCATGGAGAAGAAACACTGATACTTTAGCATAAAACTTTAGTCTTTTACTTTAGAGCTCTGTCCAGTGTCCAGTGATAACAACAGCAAGGTTTTTATTTTTATGATTTTTTTCTTATTCCTTCAACCTGAAACCTTTTTTCTTACTGGTCATCATCCTGATCCTTGGTGTTAATTTTCAGGTAGAATGATTCACTGCTCCCTCTACTGGGATGTACATTTACATGGACAGGTTGGCTGTGGTTACGAATACATTGTATGAATATGTCTCTGCAATACAATACATTGACATCTTTGACAACACATTTGAATCTTTTTCTAAATATTCAATGATAATTTTAGGTCATTTTTTTTTTACTCATTTCAATTAAAAATGTTGCATACTAGATAGCACCTCTTATACAAGCTACTGGCGCCTGTCAGAACCTCAGTTTCCATGTTGATTTATTTATGATATCCCTCTCTGAATATTAACATGTTTAATTAAATTCCTTCGAAGTCTCTCCCACTTATTTTATGAGTCTACACAGGTATAGATATAAACTGCACATTAAGTAACTGCAGGAGGTATACAACTGCTAGTATTTGGAGTTTTTTATGAGTACAATTGTGTTTATGTATATGTTTTCATACACAAAGTGGAAATACACACAAAAACTGAAGTAATATCATCAGTGAAATCTCTCCTGTGAAAAAACTATTTACATAAAAGCAAGCACAATGTCACCAGATATTTGGAGTTCGTCCTTAGTGACCTGTTTAATGTCATTATGAGTAGATTGCTTGTAATACAAAATTTATCATTACCCCTTTTCTTAAAATGTTTGCAGTCACAACTTCCCATTTGAACTTTTTGTTCTCTGTTTTCTTCTCGTTTCAGGTCCTGGCTTGGCCTTTGTTGCTTACCCAGAGGCCCTTGCTCTGCTGCCCGGCTCAGTTTTCTGGTCCATTTTGTTCTTCCTCATGCTCTTTATGTTAGGAGTTGACACACTGGTAAGGCCACACACAGATATGTTACAAGATCAACACAGAAATCTGAATTTTAAGCCGTAAAATATATTGAATATGTTTCTTGACAATTCTTAAAATTTCATTTGATTTTCTTTTTTTAAAGTAAAGCACTAAATTCAATACAATCCTTTTAAATATTTATCAAAAATATCTGTTGTAGACTCCGAGCAAATATCAGTTTTTTCTTAGAAAAGAAATGTGATGCATCATTTTGAACCAATCACTTACTTTGGATGAAGAAGCTCAACACAGACTCCTACTAGGAATTCAGTAAAAATAGTAGAAGTCTGAGAAACATTAAGCTACTGTAAAAAGCTGCTGTCAGTTGTTTACTACGTTCACATCTGATGCATCTTCACTCTTAAAAGGTTTTGAAAACATCTCAAATTAGACTAGTTCAGTTTTCTGAAACTGTAGGGCGGGGTGTGAATGCTTGCACTAATGGAACTAATGTTTTAATGTTGAAGCATCCTGGACTCATTTTTCTAGACAAAGAGTTTAGGTTTGGAGAATGCGCAAGGATTTGACTAGAAAAAAAAAGTGACATGTTGTTTTTGCACAGTATGTACAATTTGCACTTTAATGTTCTGAGATGTACATGTAAAGGGGCTCATCAACCCACTAATATTGTTCAAATGTTTATCTTTGTTACCAAAATTTGTTTGTTGTTTTAAAAAAAAAAAAGTAACTTTTTGTCATAGTTGTAATATATTTGCACATTTCCTGTCTTATTGAGTTTATTTGTATTATTCTAGTAAAAGTCTAAGTTATTTTTAAATTGTACAACAAATTATTTAAAGAAAAGCAAAAAGTATTATTATGATATTGATGTTTTTCCAATAAAAGTTAGAATTGCACCACTTTTATAATGTTGTTGGGGTTTAGGGGGCCCAGAGAAAGAGACTGAGAACCACTGGACTAGTTGAAGCCTCAGAAAAGCCCGTATAAGTAACAAATATCCATATGAATGATGTTGTCAATTGTTGTATTTTACAGTTTGGAAACATGGAGGGCATCACTACAGCCGTACTTGATGAGTTTCCACACCTCAGGAGAAACACGCTGCACAAGGCATTGTTCCTGGGTGCTCTGTGTTTTGGCTTCTACCTGATGGGTCTGCTATTAGTGACTAATGTAAGTGGGTTTTTACTGAACTGTGGTTTGCGAATGTATTTTGCATGTAATCAGAGTCACATTGACGTGTTTGTATCTTTATAGGGAGGGATTTACTGGTTCACTCTCATTGACTCCTTCAGCACTAGTTTCGGCCTCATCATCATCACCCTCTTCATGTGTATTGGCATCTCCTTCTTTTATGGTATCCCATCCACATCACTACCATCACATCATACTCTGAATTATCTCCCTATTGTTTCAGTCATGTATGAACTGTAAAAAAAAAACAAAAAAAAAACATCTCTCTGGACTCAGTAGAAAATGGACTTTACACACACATAGTCTTCCTTATCTGTATTACTTCTTTTTTTTGTCATTTCTAATTTGCTTTTTTTTTTTATTGCCTTAGGAGTTAACCAGTTCTGTCAGGACATCATTGATATGATCTGTCACTGTCCTCCCTGGTGCAGTAAAGTGTTGCTTTACTTCAAAGCATGCTGGGTTTTCTTCACTCCATTTCTTCTGTTGGTAAGTAAACACATAAGCTTTGATATCTGTTGAGCGTAGACATAAATTTAATGTCAGAACTGATGTATCTGAATCAAATATAAGAATTAGTCTCATAATATCCAATATCCTTAAAGGAGTTTTAAAAAAAAGGCTCTTAATGCAGCTCAATCATTTTCTTATCCGAAATATTTAAATTTAAATCTTAAAGATGTGATAAGTCACTTTTTTCTTTCTATTTTTTTAAATTACTATTTTCTTACAAGATTCATGTTATGAATCATGTTATATGAAACAATGTCAAGAATGTTCACATTCATAGAAATCTGTAATTGTGCTCAATATAACATTGTGTTTTTTATCTGTCAGTGGAGTGGAATCCCCTTTACTAACATTAATTTTTAATATTAGCTGATATATTAGCTTATAACTAATACTAGACATAGCTTTTATCATGGTTTTCATGGTTTCTTCCTGAGTCACGTCATATAGATTAATCAGAAAAGGGGATGAAAACAATATATTTCCATACCATTTTGTCATTTTTTGATGGAAAGATCTGATACATTGGTTTTTATAAATGTCACAGTTTGGTTTATGGGTTTGGTGACCGAAAATTATAAAGGATCCTTGATTAATATTACTAAAAAAAAACATTCAATATAAACTAAACTAGACTAAATCTGGCAGGCTTAGTCATATGTGGGGTCTGGACTGCACCAAATTTCCATTAAGTTATTGAATACAATCTCATCTTTGATCACTTAGAATGTATTGAACTAAAATACTGATGCGTTATGCTGTTAATTGCTATATATTCATTTGTGTTGGATTTGGAATCGGTGTACCTGATTTAGGTAAAACAGGTTATTCACTGTAGGAAAATCATTGTTTACCCAAACAATTAACACTAGAATCATTATTTTAATTCAGATGTCACAGAATGAATTACAGTGTCGTGTTAAGTAGCATAAGTATGTCACCTAAAGCTGTTTCACCATCGGAAAGGAGGATAAATAGTCCAACTCTGACCTAATACCTCTATTGTACTGTATTACTGCACTTCAGTGTAATTTGATAAGAGTAGAGATATTTTATCTTGCTGACACACTTTAAAAACATTATATAGGTAAAGATTTTATGGCAAACTCAAGTATATTAAATTAGTAACTTAAATAGTAACAATCATTTGGGCTGGAGCTGACTACTGAAATCTGAAGCTGTGAATAATTCACAACGTTGAGCTGACATTCAGTCCGAGTTCCCCCTGCAGCTTTTCTCTGTTGCCCTTCTCAGTCACTCCTGTTCAGGTGCCATTATTTTTTTTCTCTCTGGATGAATAATTTCCCGGCTCACTCCCTCCTTTTTTCCTTGTGGTATCAGTTCATCCTGACCTACATCTTCATTGAAATGTACAACACATCACTGCACTATGGATCCTACGTGTACCCGCGTTGGGGTAAAGCGCTGGGCGTGTGCATGGGAGCGACCTGCTGTCTGCAGATCCTCATCTGGGCCATTGTGGCCATCAGCAAGGAAACTGGAACGCTGAAAGACGTCAGTATCACCACTGTGTCATTCTGTCCTTGGGAGGTTTGGTTACACCTCTGTCAACTGTTAGAATGTCACTTGTGTTTTAAATTAAATACTGTAATAATACTGACTTATTACATGAAATGACCTGTGTGGGAAGGTTCATTTGTGATTTTCTGGGTCTGTTTTTTTCAGCGTTTCCAGAAAGCAATCCGACCTCTGAATTCCTGGAGGGTAAATAACTTGAACAGCACCGGGAGAGTGGAGGAGAGGGTGGAGCCTGAGAGAGTGGAGGCTCCGTTTACTGTCACTCTCACAGATATGGACTTTACTGCCATGACATGGGAGATTGGAAGCCAAACATGAGCATCAAGAAGAAGAAGACTGATGAGCACACAGTGATGCACAAACTAAGAGACAGAGGAATTTATTATTATTTTTATAGCCCCAGCCAGGCTCTGGTGGCTGCATCTGAACTGTGCGTCCTGCAGGGCAGCGTGGATGAATTGCTTTATTTATACTTTTATGTATTTTTGAAAGGTTTTTTAAACTTTTTTTTTTTAACATTGTGTAGCATGTTATTGTTGACTGTGTGGATCATCGTTACTATCTTACGCTAAGTTCACACTGCAGGTAAAAGTGACTCAAATCTGATCTTTCCACTCATGTGTGACTCACATCTGTTTTGTTTTGTTTTGTTTTGTTTTTTTTCATTGTCGTCTTGGTCTTTCCGACTGTGTTCTGGGCCACTTGTGCATATAGTCCTGGATCAAATACAGATCTGATCTTTTTCATTTCAATATCCGTCTGAACAGTCAGATCAGAAACATTTCCGTGACTGTAAATGCATATGTCACATGTTTATATGCAACTGTCACACAAATGCAGTGGTAAAATAACTGCAGAACGTCAGATATCATTGCAAAACACTAATAGAGAGCTTTTTACTGAGTATTTTAGCTTAAAATTAAGGTTCTGAACACATAATTTTTACTTGTGGAAAACCTTCTATTAACACTTTTACTGAAGGGAATGATCTGAGCACTTCTAACTCCACTGCTTATGTTCATGCAGTTCAGTTCAGGACTGTGACCACTGGAATCAGATATGTAAAGGTTAACTTCCTTTATTGTCTTTACTGGGAAATTTCTGCATTTTTCTGATCAAAATGCACACATAGTACCTAGCATTAGCATTTAGCACATATTAGGAGCAGTGGGCCACCATTGAAGGCACTCAGGGACCAACTCCAGATCTTCATCAGTACCATAATTAGGGACAGTGACCTGAGCATTAACATTTTATGCACAATGCAAAATAATGTCAAGAGATAAAGAAAATCAGATCACAGCAATAAATCATAAGTGAGTACTAATGCCAGCAGTGTGAACGTAGCCTTAAATGTCCTAATAGGAATTAATGAGAATGTGTCAATGATGATCGCACACCTATCTACAGACTTTATTTATTGTTATAGTTGTGGATTTGAATAATTTGTCTGAATGTAGTATTGTTTAAGAGACCTGATTGTGTTCACAATATCTGAAGCAGAAGGGCAAAAATAGCAGTAATTTTTGCTTCTAGTTGTCAGCATTCCGCAACAATGTAACATTACAAACATCCAGTTACTTTAAATCTATATATTTTTTAAATAAATTCTTGTTAGATAATTACATGTAAAAATAAAAGGCCAAACTATTTCTTCAGTGCTGTTAAAGATGTTCAAAATACATGTCTATTGCCTTATGCGGTAAATTCCCACATTATCAAATAATGAAAACAATAATCAAAATATATTAATATTTTAAGTTTACAGCTAAATTCTGTCACACTGTATGTAATCACACATGTAGGTTTAATTGTCTTATGTTTACTGAAACATTTTCTTGTTAGGGCTGGCTAAATTCCCGGTTGTAAATATTGAGTATATCCTTTTGATGGTTTTGACTTTCCCTTTGTATATGTATATATTTGTTTACCTTAAGAGTTACAATTCTCTTACAGAGATCTTCCAGAGTTTCCATTCTGAGGACTGTGTCATCTGATGACATGAAAATCCCCAATGCTGATCTATGACTAATTTATGAAAAATGAATTAAATGCATATGTGCTCCACCTCTCCACAAGGAAAACAAGTAGCTAATGAACTTAACAGATTAATAAATGTGCATTTCACAGCCAACACAAAATACAGGTTTCAGTCTCATGAAAACTTTAACTTTCTGTGTCCTTATGTTTAGGGTTACAAAGAAGACTTATTAAAAAAAATTGTTATGATCTTATGTCTAATATGTCATTCACCTCTATATTGCTTCAAGGGAAACTGCTCATTTACCTATTTTATGATAGTATTTTTTTTTTCTTGTTCGTTTTAGTCACAATGATTATATTTTATTTTATTTTATTTTATTACCAAATTAACCCTAGTCAGATTGTTGGTTTTCTCAACTGCAATAGCTGCATTTTACCACAAGGGGGCGTCGATTGCTTAAAGCTCGTGGACACATTGAACATATTCTTTCGCCCTAAAATAACTGCAGATGTCGTACAAAAGAATATTTATACCGTGAACATTTATCATATCGATGCAGTCGTCTACCATTAATAAAATATGTAGTTTTGCTGTATAACATGCAAAAATAAAATTAAAATAAACACACGATAAGTGAATAGTAATAACACAGTGGAGAGCAGAAACACAACAGAAACCTATGTGTGTTGTCATACATCTAGAATAATATTGAACTGATGACTCGTCTTGTTTTTCATTGTAAGTCTTCGGGGTGGGGGATCAATCATAAGCGGATGTTGCGTCGACATTTTCCCGCGTTTTCTTGTAGTGCGTTTGGGTATGTTCATTTATATCACTGTTGTAGCCCATTAGGACACGTGATATACAAGAACAAATCTGTCTTCTCTCAAGACTAAGATTGACATAAACACCTATAAACGTACCTTTTTTTTAGTAATATCAACATCATTGAAATTATACATTATCGAATGGGGACAGAAATTCGTATTCTTTGCGCTAAGGGCTTCGAACTACAGAAACACAGGTAGGTCCGGTGCACTCCGGTGACCAAAACGAGCATACACTTCAACTCCGTTTCAGGAAACTCAGTCCGGTTTTGTTGTATTGTTGCAACGGAACTCGTGCAGTGGGCTTTAAACTTAAAGCAAACATTAATTTTAGCCTGTACTATCTTGCTTTGGTCTTAACTTTTATATTTGGCCCTGAGGTTGCCGGTTTGCCGAGATGCCACCTAAAAAGCGCAACTCCGGGACACAGAAGGAGCTGAAATCCGGAGCTGAAGGAGGATCACCGGACAAGAAAGAGAGTCCAGAGTTATCTGTTAAAAAGTAAGAACCGTTAGCTATCATATGCAGGTGTCACGTGTTTATTAGAAGTCAGCAAATGTTTAAGTTATTTAGTCAAATTATTACTCTAACCTGAGGTTTCACTGATGCAGGTATATGTCTATTGCTAGCTAGCTTGTGATAAACCATTAGACCTCATTCTGTGGATATAAATAGCCTCAACGTACACAAACTATACTGGCGGCGTTAAGCAAGGACATGGCTAAATAATGACATTAGATGGACTTGTCCTCTAACTCCATACAAATAAACGCATTCAATAACAAGTGTAACAGGAGCCGTCATAACACCATCACAGACCCGCTGTATCCAATGTAGTGACTCTGTTGTTGACTGTACTGTTGTATTACTGAATCAATCAATCAATCAACTAATCAAATAATATTTATATTGCGTCAAATCATAACAAAAGTTGTCTCATGACACTTTACATGTAGAGCTGGTTGAAACCAGACTCTGAAGTGCTTGTTTGTTTGCATGATGGTACTGATCTGTTGTCTCCATTGTATCACATAGACACAAAGATAAAGATGCTGAGTTTGTGACACTGTGCAAGAGTCTTCATGTGACAGACCTGGTTTGTGATCGTGCCTGGACACTGTGGAAGACAGTCCAGGAGTCTATGGATGAAGTCACTGTATGTACTTTATATTGTTAACTATTGTTTTTTTTGTAATGTCATAAAGGCACAGAAAAACATTACGTAGTGATTTCTAAATGTATTATGAGATGTACTATTACACAGTGTATGATATGAAGAGATTCAAGAAATCTGTTGAAATTTCTGCCACAAATGATAACAGGAAACCTGATTATAATAGTGTATCTTTAAAACACTATTCACTTCTTGTGGCACCAAGGCACTGGAATGCTTTCAGAGTGTGTTCACACCTTGCATTTAAGCCTGTCACTTCTGATCTAATCACCCAGGATGCATGTTGTAGCCATGTGTGAATGGGGCTCTGATAGACCACAATACACACTTCCATAGTGTGATGGTCCGTTACATATGCAAATGTGCAAATTAAGCTGGGAAGACAAAACATGGTGTTAGGGGTTTCATACCATCTCCAACAAGTACAAGCTAAAACAAATCTAGAATTGACTGCGCTCTGTTTTAATGTGCATTTTACACAAGTGGATTCTACTTGTTCATGTTTTCAATACTACTCTTCTTGCTCTTTATTTTAGGAGGGTCAAAAAAAGCTGTGGGGAGCTTGTTTGTTTGTAACTATGACAGACTTGGATGTTCCCTGTTTCACCTTAACTCAGATTCTGAAGTCATTGAACATGAAGTAAGTATTTGCCATACATGTAATTGGCATGAGCTCCTTTATTGTGCAGGGGCTTTATTATCTATTATGTAGTTATCTGAATAGGTAGATTAGTAGGATTACAAGTGCCTGGTTCAAGCACGGTGGTAGAAGTATTAACTGTGGCAAAAGTGAGAGGTATCGATTAGTGTTGTCTACTGTGAATCTTCTAAGTGTATCTAGTGTCTAATTAGACTTTTATTGATTAGACTGCTATTATAAACATTTATAACTATAGTATGTGCTTGCCTTGTGTAATAACTCTTGTTCTTACAATTAACTTTGTGTATACATAATGAGGTCAATACATTATTACTTTTTAAAATTCCTTTTGTCCATTTTTATGTGTCATTGTATCTGCGTCTCTTAAATTGATCATTTCTTGTTTAGCATCAAGCAGTTTTTTGGTCTGGTGAGAAAGTTGGATGTGAACTTGGATACGATAAGCACAAAGGTTAATGCATCACTCACACGAGTGGAGAAGAAGTATGATGTGATGCTGGCACTCTACCAGAGGTTTGAGAAGTAAGTCAGAATTTTATTCTGTGATTGTTGAAAAGTGTTGCACAGTTGATTGTTTCTGGTGAAAAGTACTCTTTCAACTCAGAAAATATGTTCATCTTTTACTTGATCATTTCTTGTGTCTTTCAGAATATGCAAGAAAATATTTTCTTTGGACATTGATGGAAAGTAAGTTCAATGTTTTTCCTATTCTCTGACGTGTTTTTGTGGTGTCCACGTTTTCTTATGTGTCTTTAGTGCTTGCACACTTTGTTGCCTAACAGTTCATTGTCTCAATCTTCAAGGGACAGGGAGATCGTGCGGAGCTGCTGGACAATGTTTCTTTTGGCAAAAGGTAGACAAAACCTTTTACACATTTACAAGTACACTAACTGGTACCAACAAAAAATATTAGGATCAAATGTTAACACACTTAATGGAATAGTTTCCATGTTGTTCTATCTGCTTCACTCCATCTTTCCTTCCTCCTTCGTGTTTGGCTGTAGAGCTCAAATCATTTGGAAAGTTTTCTCATCGTGCTTATAGTTCTGTTATTTCCAGCTAATATGAATACTATTAAGACACACGTGCTGCATCACTGCTGTCTTTAGGAAACGCTCTGCAGATGGAGGATGACCTGGTCATTTCATTCCAACTGCTTCTTTGTGCAGTAGAGTTTTTTATCAAGCGCTGCCCTCCAGACCTTCTCCAGCCTCTTTACAGTAAGCCACAGTATCACGCACATCAGTCTTGAACATGTTAGTCAGTGACTAAACACTTAAAGCAGCGTATGACTTTCAACAGAACATTTTTTTTTTTGATAGGTTTTACAAATTTGAAAAAAAATTGTGATGAAAGTCAATGCTGCTTTAAGTGCTGTTATGGTCTGAAATTATAAAAATGTATTAAAGATGTGATATTTCCATAAGAAAAATCTGAAAATGCCTATGCCTTTGTTATGTATTTTATTGACATAAGTACATCATATTAAAAGTTTCCAATAATGTTAAAATTCAGAGAAACCTATAATTTCACTCAATTTAATGGCTTATTTTCTCTGATTTCCTGTCAATGGCACAATCTACTTTTTATTCTTGTGTTGTAATTGTGGCTTTTTCATCAGAATTGAACAACATAAAATTCGTATAGATCAGTATTGTGAATATTATAGAATAAATCATTGATCATTGATCCTTATCTGCAAACATGATTTTTGCCTTAGATATGTCAGATACAGAACAATTCACTTTTCACCCGTAGAAGTTGTAACATTTGTAAGGTTCTCCCTCAGAATCAGCCATCAGCAAAGTTCAGAGTCCTGCAACAAGAACATCTCGTCGCAACCAGAGCAAAGCCAAATCCCGTCCTCCTGAGCCACAGGTGGACCTGCAGCTGCTCGAGACACTGTGCAAGGAGAACGAATGCAATACAGAAGAGGTCAGGGGTCTTCTCATGTCAACCAAACCTCTTACTCCGTGGGTGTGTGGTGTTATTCACTCACTTTGTTTCATGATGTTTGCAGGTGAAGAATGTTTACCAGACCAGCTTCTTGGCTTTCCTGGATTCTCTGGATCTCTCAAGGTCTACAGATTTGCCTCAGGTAGGGGGAGCTGCTCTGCTGCACATACTAGTGCTAATAGTTATCTCTTCCGCTTTACAGTTTGGATCGTTTAAGGGTAAGACAGGTGTCAGTTTTCTTCGCACATACGTGTTTATTTTTTTACATACATGGTGACAGGAAATTGTGCTCAACCAGGGCTTTATTTGTCATGTGTATATAAGTAGTAGATTGCACAGACTCACTTCCCAACAGCTGAGACAGGATGCTACTGTTTGCTGACTCTGAAATGCTGGAAAACACTGGACATATTTGTTTTATCGCTACATTACCCAGCAACTGACAAATGGTGTTCTTTATTTACAATGTGCATTACATACATGCTATGAACATCTGAATGAGTTGATTAATAAGTAACCATCCAGATGATTTGGTTGGTGTAATTACTTGCTGGTCTGATTATTTTATAGCCAAGGTGTGTGACTTAGTCGGTTCTCCAAATTTGGTTGTAGACAGGTTGGAGCCATCTCTCATTTTAGGGGCATTTATTAGTTTGTCCGAGTTCCTCTCAAATAGAAACACACTCGTTTACAGTCGACCTGGCAATCACACAGATCTGAAACCATTAGCAGACCCTCAGCTCTTTGTCACAGTAGAGTTGTCTGTGCATTCAACTGGTAAAAAAAACGCCATTAAAGGGATAGTTGTGTATTTTTGACATCTGTATTTTATCCCCATCATCAGTGTAGTACATCCACACTGACTTACCCCCGACAGTGTCCTGTGAGCCCAGTTCTGGTCTGGTTTTGGTTGAAATGAAAGTAGTCCGGCAAGTTTTCGGGATCACTAAAATAAAATGTTTTTCTTCTAAAAACAACATGTGTTCAGAAGAGTGATTTATTTGCATCACAAACCAATGTCCATGAAAAAGTCACACCTCTTAATCACTTGGACCTACTTTCTCTCTCTTCGTATCTTTGTGCGCTGCAGCAAGATGACACTAGTCTACCTGTTTCACTGCTAAAAAAAGTTGTTGACTAGTGCGCAGCAGTCAGCAGCATGACAGCGCACTGATAGGAAATGAGAGAAAGTAGGACAAAGTGATTATGAGGTGTGACTTTTATGGGATATTGGTTTTGTGATGCAAAAAAAAATGACTCTTGAACACAGAAGAAAAATGTTTTATTTTAGTGACCTCGCATACTTGCCGGACAAATTTCGTTTCAACCAGAACTGGGCTCACAGGACACTGTCGGGGGTAAGTCAGTGTGGACGTACTACACTGATGATGGGGACGAAATACAGATTCATGTCAAAAATCCCCAACTATCCCTTTAATAAACAATAATTTTAGTATAATATTCTTACATTCATTAGAGTTTACAACAAATATATTTATTACTTAAATAACCGTAATCCTGTTAAATATTTTATGTTATGATGTGTTCAATCATGTAAGACTTGGACACAGCATCCATACTTTAACCAAATTAATGTCAAATCAATGTGGGGAGCATCAATACAAATGGACATCTGTAGCAAAGTGTTCTATTATGTATTTTTAATGAAAAAAAGTGTGATTAAGTCTTTCACAAGCTTAAGGGGTAAAAAAAGAATGTACACTAATGTAAAATGCTCTTGAGCAAAGACCCAGATCATACCCCTACATCCTGTCACTGCAAAAATGACATCTAAGTCACCAAGAAAACCTGCATTTCTATTAGTAATTTTACTAATGATGCCTTTGTAAGCATGTAAACTTTTATACCATCATGATGTATGTTTCTTTTGTGCATCGCTGGTACTCCTTTCCTCCAGGTGAACAGCCTCAACCAACAATATGATGAACACTACCTCAAGAGTCGAGACATTGATGATCGTCTCTTCTTGGATGGAGATGAAACCATTCTTCCTCCTAAAATTGAAATGTAACATACTCTATTCTTTGCATCTTAACTGTTTTTATCCATTTAATATTAGATAAATAGATTTGTTCTGAACAGGCCTGGATAGGTTCACAGTTGGTTTTTATTATCTCTTCAGAACACAGGTAGAGAGGACACCAAAGAAGAACCTGCAGGAAGAAGATTCTGTCATCATCCCTCCACAGACACCTATCAAGTAAGTAGTTGGACTGGGTTATTTATTTATTTTTTTTAACCTGCTTGTGTAGAGGGTGTCATGTTGGTTTTCATTCTCTGACTCTTTGTGAACTGTTGTAACTGTGGGGTAAACGCTTTGTTGAAATTACAGTTTTTTAAGTTTAGTATTCAGCAGATTCACTGTATATGCAAATTATATTTCAAATAGTATTATTAGACTGTAGTATGCATGTGTTTTAAACGGTCTTCTTTATTTGTCACTCTGATTTTAACCACAGGTGCACAACTTTTTTAAGCAACATATATGTGTAATTAAAAAAATAAAGTAACTGTGGAACAGAAATCAAACATTACTTCCCAGTTTTTGTATTTTGCAAATTGTAATTTCCATTTCATCAATGATGTCTTTTGTTGTGTTTTTCTCATCAGAACTGCGATGGCCTCCATTCAGCAGTTGAGAGGTGATCTTGTCTCCAGTGGGGACCAGCCGTCCACCACCCTGGATACATATTTTAAAGTGAGTGCAAACCCCTCCAACCTGAATCTTATGTTATAAAAGATACTGTATTTTCCATTTTAACATCCTGATCAAACTATAACTGCCTTGTTGAAGCACTAATTTTTAAATTTCCTCAGTTCTTCGTTTTCCTCCTGATTTTCTTTTCATTTCTTCTTTCAGAATTGCACCGTTGATCCAACACAGGGCGTGTTGAAGCGTTTGGAGATGCTCGGACAGACATTCAGCCAAAGGTTCAGTCAGGCCGTCGGCCCACGCTTCATAGTCATTGGAAAGCAGGTACTGACACTCAGAAAGTATGCAAGAATCATGGCAAAATGAAATATATTGTTCAACTTATATGAATGTCTTTTTTTTTTAATCCTTTAGAGATTCACCCTTGGTGTCAGACTGTATTACAAAGTAATGGAGGAAATGCTGAAGTCGGTACGTGGAATTTAGTTCAGTTTTTTTTTTTTTTTTTTACAATTTAGTCGTTCATTCTGTCCGGCTAATTTAAGTACAGCAGCGTAAATAAATAGTCTTGCAGATTATTTCAGTATTTTAAATTTAATAGAAATATACCATTTTTCAGTGAGGCATTTTTCAAACACATGTGACATGAACTGTGGTCTACAGAGCGTGAACTCTCACATGTCATACTGAGCATGGTACTGAAAAATACATCACACATTTGCATTTTCCCTCTCACTGATGAAAATATTTTGTTTTGGATTTGTAGGAAGAGAAAAGGCTGTCTGTGCAAAACTTCAGGTATGTTTTTTTTAATCAAACAAATGTAGAATTATAGGTTTATGTTTTATTTTTTGTTGGTGTGCAGTTGCTTCAGTACATAGATTTACCTGAGTTGTGTTATTTCCATTTCAGTAAACTCCTCAATGACTCCACATTCCACACATCACTTTTGGCCTGTGCTTTGGAGGTTGTCATGGCAACATATGGAGGTGCGTCCTATAATGTGTCTAGGGGTTGATGAAATAAGTAGTTACATGATCTTCTCATTTTTAGCCAACTTGTGTCTTACTCTAACTCAAAACAGATAAATGTGTCCATTTGTCAGTTTGTGACTAATTGTAATCGCTGTGCTGGGTCCTTCTGATTAGAGAGCAGTTTTAAGGCTGGAGGTTACAACCAAGTGAACGGCAGTGAAATGGCTGAAACAGACTTGTGTTTCCCCTGGATTTTGGATGTGTTCAGCCTCGCCGCCTTTGACTTCTACAAAGTCATAGAGAGCTTCATTAAGGCTGAACCCACTCTAAGTAAAGACATCGTCAAACATCTGGAGACCTGTGAGAACCTCATCATGGAGAAGATTGCGTGGAGAACGGTCAGTTTATGTCTATTTAATCATCTCTCTAATGTGTTTGTCTTAATGTCACAATGTTAAGCATGTTAATGTATATAATATAATGACCACGACTTATCACAGCAAACAAAAATATCATCTTTCAAAATAATCACAAAATGTATTTTAAACCACTTCTACAATTTCAACAAACACAACATTATTAAATGTATGAATGTTGGATTTATATCAAAGCTGTGTAAGCCAGTAGACATTCATCAATACACAATCACATTCATTTGACTATAGTATTCCCAATAAATATAGCAGTGTATTTTAATTATATACAGAAGAAGGAGAGCAGAGATTAAAAAACTTAGGAAGTTTAAAATTCAATAATACGGATTGTAAATGTGGCAAGAAATCAGGAACCTTGGTTATAAAGGCAGTTGTCACTTGAGAAAAATATAAAGCTGCCATAAAAGTTACCAGCAAATGTCTTCCATCACCCAGTGTTGTTCTATATTCACATAGGAAACATCACCAATGTTCAATCCCAGTTTGGCAGGAAGTGAAATGGGTCTTAAAACCTAAAATTGAAACCTACATTATGTAGGGTGTGTGTTCTGTTAGTTACCAGTAAGACCAGTCCAGTTTAACTTCACATCAACCCAATGCTGTGAAATGATCCGTGTCAGTGGCTGCCGCTGCCTCCTCCACCAGCCTGTCCTCTTCTACTGGAAAAGTAGTAGATGAGCGGATTGAGGCAGCAGTTAGAGCTGGCCAGTGACAGCACCACAGGGTGTAAAGCCTTGTTCATTTTTGCCAGGCCACAAACAGGCAGCAAGCCAACATGGGTGAGAGTGTAACCCAGCAGGTTGAGGTGATATGGGACAAAGCAAAGGAGAAAGACGCCCAGCACCCAGTAAATGATGGTGAGAGAGTGCTGACAGTTGTGTCGCTGGTTGCGTGAGCGATGTCTCAGTTGGTGAAGCACACTCAGTACTCTACAGTAACTGTAGAGAAGAAGAGCAGTCGGCAGTAGAAATGTCCCCATCACTAAGCCCAGAGCTACCAGGATGATGGTGCGGTGGCGTTTTGAGGTGGGGTCCAGCAGACAGGGCTGGTTTTGGTGAGCAGCTGCAGAGCGCAGCAGGAGCAGACCCAGACTGATCACTAACACCACACACCACATCCCTGCACTTACCAGCTGTGCAACACGTAGCCTGCGGTGTGTTGATCCCAGGGGGTGAACTACAGCAAAATAACGGTCCACAGCAATGCACACCAGAAAAAAGATCCCACCATACAGGCTGATGTATTTCAGGGTGAAGGTGAACTGGCAGTATGTGGCCCCAGGTGTCCAAGTGGCTCCATGTCCTGTGCTGGGGGACAGTTCTCTGGCCTTTTGGTGATAGTAGTAGATTCTCAGTGGGAGTGAAATCACAAAAAACAAGTCAGCAGTTGCCAGGCTGATCATGTAGATTGCTGTGCTGTTCATATTAGAGGAAGACAAACAAAGTCTGCATAGAGCTAAGACGTTAGTAGCCGCACCAATCAGGAAAATGATGCTGTAGGACACTTGATAGAAGGTGAAGCGATAGTTTGTGTTCACAAAGCAGTTAGACAGAGGTGAAAAGGGCTGGACCGACTCCGTCTGGTTAATCAGCTCCATGTCTGAAAATTATCCTCCAACCGCTTCAGAGTAAATTAGGTCCTTCAGGTCCATTGAAGTGAAAATAAAAGCTTAAGTTATATTAAGCAAATGTCCTGTAGACATGTCCAGCAGCTTCTGCTGGAGCAGGTGTGTCTGGCAAGTGGCAAGAAAAAAGTTAATGAACTCACATGTCTATTAATATTTGCAATGTACCAATATAATTTTAACTGCAGTTTCCTGCTCTCATAAAACAAGCACACATCTGGTTTTAATTACGTACAGAGAGGATAAAAGGAACACCTCCCTATGTGATATTGTTGTCCTGACGTAAATACACATTTGGAGGACCTCCATAAAGTTTTATATTTGTTTACATTTGTTAGAGGTCTTGAGTACAATAGACATGCCTGTGTTTTGGATTCTAGAATATTTAATGGATTTCCTTTAGATCTGTATCCTGTCTGTCATATCCCTTTTCACAACTGATCAACGAGGAATTTAGTATTTTAGTAATTACAATTTTACAAATATATACAACCAAAATACAAGGACTATACTTCAACAGTCAACACATAAAAATATATCTTCAGTATCCCACACTTGTCTTTTGTCACTTTTCCCTGACTTACAGTATCATGTTGATGGATTTATCTCATCTAGTAACAGATACTGTATTATTGATGCAGTTAAAATAAGCACATTTTCCTAAGCAATGAGGTTGTTTCTGCATGACTGGTCTGATGAACTATAAACAATGTCTTTTCTACAAAATATTGATAACAGTAATATAGTAAATCTTGATAAATTAGTTTCCAAACATATTTATGGAACTAACTTTTGAAGCATAATGTATCACATGCAGTAGATTCTTTAACTGCTAACATGTAATTGCGTTGCTCACCTGAATCCATATGTTTGTGCAGCAACAACGTGTGAGTTATATTTCCAACAGCAGGTGGACTGACTGATACAGTAGTGGTCCACGCCTGCATTTATACACAAACCCACTACCTCTCTCTGTTTCACCCCTCTCACCTAGACACAGTCTTGCAGTTTGTGTCATTGTCTATTTTTTCAGCTAATTTTGATAATAATATTAATGAGCTTTTAGGTTTAATCCACTATGCTGCTTATTATTTGACTCCATCTATCAGTTTTATAATTCAACCCTTTG
>JAPSES010000044.1:15112765-15126469 GCA_029822895.1 Maxillicosta whitleyi | reverse complement strand
TCACATTTCTGTGGGTATGTTTCCAGTGTCAAGAATCTAATAAAATAGATAAAAAACAAATGTGGGAGTAATATTGCCGGGTGTCAGTCACAATATGTGGGGAAACTGTGCTGCTTGGCGGAGGTTTGTGCTGTCTGGTTGCTTTTCTAGTTTTCTTATATTTACCTCCTTTTTTTCTACATTTCAGACTTTTAAGCACGTGTTGATCTCAGACGGTCACTTTGACTCCATCATCGTGTTCTATAACCAGGTGTTCATGCAGAGGCTCAAAACTAACATCCTACAATATGCATCTCCCAGGGTGAGTTACTGCCGAAGGCTTCACTTTTATTTTTAGTAATGCAATCCGGTACTTACTTGTTCTTTTTCTCCAGCCTCCTACTCTTTCTCCAATCCCACAAATACCACGAAGCCCTTATAAATTCCCTAACTCACCTCTGCGTGTGCCTGGAAGCAACAACGTGTACATCTCCCCCCTGAAGAGTCCTCGCATGTCGCCGGGTATCATGACTCCCCGCTCGAGGTAGGTTATGTTTCAGTGCAGGTAGATGTGTTTTTAGAGATTGAAACATCATCCTTAGAGGTGAATATCTGTGACCAGTGTTTGCAGATGGTTTCATGTTTGTGTTTTTGTGTTTTTACAGAATGCTGGTTTCAATCGGTGAATCCTTTGGGGTATGTGTCTCTTTGGTTGCTCTGTTCGAGTAAAAGGGTTTGTTACAGATATTGCATCCTCATTCCATTTTGTTGTTTTCTCCTTCAGCTGTCTAACCGCTTCCAGAAGATCAACCAGATGGTGAACAGCAGCGATCGCTCCTTCAAGAGGACTCTGGATCTGGGCCCGACCCCCAAACCCCTGAAGAGGTTGCGCTTCGATGTGGACGGACAGGATGAAGCTGACGGCAGGTTAGTAGCACAAGATGTTCATGTAGTTTTCCTGCTTTGGTGCAGAATCATGAGAAGGAACAATTAGCTGTTATCTGAACTAAAGCAGCTCAGAGCTAATATATATATTTTAATATAACAGTAATTGGTTTATTAACCCTTCTGCGACCTTCCACATCCCACTGACAAAAGCATGGGAATGAGGTCAAATTCAGTTCAGTTTCAGCTTAGTTCAGACACAAACATAATACAAAGCATAGGAAATAATAATAATAACAATGAAACAAGATAAACAAAAAAATAGAATAATAGAAAAAAGAACAATTGTTGTGTCTGAAAGGGAGTAGGAAGAAGAAAGTGCTTATCCAGTCCCACCCCTGATTCCAGTCCTCAGACTGTTGGCGCTTAATCACTTACTATAAAACCTAAGATTACAATTATCTATGAACACGCCCCTACAAACATGTACACCCACACACATACAGTCACATAAACACCAGTTTATATCTACATCTGTACACCAACCCACGTCCACACCGCTATGTACATACACACATACACTATAATAGAACAATGTGACAATCCAATAATGTCCACACCCTTCCTTGAGCCAGATATTGTGAAAAAACATTTCTTTGGAACGTTTGGACACCGCCTGAGGTTTACCCATTCCAAAGCCCGACCCCACACACAGATACACACAAACTTTTCCTGGCTGTCCTGACTGCTGGGACTTTGTAATTCCCACCTCCCCTCAGGTTATAGCCCCCTTCTCTATAGGCAAGTAGTTTTTGTATGTTGTCTGGTAGTTGAATTTTACTGGCTTTATAGAAAAGTTGGGCTGTAAAAAAAAAAAAAATGTAACAAATCATAGAGTTTTAATAGCTTTGACTGCAAGAATAATAAATGAGGATGATCCAAATAGCCGACTTTATGTAAGACTCTGACTGCAGGCTTTTGTAATATAATGAACCGGTGTAGAGAAGTCGTGTAGTTATTGCCCCATAATATTATACTATAGGTTAAGTTTGATAGAACCAGACAACAATAGTAAGTAAGACAACAACACATAAATTGACCCAAAGCAATATACAAGGGTTAAACCCTAGTACATAGCATCATATTTCTAACTAAATTTACATCTAACTTTTCAGATTACTCATTATGACATGTAATATTTTTTTCTATCACCCAGCAGAGCATTTCCATATAGTTATGCAGCGGTCTGCCCATGTTTTGTTTGCGATTTAGAACATACCCTGTGAAATGACCCAATAATATCATAATTGTAGGTGAGCTTTGGCTTCCCAGGAAAATGAACATTGAAAAGTACTTGGAAAAGATTCAATATAATGTGTTACAGACTTACAAATGTACCTAAGTATTAGTTAAATACTGTACTGCTGCATAATATTATGATAATTATCAAAATACCTGTATTCTGATTGATTTATAATTATTCATACTTTTGTTGATGTAAAATGCTGATGTGTTGTGCTTTTTTTGTGGTGTGGTAATAGTGCTAATACACCATGGCTTCTCAACAATATGATATGCAAACATATGGACCAAACATAAAGAATGATTTCAATCACAATTTACAAAAGTACATCTGTGTTCAGGTGTTTCTTTGTCTTGATGGGCTTTGAAGGATATTAATCATTTGATTGTGTGTTATTTTGCACATTTTGATGATGTGTATAATACTAACCTGACATAAAAGCTTGGTATTTTATTTGACTGTTTGCTATATTGATTATTAATATGCATGATTTTATACTTAAGATCTTTTCACTTTTTTAATTTTCAGCAAATCTGATGGAGATTCTACACTCATACAAAAACTTGCAGAAATGAGTAAGTTGCAGCTTAATTTTACCTTGTGATACATTCAAATACCAGCCTTTTGCTGGTCTGTAGAGATTTTACATAGGGCTGATGTTTTTGTTTTTAGGTTCTACTCGGAGCCGCATGCAAGAGCAGAAGATGAAGGAGGACGCAGAATCAAGGAGAGAGTAACTGGAGTATCTACTGAACTGACCTGCACTGTTGGACAAACGTGGACATTACTTTCTGTTCACACACTTTCTCTGCTTTCTATGGTAATGATTTTCACATGTCGATCTGACGTTAAAATTTGTTTGGTCATGTTTTAAGCGTGCTATTAATGTTTGGTTTGGTTATATAGGATGATTATTACTTGCTTAATTGTTCTCCATTAGAGGAATGCTGTTTAGACACACGGCCTGTTTTCCTGTTAAATAATCATTTGGACAGTTGTGATCTACTACAATACCATAATCATACATTTTGACAATTTGATGTTTTCAATCATGATAACTCATTTAAGACATTACCAAAATTCAAAGAAGGAAATCTTTCCATCCAGCTGTCTTATTTTTAAAACATTTTTCTTATCATTTTTTAAATTTTTTTTTTTTTTTGGGAAGTTCAGTTTATGCCGTAAAGTGATAAAATAAGGTAAATCTCATAAAAATCACACCCAGTGACTCCAGATTTTATCTAATTCATCACTCTGCCACCTGAAGCATTAGTTTTCACTAAATGTTATTAAGTGTGTAGTTTGAAGTTCTTTTCTTTTTTACTTTTGTTCAGTATATATACATATATAAGCACCTCCATGTGGTTGTCAGAAAATCAAACATTTCCTCAGTTTCCCCAGATCAAAAATAATTTGGAGTGTGTGGAAAGCGATGTTGGAGGTTTCAGAGAAAGGGAACGACCATTTATAGTGATCAAAAACTACAGACACTGCATAAGAAAAGTCATATCTGGACTTATTTTTCAGATAAGACAATGGTGTAAAATATTGATTAAAAATGTCAGCTACCAGAGGTTTTAAATTAAGATGTGTTTATATTGTACTTTATGGAAGTAGGTTTTTAATGTAGCAAATATTTCTTTTGGAATAATGATTTTCTGCTTTGTTTCGCTCTTCACAAAGACGTTACTACTCAGAGGTATTATTGCCACGGATATAGTGTTTTAACTTGTTGAGAAAAAGAGCCTCCAGTGTGGAGTGATAGTGCTATTATTTAACATAGAAAACAAAGATGTCCCCTTATTGTAGAAAGTTTTTTTTGTTCTTTTTTTTTTTTATGTGACCTTTAGTTTTTGTTTGTCTTCCAGGAAGCCCTTTATTATTCTCATGATGGCAATTCTTAAGTCATTATTTTAAATAATTAATTTGTTTCTGGTTTTCACAGTGAACTATTTTTGTGCTTTTGTCCTCTCCTTGGCTTAAATTGGAGGGGAAAAAAAGTTTTGTTCAGAAATGAAAAGAAACATAAAGTTGTTTTAAATGAATTGTGTGTCCAGTGTCTTATTTCTTGTGCTGCAGCTCCACATCCAGGGCTGTGTTTCTGAAAAGACAACACTGAAGTTCTTATAGTTTTCTAAAACATCAAGTCTGTGTGTGTGAATCCATTTATAACTGATCAGGAAGCTGAACTCAGGCCATTGGTATTAAGGAGGACTTTTTTTTTTTTAGTAATAAAAATACCAGGATTTCTGTCCGTCTGTCAGAGGTTTTTGTCCAACCCATTTTTCAAACACTGTTCACTAGATTCTTTTCAATTTTGACATATGTTCTTTACCTTTAGGAGTTGTGTAGTGCACAATCTGATGCCAGAATCTCAGCATGGATTTGTCCAACTGGTTTCTCAGACACTATTCACCTCGTTTACTTTCAACTTTCACACAAGATCTTTACATTCACCTTTCACCTACTTTTAGCATTTATGTTTTTGTTTAGTTTTTTCAGAAAAGATTGAAAGTCAAGACTCAAAATGAATCCCTGGGTAGGCCGCATTTTGTAAAAACAGTGCATTTTGTAATAAACATCCAAAATGTAATAACTTTTTCATTTAATTTTGTAATAAACTTCCGCATTTTGTTAACTGCCCCATCGGGTTCTGTAATATATTTTAATAATAAAAAATCTGGAATTTACAGAATATTGCAATTTTTAATATGCAACCTTTGAATAGTGAAACTGATAGTAATTGCTAAGTACTGCTACTAGGCTAATACAGTAAAATACAATTAACAAACAAATAAACTATGCTTTATAATTGTTATTATGTAATGCACCAATTTCTAGAGAATAAAAAAGCTGCAAGTGCATTTTGTGATCTTCTCAAAATGTAATAACTTCTTACATAATGCGGCAAAATTTATTACAAAATGCATTGGGGCAGTTTACTACAAAATGCGAAAGTTTTTTTACAAAATGCGGCTTTATTACAAAATGAAATGAAAACGTTATTACATTTTGGACCTTTATTACAAAATGCGGCTCAGTGTTGTGTGACCATGGATATTACTGAGCCCTGCTAACTTTCACACAGGTAAAAATCACTGAACATTAAAACCTACAAAACTACAGTGGTACTTTTCCCACTCTGCTGTACAAGAACACACAACTGTCAGAAAAATTAAGATGGTCGGCTTCCACTAACAAATAAGTGCAAAAAAAAAAAACAATGAAGATGAAAGCTACATTTGATTTGTGTCAAAATGGATAAAAATATTGGGACATTTAAAATTAATTGTTCAAGTAAACTGTATATTAGGAAAGGGTAATTTATTAAATTACTTCATTTATAGTAGTGAAAAAATATTTTCGCACACCCCATGCATTTGTGATATATTGCATTAAAAAAATCACTCTTAAGTCGTGGAACTCTGCCAAGTACTGTACCATTCCTCAAACCTCCATGCACCCCTCTGCACATGCTCTGGTCCATTGAGGTCAAAAGTGGATGTTTTAGTCCAATAATGAAACACATCCAGGACATAAAATCCCAAAACTGTCAAGAATGTATCGGTAAACATGATCCATTTTACAATGTAAATATTTTATATATTTTCTGTGTTCTAGTGTGAATAAAATATTGGTTTAGGATATTTGCAAATTATTGCATTTATATTTAATTTTTTTGATTTCCATGTTACACAGTGTCCCAACCACTGATGTGCTGGTAATTTAATTACACATTGGAAACCTGACATTTGTTGCGTCACTGCTCCCTGAAGGAGATCAGATGATATTTAAACGTGCAAGTGTGTACAGTGGCAGACATAAATCACACATTTGTACATTTTAAGAACATAGGCATGTGAGTCACAGTCTTGTACATTCAGCTGTCATCATCTGAGGATTTGTGTGAGGATTAAGTAACTCCAAACCATAGCAGATCAGACTCACACTCACACTATACTGCCGCTGAAATGTTACAAAGAACAAACACAAGCATTAAATGGATATCACTATTTTTAGTAAGTGGATACAAATGGACGCCAATAAAGAGATGCACTTGTGTAAATTTCAGAAAAAGCTTTCACTGTATCTCCTTGCAGTTTCTTGTTTTTCCCCTGCTGTGAACTCCTTCCTGTTCCTCTGGGAGTCCATGACAGCTGTTGACTGTTCAGTAACTTGTACCTTAATTACACCATGGAACTGTTTCCAATGGGAGACCAGAGTTAATTCCTGTCTGTAAGCAGAAACAGTTGGGTTCTGGGCCCAGCCGAGCATGAAACACTTTGAACCGGTTACATTTTAATTGGCCGTGCCCTTTGGGGGATTGAAATGTGTTATTGAGTTTGTGCATTCTCACCCCATGTAGTCAGCCGGTAGCACATGATCGCAGGACACCAAAGTGCTCACTTGTCCTCTCAGTGGAGGTGTTTGTGCAATCCACTGCTATCTATCACTTTCATCTGTGCATCTCAAAACAGCTGAGGAAAAATTTATTTCATTTCTCCAGAAATGTGATTGTATTTCCACTGTAGGCTTATCGGTCAAAGCTGTACAGTTTTTCATAAAGGATGGAAGACCTCACGGTAAGCAAAGTTTTATTCATGAGTGGATGTGAAACAGTTGGTGTAATGTGTTTAGTCTGGGTAATGATTCATTCAGGCGTGATTATTAGTATTTTATTTTCAGATATTTTAAGATACTGTACTTTGGCTGTGGTGCAGCCTCCTGTTTATATCTGTGATCAACATTCTGTGTTCTCATGTACTGTCCTGCCAACAACACTCTGATATGTATCTGAGAAAAGAACAATTATTTCTTGTTCACCAGTTCTTATTTATAATCAGTTAAATAAATGTGACTCTAAATTTTGACAACCAGTTTTAAGTTTGGGATTGGAGTGATATCATTTTTACTGCAAATATCTATCAGCTTCAGTGAGTGAATTAATGACTTTATTTAGGGATTATTACAAATTATTTGACAAAAGACAGATTTTTTTTACATGTTAACATTGAAAAACATAACCAGCGTAGTCTTCAAATGTTAAACAATATGAAATGCATAATATCCTTTAAATCCAATTCCATTCATCCAAAATACATCATAAAAAATATAGACAAAATATAAAATAAGAACAGAAAAATACCAACATAATCATATGTATGTAAAACTATGAAAACAGCGCTACAAAAGCACATCTGTTAGCCACTTGTTTACTAGTAACAACTAGTCACTAGTTTTATAGTCAGTCAAAGCCTTGTTTTACAGCATTCATGTAACTCTTGAGTGAACAGTTATTCTTTTATATTTAAATTTTCAACTGCATTCCCAAAACTTATTTTATTTACACAAGACTTATTTTATTGAATGTCCAAATACTTGAATTCTAATAAAACATATTATCAGACCATTTGATTTAATTATAATTTAGTTATGTAACAGAAACTTTCACTTTACCAATGACAATGTGTGGTAACATTTACCGCAGGTGTTAACTTAAACTGTTCTGTTCTTTCAGCCGGAACAATGGCGCGAGATTATGAACAGGAAGATGCGGTTCCCCCCTGAGCTCATCAGCGCTATTCAGGATGGGAAAACAGAGCTGCTGTGTGGGCTCCTGAAGACGGGGGACGGCATCATCCGCCAGCTGGATGAGTCTGAGGACCGGCTCTGGAGGGAGGCCCTGAACCTCGCCATCCGCCTGGGCAGCGAGGACGCCATGGACGCCCTCCTGCAGGGGGTCAAGTTTGACTTCCGGCAGATTCATGAGGCCCTGCTGGTTGCCGTGGACACCAACCAGCCCATTGTGGTGAAGCGTCTACTGGACCGTCTGGACCAGGAGAAGGGAAACAAAATGGACGTACGCTCTTTCTCTCAGGCTATCTTTGATCGCTCTATTGACAACTCGCAGTTTGCCCCTGGTGTGACCCCCCTGACCCTGGCCTGCCAGAAGGACCTGTATGACATAGTGACCATGCTCACCCAGAAAGGCCATGTCATCCCGTGGCCACATAAGATATCCTGCTCCTGTCTTGAATGTCGGAATGGCCGTCAGTATGACTTGCTGAAGTTCTCCTTGTCTAGGATCAACACCTATCGTGGCATTGCGAGTCGCGCCTACCTGTCCGTCACCTCTGATGATGCCATGCTCTGCGCCTTCAGCCTCAGCAAAGAGCTACGTATGCTCTCACAGAAAGAACCAGAATTCAAGGTGTGATTATATTTAATGATAATCTTTGCTCAATCTACTGTTTGTAAAGTTGGAAGCAATGAAGTGAGGAGCTGAAGTCCTGCTCCCTCTGGTTTTGCTCCAAGGGATAAAACTGCATAAATCCTCAAGTTATTTTTTTTGTCTGGAAAATCAGAGTTTGTGGTAAAACTATCAAAGTTTCAAAAACACATAAATATAAAGACACCACACCACAAACTAAAGAGATGACATCATTGTAACTGTCTCTGATCTGTTCATAGTTTCAGAACATCCATCTGAACCTTCAACATGACTAAACTTGTAATGAATTTTCTTTTAATATTTTTTCATTTCACTCTCAAAGATTGAAGTTTGGGTGTTGATGACATTTATTATGTGCAATAAGAGATACGCTCCATTTAGCTGTTTGACACTAAACTAGATGTTTCTATAAAATCTTGACCAGAAACTATGACTTTCTTGACCTGTAAAATGATAAACATCATATGGGTCAAAGGCCATCCAGATTTTTTCTCAAGTTAAATTCTTACAGGTCTAAAATATTAATAGACATCGTAAATTGTAATACCACTGATGGCCTCTAGGGTTAATTCCAATAAGCTCTAGCTCTCCTAAGACCCTTTTACACATCACTTCTGTTTTGGGAATATTTCACTCTTATTCTGGAACGACATCTGTGTAAACAAATCTTTTGGTCCCACCTTTGTCACGGCTCTGTAACACCTCTGGAGGTAGTAACAGAGCCGTGAGAAAGGTGGAAACATGAGTCTGCAACACTAAGTAAAAGGATCACCTCTCATTCCACAAACAAGCTCTGATGTTTTGATGACATATCATGTATGACTCCTGTGCTGGGGGAATTTATAAATGAGCATGGGCCATGTATAGTAAACAAACATATCAACGTGACCAGAAAGACGTTGAACCGGAAAGACACCAAGATCTGCCAGCTGTTGTCACTTCAGGCAGCGGACTCTATCCATGCTAACATTTGTGGTACGGTGAAAGAGCCAACACTGCTACACTCAGGGTTATTTCTGACACGCAAGATATACATCACACTATACACTCCCCCCTTTGATTCCGGAATGCAGGTCCGCTGTGTAGTCTAGTCTGTGTCACCTCTGTTATGCCTTTGGCTTGGCTGTGTAAAGCGGTCGATGGTGGCAAAAAGGTGGGATTATCCATCTCACCTTCTATCCAGGATCTGTGTAAAAGTAGCAAGAGACTTACATTGAAGATATATGTAAAAATACTAAATGAATAATTTTTGCATCAGTTATTCATCCTCCAGGAGTCTCATTTATTATGTTTTTGAGCCTCTAACCCATCTTTCATTTTTGCTGTTAAATAGATCTTAGGTTGAATGGAAATTTTGATTTCTCTATCTTGGGAGTTTTTTCCACTGATAGACAACTAAAATGTAGTTGTGGGTATTAAAATCTGTAAACAAGACTTTAATACACTGTGCTTGATGAACTTTATAGGTTTGATGAGGCAGTAAAAAAAAAGTGTTTAGCATTAGTTTAGTCCATGACCCATCATGCTCCTGCAGCCTATCCCTTTGGTGCAAATATTATGTATATAATTAATTATTGTATATAAAATTATGAGGTGGTTATGATAGGCATACTAAAAGAAATGTAATGTAATATTTATGTTTGTGCTTTCACAAGTATATTATCATCTAGGTAAGAATTGTACTTTTACTGTTACTCATAAATTATAGCTCATAGCTTATTCTTTGTTACCTGCAAGTTGCTCAAAGAAAACAAAAAGAAAAAATCCAAGAAATATATATAAAAAATTACAAGAAAAACACATGTAAGGTGGAAAGACCATTACTTTAAGAACATTAGAGCAACATAAGTGTTGATCCAGACACATGTTAATACATACATTAACCCTTTGAACATCATTCCTTACATTAGTACCATTACTTCATCATTACTTACATTAATACCATTACTTTATGGTACTTAACAAAGCAGGTACACTCACTGTTCAAGTAGAGGTGGACCTTCGAGACCATATTTGACCTGAGATTGTTGCTTCACTGTACTCACTTTAACTTTTGCTGTCCCTGCCTTGTTGTATCAAAAAATTACCAAAGAAAATAGTCACTTGCCCAATAAAGGGTTAAACACACACACACACACACACACACACACACACACAAAAGGTTTTAATTTTTACTTTTTACTTTTTTTTTTTTTCATTTTTTAATCACAGGTATTTATTCATTTCCAGTCTCATCACTAGATACCACTACATTTTACTGCCAGAGTTGATAAGGTGTGTGTTTTAATCACCCTGCTGTGGTTTTTCTTTCCTGCAGCCTCAGTATCTCGGCCTGGAGGAGCTTTGTCAAGAGTTTGCCGTTGAGTTGCTGGGGATGTGCCGCAACCAGAGCGAGGTAACCACAATTCTAAACAGCTGCGGAGACGAGAAGCAGGATGCTTTAGACGAGCAAGCCTTTGATGAGGGAATACCCAACTTGTCGCGTCTTCGTCTCGCTGTCAACTACAACCAGAAACAGGTAGGTGTTGTGATTCAGAGTCAGGAATATTTCGGAGTCTTTCTGAATTAACTGTTCCTTGTTTTACTGTGTGTATTTCTATGCAGTTTGTGGCCCATCCGATCTGCCAGCAGGTGTTGTCATCTATCTGGTGTGGGAACCTGGCAGGTTGGAGAGGCAGCAGAACGGCCTGGAAACTGTTTGTCTCTGTGGGAATCTTTTTGACCATGCCCCTCCTCTGCCTCGTCTACTGGATCGCACCAAAGTCAAAGGTTGTTTCATTGCTGTTTCATCTGCAATGATGAACCTGCAATGTATTTTAAAGAAAGTCTGCAAAGAGAGACTTTTAATTGTAACATGAACACACCTCATCCACTTTAATTCATCCATTTGTACTTTCCTAAAAGACTTGACAGTGTTATGTCTCTAACAGGTAGGGAAGATACTAAGGATTCCAGTGATCAAGTTTCTCCTTCACTCCGCCTCCTACCTTTGGTTCCTCATCACATTACTTGGAGAATCAATAACCATGGAGATGTACCGAGACAAATTTGCATCCAGGCAGCAAAATATTCTGCACAGCTCCTTCCACATGGTGTGGGTGGTCGGTAGGGTCTCTGTCTGTTTCTGATGTAACTCCCCTCCACAAATAGATAAAATGGCCTAATCCCAATTCACCCCTTGGCCCTCCCCCTTACCTCTACCCCTTGAAATGGAGTTGGAAGGGGTACCCAGCAAATATAGGAGTGTTAAATAGTCAGTGTTAAATAGAGAGTGTTGGTGTTGTATTAACACTGCATTGATTTAAAAACAACACTGAGTGTGGTGTTTTTGTTAAAATTATGTTGTTAAATCAAGGTGTTGAAAGTATTAATTATACACCGCATAGTGTGGACACATATTGACACTTTATGGGTGTTAAATTGACACTGGCATATTTGCTGTGTAGACATTGAAATGTTCCCTTATAAAATGGGGCAACCCTTCAAAACTTGTTACATCAGCAGCAGTCATCAGTGCTGCTATAAACAGATATGACAACTATGTGAAATAATTCACCATGCCGTCAGCAGCTGTAACCGTCTCTGTTGCATAGGCTTTGGGCATCTTTTTGCAGCTATCAACTGCAAACTGCAGAAATGTGGGTGATAATACATTAAAAGACCATTAAACAGATGATCAAATGATTAACTTGCTTCTGAAGAAAATTCATAAATTTTTGTGTTTCTTTCATCACACTCTTGGTCTTTTTGTTGCGTTTACCTCCATCTTACTGATGATTCAAACAGAATTATGGGAAATTTCTCATTTCCCTCTGTTTGTAGCATAGTCTTGAAAAATCTCCATTTCAAGGGCCAAACAGCCCTCCCCCTTAGCCCTACCCCACCGACTCATTGAGAATTGGGACACCCCTACCCATTCATGTTAACGTGCAAAATGCAGGGAAGGGGTAAGGGGGAGGGCCAAGGGGTGAAATGAGATTCTGCTAATGACTTCAGTCTGGTTTGGGGTTTCTTATGGTTTCTGTCTTACGTAGGATTCTTCTGGTATGAGTGTAAGGAGGTCTGGATTGAGGGTCTGAGGAGTTACTTCCTGGACTGGTGGAACTGCTTGGACATGATGGTCCTCAGCATGTATCTGGCGTCGTTTTCACTGCGTGTGCTCATCATGCTCAAAGGTTACTTCCTCTGCCAGGATCACGCCGGCACAGATGAATGTTTCTACTTCACCCAAACTGGTAAGAAAACACCACTAGCTTCTGAGTTTAGAACTTGTTAATGAGTTATAGAATGGCTCATGTTGTTATGTGAAATGGTCCTGCAGTGCGAGATGACTGGCACCAAGAGGACCCCCAGCTGATTGCAGAGGTGCTGTTTGCAGTGACCAGCATGTTGAGCTTTACACGGTTGGCGTACATCCTGCCTGCACATGAGTCTTTGGGGACACTACAGATCTCCATTGGGAAGATGATCGATGATATGATGAGGTTTGTGTTCGTAGTTAAAGGACATTAATGTATAATACATCAGTATCACAGTGATGTATTCCAGAATAAACAGTGATATCTTTCCTTTTTGTTTAGATTCATGTTCATACTGATGATCATTGGAACAGCCTTTCTCTGCGGCATCAACAATGTCTACGTTCCTTATGTAATCTCTCCACATCTTGGCAGGTTAGAACATGCACTGTTTAACATTTTGACTTATGTTAAATCACCTCAGCAGTCAGAACATTTAACTCACATGTGACGATAGTGACATAATTTCCATTTAGATATGCCAGTAAATCAAAAACAAATCTTTTAAAACCAGCTTTCACACCTATAAAGAGGATTTGCTGCTGTTTATTATCTTACTTTTCTTAGTTTAACACAAAAAATAGTTTGTTCTTCATGTTCTTTTCAAGACAGTTTAAAGGAACAATTTATGTTAATATGATGTTTATCTGATTAAAATTGGGGATCACAGACTGAGTCATAAGTACATTGAAGTGGTTATAATGTCGATCATCTCATGATAATAGCGTCTTATAGTGAGTTGAGTTTATTAAGCGAACATGTAGATCTAAAAGTTGATGTGTTGGAAGCAGCAAAACAGGCATGCAAAAGAATCTTTACTGACTTTGACAAGGACCAAATCTGAACAGCTAGATGACTGGGTCAGAGCATCTCCAAATTTCTTGGTGTTTTTGAGTGTTCCAATTGTGCAGTGGTTAGCACCTCCCAAAACTGGTCTAACGTGTAGGAACATAACATTATTACCACGTGTCTCATACTGTGCATGTCTATCTATCTATCTATCTATC
>JAPSES010000044.1:15097861-15109460 GCA_029822895.1 Maxillicosta whitleyi | reverse complement strand
CCACTGAATGTCTCCTGGAATCAGAACCAAAGGTGGTGACGTAAAATATTGGATGCGTGACCCTTTTTTTTTTTTTTTTTTTTGGCTGGGTAGTGTATGTAGGGTTCAATGCCTTCAGATTAGAAAACAAACAAACTAGGCCACTAAATGTGACCACAGAACTGCAAAATAAGTGGGTTTCATTAGGATTCTGACTTTTGTATTGTATTAAAAGTTACTGTATATTTTTGCAATGTAAATTTTAGAACCTTTAGGTCACTCTGGCATCTCTTTACATGATATTCAAACATCTGAATAAAATGGCCTTGTTTTCACTCATGTTTTTGCACAATAGTTATAAAGTAAAAACACATACACGTTGTATCTTTGAATCTAATGAGTTGTTTATGACTGAGCTTTACGTTTCTTTCTATTCAGTAGGCAGTGGTGCTTCACTTGAAGCCGCCACTTTCACAACAGGTCTCAGCTTGCTTTACACTTAAGGCTCCCATGAGGCTGCATACATGGACACACCACTTCATTAATTCATCACCTGCAGCATCACTTGTCCCAAGGTACCACAACATCCAAACTTCTCTACTGGAAAAACACCATGTGGCCTTTTGTTACAGTGGTGCTTAACAACAGTCATCATATTGTTACTATGTCGCAGAACCTTATAACCCTCTTCTACAAATACAGACACACAGGTAACATTAAAATGATCAATTTGCTAGCTCCACTGTGTTCTTCTGCGTACATGCATCACTTTTATTCTGGGTGTCAGGATCATGTTATTCTTTAAAACCAAAGCATCCCTCTTATCCACGCTTCTCTAGAGAGGGCGGAAATGTATTCTACCACAATATGGAAAAAACATTTTCTTCTGCATTTAGTTACCATATATTCTCGGTTCAAATTACTATTCTAGTATTCATGAATGCAGAAGTGCAAAAACTAACTGGGAAGCCAGGTATTAAATACAAAGGTAAGACTTCCTAATGAGTCAAGCAATTAAAAAAATCAAGGAAAAATAATATATTAAAGACCATTTTGTCATCACAAGCAACAAACACTTATTTAAGACTGATACTTTCATTGTAGTGATATTAGAAAATTGAAGTTGCAGAACTAGTCCCACTTAAAATACAATTTATTGTATTATTTTGTACAAGTTTAATTTTCCACAAACTTTGAAATAACAGACCAACATACCAACATGAAGCTCATTAATTCCACCTGCACTTTACATCATATTACTGGTAAAAAAAAAAAAAAAGCAAGGGTAAGTATTAACTTATTGTACCCCATTAATTCTATACAAAACATTCTTACCCCACAATTCATGATACAAAAAATATTAAATAAAAACTGCAATACTTTGTGAATATAAAACAGACACCAGATGTTTGGAACAATAGATCTTTTTCATGGCATAACACACAGGTGGAACTGAAATTATTTACCATTTCCATTCCATGAAGATGCTTGATTTTTAGGGTGTCAGTTTTGTACATGATGGCTTTTAAATACACTTAAATGGAACAGTGCAATAGTTAGTCAAATCAGGAACACCAGTGATTTTCCTGCTGTAAAAAGACAAAATATCTGCTGTGAAGAAGAGGAAGTGAGTGTTTAGGAACCGCACATCAAGCACTCGTCTTTGTTTGCTAAGGAGCAGACCATGGCGGCAGTGTTTCGCTCTTTGGTCTCCTCCTCGGTGTTTTTTGCAGACTGAACCTCCTTTAGTTTCTCCTTGTTCAGAGTGAACTGAATAGGGTTGGCAGCAGGCTTCGTCCGCAGGTAGTACATGCCAGTTTTCAGACCCTGCAGGGAAAATGAAAGATATATTTAGAAACTGCTGTCTGTATTTTTGAACATCTAGCCTGCATTCTTTCAGTTTTGACTTACCAACTTCCATCCATAGAAGTGCATGCTGGTTAGTTTGCCGTAGTTCGGCTCAGCAATGTGGATATTTAGGGACTGGCTCTGGTCAATGTAGGCTCCGCGGTCAGCTGCCATCTTGATGACAGTTTTTTGGGAGATTTCCCACACGGTTTTATAAAGTTGTTTCAGATCATCAGGGATCTCCTCGATGTCCTGCAAAAGTCAGTCATGATGATAAAGGAGTCATATATTGTTGAATTATAAAAACATTTAGTATAGTAGTACTAACATAAACTCTTAAACCCTGGGTCATTTGGTTCCAGTTGGGATGATTTCAATGTAACACAAAAGAACAGATTAGCTAATAGCAGAAGCTTCACATAAACCCAAGTTATGATCAGAAATTAGCAAAGGCAAGACAAAATTCATAATCACTTAATAATACAACAATTTATTTCTGCTCTTCTTGGCTCATTCAATGTGTTTTGGGTCAGAGAAACAATACTTGTACTGTTGGACCCATTACCTTAGTGCTGCAGTTGCACTGTTTTATTAAATTATTCATGTACAGAATGTGCAGGAATAACAGAATGTGTATGAATGTGTGTACAGAATGTGTATTTTGCTACAAGCATCATAGATCATTGCCATGGCAACGCAGATGAAACTACAGGCACTGGGGGCATCTGAGTTTAAGAGGCTATTCAAATTAATTACAATTAACTGAGATTTGACAAAGTTACCTGGATGGACCCATTCTGAGCAATCAGCTGGTTCTTCATTTCGTCACTCCACAGTCCTCTTTCTGTGAGATCCTTCAACAAGTGAGGATTCACAATCTGTAGGAGAGATAGAGGACACATAGTAACTTTGTCTCCAGTTGACACAAAACAGGAAATGAACTCAAACAGTGCTGACCTGAAACTCTCCTGAGAGCACCCTGCGGGTATAAATGTTGCTGGTATAAGCCTCAATGGACTCGTTGTTACCAAGGATCTGGGCAGTGGAAGCTGTAGGCATCGGGGCCAAGAGCAAGCTGTTCCTCACTCCATGCCTGAGGACAGAGACAGAGGATACAGGGATATGTTAAAATCCCATATTCAAAACATGTGAAATGAGCTATAAGAAGAAAGAGATGACTAGACAATCCTTCTAAGACTTACTTGGCGATCTTCTGTTTTAAGACTTCCCAGTCCCACAAATCTGTTGGGGTTTTGTTCCACATATCATGCTGAAGGATCTGGAAAACCACATGTCTCAATGAGGATTTAAAACCAGAACAGTGTTCAAGGACGGATTTGTGTCACTGTGAAAATAACTCACTCCTTTGCTGACTGGGGAACCAGCGTACGTTTCATATGGGCCGAGTTCAGCTGCCAGTTCACAGCTGGCCTCCAGTGCAGCGTAGTAGATTGTCTCAAAGATCTGAATGTTCAGTAACTGAGCTTCCTGGCTTTCAAATGGGAAACGCATGAGGATGAAGGCATCAGCCAGGCCCTGCACACCAATGCCAATGGGTCTGTGGCGCTTATTCGACTTTTCAGCCTGTAAAGTATAACACAGGGTTAATGTTAACTTTCAGCTCACAAACCAACTAAATGAATCCAAGACTGCTTGAGAGGAAAAAAATACCTCTGGCACTGGGTAGTAGTTAATGTCAATAATTTTATTCAGGTTCCTGACAATGACTTTGGTGACGGATGCAAGCTTTTTGAAGTCAAAGGTCCTTTCAGGGGTGACGTACATGTTGAGAGCAATAGATGCTAAGTTGCAGACGGCAACCTGAGATGAAAAAAGAAAGAGGATGAAAATGAACAAAGTCATGACATAGTTACATCTGATGTAGAGCTGTAAAGGTTTAAAACATCTAAATTGTCTGAGACAATATTTGGAAAATACTCAGGGGTCATCCATTTTTTTTTCAACATTTTCAAGAGCATACAAAATGTACGCCTGGGGGGAAGGGGTTAATGAGGGATGTACACTTTCAAAATGTCAAATAAATGTCGATACCTAAGGCAAAAATAAAGTCTCAGAAAAAGTCGTGCCAAAGGGAGGATTGAACCTACAAGGTGAGAATACTTAGATGTGTGTGTATCCACTGTGCCACCACTGTTTGCCAGTTAATGATAGATAATATTGTCAGTATTTTATGTACTATTGTGGAGGGGGGGGGGGGGTTCTGAAAAAGTATATTTGGTACACTCTTGAAAATGTTGAAAAGAAAATAGAAAAAAAAATAAAATAGATGACCCCTTAGGTGTTTAATTATGTAAAGAAATAGTGCTATGTTTCATCCTTACTAAACATGCTTTTATGTTAAAATTCCCAGAAGATTTTTACCACTTGTTAAAACTCCTAATGTTCTATGAATAGAGCAACTCATCTGTGGAAAATAATAGGTGATACTCTGGAAACAGTTTTTTTTTTTTATTTTGTTGTCTATGACCTGTTGGTTACCTCATCTTTGCTCGTGTACTCTACGATCTCTGTGCACAGATTACTGGATTTGATGGTTCCCAGATTCTGCTGGTTGCTCTTCCTATTGCAGGCGTCCTTGTAGAGCATGTACGGTGTACCCGTCTCCGTCTGAGACTCAATGATGGCATACCACAACTGCTGAGCCTTCACCACACGCCTGGTCCTGCCTTCCTTCTCATATCTATAGGAAAGACAGAAGGAAGAGATGTTAGCACTGAGAAACTAGCTTTGTGAAAACTGAAGAGAAAACTAGAGAAAAGAATCTAATATGATGGTCTTACTGAGTGTAAAGCTTCTCAAACTCTTCTCCCCAACACTCATCCAGGCCAGGACACTCACTAGGACACATCAGGGACCAATCCTGTAGCAGCCAAAGAATAGTGAAACTGTTATTGATATAGACCAAGGCTAATCTGTATATTTTTAACCTGGAATATTTCTTTCTATTGGGAATCATGTCAATGTAACACAAAACAATAGACTAACTAGTAGCAGAAGCTCCATTCATTTAATCCAAGTAACATAAAACTCATGGTCATCACTTCATGATGCAAAATGTATTTTTGCTCCTCTTTGTCTTATGCAGTGAGTTGTAGTTTTAGAATCTGCTTAGCGCTGCTCAGTTTGTTTCATTGGTCTGTTGTTTTATGCAATTATTCATGACACATGCTCAGGTCTCAGTCTGTTTTAAATATTTGCCTGTTTTTAAGTGCTTGTTGTATGAATTGTGTTCTGTTGTCTGATAGTTGGTTTTCTTGAGTTTTTAGCTGAAGGTTCTTCAAGTTATTTGGATGAATAGAATGTGTATATTGCTACAAGCACCACATAGAATTACCGTGGTAACACAGATAGAACTGTGACTGTCTCAGATACTGAGGCAACAGAGCTTATGAAGCAGAATGTACATATTCATGTGTACAGCTAAGCTCAAATCAATGAGAATAATGCCACAAATAATCTCACCCCATTGCTTTCCACTCGTTTCATGAAGAGGTCTGGGATCCACAGGGCGAAGAAGAGATCTCTGGCCCTCTGTTCTTCTTTGCCTGTGTTCTTCTTTAACTCTAAAAACTCAAACACATCGAAATGCCACGGCTCGATGTAGACAGCGAATGCACCAGGTCTCTGGACAAAGATAGAAAGTGAATGGATTAAACTTTTCTGCTGTCTGTGAAGCAGCAATGTCTAGTCTTATTTTACATTCTGCTAGTTTGATCTCAGTTCTTACCTTGTTGCCACCCTGGTCAACATAGCGTGCTGTGTTGTTGTACACTCGAAGCATAGGAACCAGGCCATTTGAAGTACCATTAGTCTGAAAAAACATGAACCACTATTATAAACAAATATTTGCAGAGACTATATTGAGATTTTCTTCACTTTTTACTTGTTTAACATTTCTATTATGTACATATTACTCACCCCAGCAATATAGCTGCCTGTTGCTCTAATGCAGCTGACAGCCAGTCCAATACCTCCTGCTGATTTGGAGATAAGAGCACACTGTTTCAGTGTGTCATAAATTCCCTCGATGCTATCATCCTTCATGGCCAGCAGGAAACAACTGGAAAAGATTTTAAAAACACAGGACAAGATGTAAACAATCCAAACAAAGCAATATCTGACAAGAAAAATTGAGGTCATAAGCAATTTTCCTCAAAAATAAGACTTTTGTAGTGATTACCTCGACAGCTGTGGTCTGCTGGTGCCAGCATTGAACAGTGTTGGGGAGGCATGAGTGAACCACTTCTCAGAAAGCAGGTTGTAGGTCTCAATAGCTGCATCGATGTCTCTTTTATGAATCCCAACAGACACTCTCATCAACATATGCTGGGGCCTCTCAGCAACTATAAAAAGAAAATTTAAACAAACAATTAAATAACACAAATATCCAAAACAACGTGTGCACCCAGAAAGTCACAGCAAAGTCACTTCTTACCTTTGCCATTAATCTTCAACAAATATGACCTTTCAAGGGTCTGCAAAGAACAATGAAAATTTTTGATTTATATTACAAGAATATATGTGAGTTTTGAATAAGAAGTGTGAATGGGAAGCTGGAAATTACCTTAAAGCCAAAAAAGTTGTAAGAAAAGTCTCTGTCAAAAATGATGGCAGAGTTGAGGCGCTACAAAAAATAAACCATTAAGATGTTACTTACATTGTTGTGAAGTTCAAAAAAACATATAGGCTAACAGTAGGGACTAAACATGACCAAATATATCATCAAATGTGACTTACATTCTTGTTTTCAAGAATAATGTCGAGTGTCTCCTTTGATATCATAGGGGAGTGACGTTTATTCAGTGGATTGATGTAGTTGTACAGATCCTCCATCACATCTAAAACAAAGAGGAAATAACATCTAATGTTATCTCAAATACTTAGAACAAAGCAATATCAACACCTTAAAGCCTGAACTAGTACATATTAACTTCAGTATAATTCTATTGCATTAGAATGATGTGCATGCACACAATTTGGCAACTGAACACAGAGGGTTAGGTTAGATTGATAGAACCTTATTGATCCTTTGGGCCAAGCCCTTAGGAAATCAAGGTTTAATTATTAGTATTATGTTTAATTATTAAACATACCACTGAATACTTTCTTAGTCTCTTTATGCAGGTTGGACACAGCGATGCGTGCAGCCAGGATTGCATAGTCAGGATGTTTGGTGGTGAGAGTAGCAGCTGTTTCTGCTGCAAGAGTGTCCAGCTCCACAGTGGTGACCCCACTGTACAGACCCTGGATCACCTTCATTGTGATCTGAGTCTGGAGAAAAGACAAGACAGAGCATTACTGTACACTTTATCAGGAAATAACATATTTCCATATCCGTAGCTGTAAGAATTCAACTTACTGGGTCCACAAAGTCAGAGTTCAGTCCATAGCAAAGCTTCTGGATGCGAGATGTGATTTTGTCAAAGCTGACTTTCTCCTGGTGTCCATCTGAAACAAGGACATAGCACTGTGAGATTTTAAGCTTATTTGACAACTTTCTGCAAATTCGGTTAATAGATGATTAATAAATTCATAATGATGAATACAAACTACATTTCAGTTCCTATACTTGTAATTTTCTTCCTCTTGGGGATCAATAGAGTCAGATTAAGTCAATACGGAACACCTGTCTACAGTTAAACAAAGGACACACTTATGGGCTACTTCGCGCCATTACTAAGATACCGCATCTGTCAATAACACAAGTCAAGTACACAAATATTTCAGAGCCACGTCTATGACAACATTTACTGAGAAATAGAAGAGAAAATGTGAAAACATTAAAGGCGGAAAACAAAAGTAGGTCAACTTCATTAGTGAGGTTATTTATTCTCGGATGTGTTGTTTCTAGCAAAAATACTGCCTTAAGTTGTAATAAAAATTAAGTAAAAACAGAAAAGAAGCCAGAAGGTTGAGAATTAAAATACAGCTTTTGCTTCAAGTCTTTGTTTGCATCATACAGGAAAGGCACCGGAAAGACACAAAACGCACGAATTTAACACGGAGAAGAAAAAAACAACTTAGTTGCATCTCAGCGCTAACGTTTCTTTCATGATATGCATGACATGAATAGTTTTAAGTATTTTCCGTTAAATCTAATGTAAAGTTGCATCATTATATGTCTTACTATCCAGTGGCATTTATGTTATAGTTACTATACCTCGCTTGATCACATGCATGTTGGTAGTAGAGCAGGTATATCCACAGACGGCAGGTGTTTGTCTTTATCTTCTAACCAGTAGTAGAATTACTGCAGGTTGAAGTTGTTGTAGCCGGTTATTACACTACGAGAACAATTAGCAAACACAGTTGAATCTCAAACTGAGGCGCCAACTGTGTGTAGACCAGTTATACTACACCGAGGCAGACGCTCAACCAATCAGAGAGCGGGACCGCAGACCTCTGAGCCAATCACAATCTAGCATTCAGTTTCTTTTACATATCCCGGAAGCTGAGATCTGGCGGTTTTTTTTCTGTTTCTTTTTTTTTTAATGAATAAGTCATGTAACAGATAATTACAGTAAGGTTACATCAGCAATTCATCGTATATGCAGGTTTTGGGAGCCCATAGATAACTTATAACAATGCATTTACGCTTATCTTACACGTTCTGTCCATATATGTTTATATTTCTAACATAGCAATACATTAAAGTCATTAGAACTGCTACATATTGTAAAAAATATCATCATGAGAAACATTTCCAGTCCAGTCGATATCTGTAATTATCACAAGATCTGCCCAATCAATATTTTATATTTATTCACTTTTATACTTTAATTGTCTCAACATTTAATAAATGATAAAAAGGTTTGATTCGATGCACAGGTACAATGAAGACACTGACACATTTTGTGTTTATTTGACAAAGTGAAAAAATCTTAAAGGCAAAAATTTTTTATTATAGTATATAATACTGATTATTACAATCTAAAATTACATTGTGTCATTCATAGCTAATTTCTGAAGAATGTTTTTTTTATATATATATAATAAAGTAATGTCACAATCATTATCACTATTGCTGTGTCCTCCAGACTATACAGTTAATTCACAGAATGTGCAACAAACAAAATGGGAAGTTCATGAATGATATAGTATTCCCTGAGAATCTCAAAGCCATACTCTTTGCACTGTCGCCCAAAAAAGTTGGATAAAATATTTGTACCTCTTCTCATGAAATGATTGTGACATTGTGATTCATTCTGTATAGATAATGTGTAACTGGAACTCAATGTGATCATTGCACCTGGTTAAAGATAATTAGTGATTTATAAAGAGGAATGTGTCTGAAAACTAAATTATTCTAACTTCATCAGCAACAATGTAGTTTGGTGACAAATCCATAAAGCACTACCCTCAAAAAAGAAAAAGGGAAGGGAAAAATGTAATAACTGAAATGGGAAAGGGAATTGGGCTTGGAGACACTTGGAAATGAGTTGGGTGATACTGAGGAATGCCAGATGAAAACTTCAAACTCAAGATCTTAGTGAGTTCTGCTGAAGAGCATAATACTTAGAGACTCCAGAGCTGCAGCTGGTTTTTCATGCTGGAAGAAGTGTGGAAAATTTCTGAGTGACCATTTTTATATATTCTTATATATCCTTGTTCTTTATTTGAATCAATATGGCAAGGTATTGCTAAGTAAATAAGAAATCTTTTTAGAATAAACACTGATTGCTTCTTTGAAATATTAATTGAAATCCCAGACAAACTGCTCAGGACAAATATCTCAAGTCTTTTCTTGTCTGCAGCAAAGAAAGCCATCACCCGTAGAAGTAAATTGTTGACAAAATATACAGTACAGAAAGTCTGACTTTTACATTAGGAAAGCAACTTGACTGATGCACAAAATACTGGAACTAATGGACTGTTTACAATATGACATATACACTAGGAGTACTGTTGTGGTCTTTGCAAACATTTGTTAACATGTTAACATGCAATGAAAAACACCAAATAAAAATATAATTAAAAAAAATTGGTTAAGAGTGTTTGTGTTAGAGCATACTGTCTTATAATAAACAGACGATTCAATATATTGTGAAATTAAAACTTAAAATGTAATAGTTTCCTTCACTAAATAGCTAAGAAATATTGATATCTTGAAGCATATGCATAGCTAGAGTGGAGATGCAGAGAATATTTACACATATTGGTTCTTAATATTATAAATATGTCCCCAATGAAAATCTATTATGAGCAAAGGAATTTGAATGTGAAAGAAAATGAGAAGTCCTGTTGAAACAAAGATGGGCTATTGAAGACCAGGGGGTTTATAAATTATGAATTGAATAATAGAAGTATTTTACATGGATGTTCAAAGAAGTTACTTCATCAAACAAAAGAACAGAAGAGTAAACAGAAAAGAATCTTTATTGTTATTGCACAAGTACAAAAAAAATGGATGCATTCTTTGCTGCATAAAAAAATATAAGAGATAAAAGTTTCCCTTAAACTAAATAATAGAAATATTGTTTTGCATGTTTGTTTTGTTTTTAGAATAGAATCATGTCTGTAAGTGTGTAGTGATGGAAAAATGAGGAACAAATGGTCTACAGTAGAATAAAAAAAACAAAAAAAAAACACGGGGGGCTTGAAAGAATATTGTTTCTCCCATAAACTGATAGAGAAATTACACAAACTGTTGCATAAAAACCCATAATAGTGCAGAAAAAAATACTTGTTTTAACTCAAACCCATTTCACTTTTTTTTCTTTTATTTTGAAGACAACAGTGCACTCCACGCCGGAAGTACCTTCTGAGGTTTATCGCTGAAGCTAATGGCCCCGGAAAGGTAAAATAGCACTCCGAAGATGGCCGGGGTGTTTGAGGTGGAGGTTGATGGTGTAGAGCACGACCATGGGCTGGGGCATCAGGACGAGCAGCACCAGGTGAGGGTAATGGGTTACACCACGGCTGCAGGGTGACAATAGCAGTCCCGGGGTGAGTTTATCCGGGGTTGCTACCTGCTAACTCAGGAACTGCTGTGTTAGCTGCTACGGCTTTAGCTCAATGTAAGCAGCTACAGCTACTGTTTAACCATCTGTTATTAAGCTGGGGTAAGATGCATCGATTAATACATGTCTACGCAGACTGATGTGACAATTACAACACTAGACTGAACCAGCAAAACAGTTATGACCATTAAACGCTGCTAAATTAGTTATAAAGTATGCTAACTTCAAATCAAATCATACATTGCTTGATAGCCGGTTGAATTATTCATATGTTCATTTTTCATTAAAGGTAGCTCAAGTGATGTTATATACAAATAGTTGCCACTACGTTAAAAAAAATTCCTGACACTTTTTTTTTTTTGTTGGTGACTATATAAATGAAGCTGATGTGGCTGATCGGGTCAAGGTTCATATGTATGTTTCTGCGCTTTGCTAAAGGGCCATGGGCTGTCACTGTCAGAGTCTCTGGGACACTTCCGGTGAAGTTTCCCTCTACAAGCCACAAGAAAACTGATGTCAAATGCAGTAAAATGAAGTTTAAACTGGTCGCAGAGAGAAGTGAAACCAGTGTTGAGATCATAGACTTCAAGGCACAGTTTATTCCAGTCATTAGTGTTACCATAAACAGGAAAACACTGTCTGCCTGACTAACAACACACACAGTGGACTCTTATGCCCATTGGACTGGTGACTCAAGTATATGAGGTTGGAGGATTTCTTCTCTAATGAACCCATGTTTTCCAGTGATATAGTGTTTAAGGTGTTGTGATAACACACAAGTACCATTTAAA
>JAPSES010000044.1:15080630-15093893 GCA_029822895.1 Maxillicosta whitleyi | reverse complement strand
TCGATATTATTTATTTTCAGATCGTTTGACGCCAATATCGTTATCGCGATTTAAATACGATATATTGCACAGCTCTATCTGTAATGTAGGCTGAAGTTTGCACAATGAGATGATATCATTGAAAGAGTTCCAGTCACAGGTCAAACAGTGGAAAAACAATGTGGAAATGATGAATGATCACAGGCGATTATGTAATAAATTGAGACATCTTGTGTATATATAGTCAGTTCTTGAATAGTTCATGTTCTGTTCATCTTCAGCTCATTTTTTATTTGTTTTGTTCAACTCCATAATCCGTTGCTTATCTAATCTTATATAATATCTCTCTCAGGCAGATACACAAACATATATGGCTGTTATAGGAACTTCAGTCTAGACAAGTAAATGTCAAACATCATAGTCTTCAAACATAAGCCTGGTATATCCTTTCATATTTCCCTTTAATGATAAGTATTGGGAACTACATGTTGCGAGCCGCAGTTAAAGCTGCAGTTTTTTTTTTTTGTTTTTTTTTTTAAAGCATCCACCTTACCTGTTTTCAGACAGATAAAGAGGATTAATATGTGACTGTTAGCTGTAATTACAGATTTATGATCTATCAGATGTGACCTAAATATGATTTTCCTGCTCTACACTGGGGCTACATATTTCTGTAATGGCATAAAATAATATCAGGCCATGTAGTTTTCTCCTCTCGGTCTACATCAAAAGACTCAGAGGAGAAAGGCTACCCTCCATATTGGTACCGCTTAATACTAAAATAGAATTTCAGTTTATGAAAACTTGGATGAGTATGTTTATATATAAAAAAAAAGGAAGCAACTTGCAAACGCATCTTTTTATGCTTTTTAACAATGACTCCCCTCTCTAACAGGATAAAGCCAGAGGATGCAATGGATTTTGGTGTTTCTCTGTTGTTCTATGGTCTGTACTACGGAGTCCTTGGACGGGACTTTGCAGAGATGTGTGCAGACTTCATGGCTTCGACCATAGGAGTGAGTATGAGTGTAGTTATCATGTTTGTGCTTGAGGTAAAGTCAGAATTTTCCAACGTTTTACCTCCTGCTCTTTAATTTTTTAGTATTACAGCGCATCTGGAATGCCAACCAAGCACCTCTCGGACGATATCTGTGCTGTGTGTGGTCAGCCCATCCTCGTAGATGTCAATGAAGAGGGGATTATTGAAAACACGTACAGACTGACCTGCAACCATGTGTATCCTTTCTCACTAACTGTTCTGCCGCTGCTTGATTTTTATCAATAAAAGAGAAGTCCAGGTATATGGTGGGGTGTTTTATTACTATAAAAGGTAATGCTATGACTTTGTATTGCTGTTGTATTGTGTACAGTTACCTTGACATTTATGCAGCTGTTAATGTTATGGTAATCTGTTTATCTAGATTTACTTCCCCTATTATTGTTCCCTTGGGCTTACCTGCTGCAAATAGCATGCGTTCTTATGTTTTATGGCGATACTTTTGTTTGTATTATTCAAACCTTATCAGTTATCTTACATAAGCTCAGATGAACTATGTCAAACTGTCAAAAAGTGTAGAGATTTGATATGACATGTCAGAATCAAAATTTATAATATGCAATGAATTAGCATCATATAATTTATGAGGATGGTTCTTCAAAATCTATTTTTATCTTTGCATTAAAATTTATTAGCTATGTATGTCTTTGACCTTTCTGTTGGATACAGGAAGTTGACTTTGTAAATAATACTGAAACATGTTACAAACTAATTTTCTGTCCAAATAAGGTAATTCTATAGACAACATATTATCATTTATTTTAAATTCTAATCTAATAGTAGTTCTTACTTTTGGATATTTGATGCTGATGTATTGGCCTCATACACCTTTTCTAATTATTCATCAGCCAGTGATGGTTTAGATTCTGCTCCTACTGTGCTATGTTGAGCCTTAACTCCAGCCCGAGGTTCCACGAGTTCTGCATAAGAGGATGGTGTATCGTTGGAAAGAAGCAGATGTGCCCGTACTGCAAAGAGAAGGTGGATCTGAAGAGGATGTTTAGTAACCCGTATCCTTGATACTCTCACGCACTGTACATGATATTTTCTCTTCTGTAGATTAGTTTTCCTGTCATAGTCACGTGATTACTTAGACTAAACAGCCTTGATGGGAATCTACATTACACTTCACCAGTGACAGACGAATAGTAATCAACATTCAGGAAACCACTTTATGCTGAATCACATCATGAAGAGAAGTGTTTCTTGTAACTGAGCTAGAAGCTCTGACATATTTTGGCTAGTACCTCAGTCAGGTTATTTATAACAGCAGATTGTTCCTTTTTGAGACTGATCTGAAGAGATAGCATTGTATGTCACAGCAGTTCTTATGGCATTTGGTGTGCCATTTTCAACCTTTTACGTGTTATTCTATGCTATTTCATCATGTGTAAATTTACGTCAAGATCTCCAGTTCACATAACCCTAACCCTCAGTGCACGGTATTTGACACATTGATTCTATATACATACATTGAACTATGTACAGATAACACGCCATTTAAAAGTGGTGTATATTTGTGGAAGTCATGATATCACTTTGCCTTTTTTGAAGCATAGAATCCTTCTCTTCTCTGGTCTGTTCGACAATCATACATTTATTGTATTGTTCGCACTGTTGCACTTTTACCTTAACCTGTTTTGCTTTTAGCTGGGAGAGGCCACATGTCATGTATGGACAACTTTTAGATTGGCTTCGGTACTTGGTGGCCTGGCAGCCTGTAATTATTGGATTTGTTCAAGGTATCAACTACGTCCTGGGATTGGAGTAACCTGCAAATCCAAAAACGGACATACACGCCATATGGAGGACAATGCACTGGCTCAAAAGACTGGAGCCTAACATTGAACTAAAACATCAATATGAAGTGTCTATACTTTTTGTACATATTGATAGGCACAACGTATTTACGGTTTATTTGAATTTTATTAGTAATCAGAATTTGGATGTCTGTCTCAATTCCCCAGGTTTTCTTCACATCATTACACATTAAACATGGGTTTGTGCATATTATGACCTAGTAAAGCAGTTCTAAAATCGCTACGGAGGTACTTTTTACTAATTTATGAATTTGTGTCTTAAGTGTGTGGGTACTCAGTTAAAGGGTCATGCTGGAGTTTTTTTTATCCTTGTATTTAGTGATAAAAAGCTCCTCTGGTGTTATCTAATAAAAATTCGGTTGAAATCTGCATATACTATTGCTCCCGTCACACCTCCAATGTACATGGGCATAAAACCCAGACTTCCCCTGGAATCCTTGTGCTGCTGCATCAGTGTATGTCATTACTCATGTAACTGTTGACTTCCTGACTAACTTTACAGAAGTGAAGTTTCCTACATGTAGACAAGCACCGTGTCTGTTGACATCATGGAGAATCAGCATACAAACTTAGCTAAGAGCAGGATTCCTGTTACGGTTCTTACTAAGATGGAATTGTTAGTATTACTGTATCCCATCATGTCCGCAGTGTCTGCATTACACATAAATGGAAAGGCGGTTCTATCTGGTTAGGTTTTTGCCATTTTTCACCCTTTGACTAGTTTGTATGATTCACATTGGAGGTTAGAAATAGTCACAAGACAAAAAAAGCATACATTCTCCTGAGCCCCTGAAATTGCAGCCCGTATAGCCATGTATGTTTTTGTCAGCAGTTTGCCTTTAAGCAAACAACAGTAGAAACAGTTTTAATGAAAAGTTTTTGCTTTTTTTTTTTTGATTATAAGGACATGATTTTGAAACTACTTATTTAGTACAGTGAGCAAAATGAAATCAGGGCTTGATAGGCTACTGAAAGTGTCTGCATGTCAAAGTACTAATAAAGGTACTTCGGAAAGATTTTTCAGTAGTATGGGTCAAGTTGTTCTTGTACAGCTTAGGTATTTGTAGCCTCTACTTAAACACTGACTGAAACTAAGACTCTGGCTGCTTTTAATAAAATGAGGAAAGAAAACTGTTGTGGAGTGACCCTTTAACTGGGAGAGTGCAGATACTCTTATTTTAACATTTCAAGTTGACAACTGGTGAATTTTGCAGGTACTTCTCATGGTGTATTCCATATCTTTGACCTGATTTACCTGAACCTCACTGTGTGCAACAGGGCTAATTTATCATTTCAATGTCAGTGTTATCTTCAAAATCAATAAATCCCAGTACACTTTAGATCATTTTTTTCCCCGTGGAATTCTTTGGAAAGGCAATAAATTGTTCACATTAAGATCGATATATGTGACTCATATGAATGAGGATTGAATTAGTCAGCATGCTTGATTTGCTGTATGTACGGAACTATAAAATGTCAACAAACTAAAAAAAAAAAAAAAAGGAAATCCCCATGTATGTGGTGTTTGCGTGAGTGTAGGGAAGTTAATTGTCTCTATAAATACACGTGGAATCCCTGAACAGCATTCAACAACCATACACTCTACATAAGAGTCAGAATGAAGCAGCTGTCCGTTATCGCAGGTAAATCCTCTTATTAATACTTTGTCAGATTTTTGCTTGTTACAGAAGTGATGTGAACATGTTGTGTTTCTCTAATAGACTTTGTGTTTCTGTGCCTGGTGCTTGCAGATGGATTTCCAGGTGAAGTATATTTTGTGTGTGAAATTTCAATGTTTTTATATAATTAAACTTTTATGTTAAAAGTAAATTTCTACTTCAGTGTCAGATGAGTGTTCTCCAAAGATCATTGGGCCGGCGCAAGTCCAAATAAAAGCTCATCCAGGTAAAATTAAAATACTTTAGGGAATTCATGACTAATCTGTGCTTAGAGATCATTTGTGTCTGATGGATTTTTGTGTGTTCTGCCCTGACAGGAGAGATGCTGATTCTTCACTGTGACGCATTTACCAACTGTGAAGATGATATTACGCTCATCTATTGGCTCGTGAATGGAACATTCCCAGAGGAAACATCGAGTAGTGAGAGAATAATAGAACTGGAAGAGTAGGTTTTGTTGGTTCATATATTTAATGCAGAATGGCGGCCCATGTAATAACTTGTATTATGTGTACACTTGTTAGAAGACACTGTAGGTTGACAATAATCAGCTTGGCTTTTTTTTTTTTCCAGATCAACAGCAGAAACCAGTGCAATCCTACAAAAGAGTCTGCTGTTAAAGAAGGTGACCCCAGAGGACCTCAAGACCACCTTCACTTGTGTGGTGACAAACACTGCTGGAGCGGCTCATAAGTCCATCACGTTAACACTTAAAACAAATGATTGTAAAGGTCACAAAAGGAACAGGATGCACAATAGCAGAGGAGAAAAAAAATGAATTATCTAAAGTGTTTTATCTTGCAAATGACAAAAATGTGCATTGTGTGTAAATTTTGTGAATGTTAGTGTGTGCTTTGAAAACTATAGATTAGAGCTCAGTTTTATTTTGACAGCTATCCTTGAATAAAACCAATAGTGGTAATATTTGATTTAAGAAAACTGCATTTTATTCAGGACAAAAAAGTAATTTTACTTGTCTTTAAACAGGCACCTTCATAGCATTTTATGTGAAAGCGATGTTTTTACATGTTGTAGTCTACCAAATACATGTATGTACGTACTTAATGATAAATGTATATCTTATTTTATTTTCATTTGTAAGCAACATGATTTATCTGTTTTTGAACCACATTAAAATGTATAAACATCAGATGCCCGACCACCCATGATTGCAGCAGTTTTACCAAACAAATATAATAGTGATAGTGTTGTTCACTGTAAAAAGGTTAAATTTTTCCACTGGGCATTACTGTTCCCATTTTCACTAGCTTTGTCCTGATCACTGAGCTGTAATATACAGTGGTGAAAGAAAACAGGGACCAGAAGATACATGTTCAGTTATGCATACAATGTTTTCAGTTCTGAAATTAATAACAGCCTTTGTGGATGTCACTAGATTAAACCAATCATATTTTTATATGATAAACAGTCAGATTTTATTAGTGTATTGATACATGTATCCAGCTGAGTTCAACAGTAGTCTGTCAACATAAAAATGGAATAGTACATTATACATAGTGCAAAAATAATTGAAAAGGCCACTTACGGCTAATAGATTTAGAAGTGCACAGAAACAAATATTTACACACACACACAAAACTAGAGCAGAATTTTACCTACATTTTAATTTACCTGTAAACTGTAGACCTGTAGACTTATGTTTGTCTGCTTCATTCTCTAAAGCTTATACTAAAACGTACGCGACACAGAGAAGGCTATAAATATGATTCTCCTTCAGAGCAGCGTCATGTCCTTGCCACTGTTTCTTCCTCCGACAGTGGAAGCTTTGATTTAGAACTCCGTACTTTGTGCACAATGATCAGTGTTGTTAAGATCAACTGGATGCTGCTTGCTGCACACCCAGCTCCACCAGGCAGTGCTTCAAGTTGTCATTTCTGGCAGGAAACTGATTTTCAGCAATCCTCTTCCTGATGTGTGCATCTGTTTCTTCACTGACAGATGTCCACTTTGCATTGGGGATGAAAAATGTTTGGAGGAGTTCCATGTTGCTCTTATTTGCCATCCCACACAAGAAACGCAAGAAAAAGTCCAGCTTGCCATCCTCACAAAGCAGGCTTCTCTCCACTGCGATTTTGTACACTTCCATATTCTTGGGCCTTAACATCCGTGAGAATTTACCTTTGTGTTGCTGGTCAAAAACATTCTTTCCCTGGTTTCTATAGGTGAGAAACACATACAGAGAAGCCAGGTACTCCTGCATTGTGGCATGGATAAAGCTGATGGCAATCTCATGATACAAGACCTGTGGCGTTATGAGATACTGGTAACACAAGCCAGTGTTCGTGATCGCCTCCTTATCGACCCCTTTGCTATCCTTCCACTTCGTCTTGTTAATCTGGAACTTGCCTTGTTCCAGCAGGCTGAAGGCCAGCTGTCCAAGACTCATAATGCATTGTAACTCTTGATCATGAGGCAAATCTGGAGCTCTAAATCTGCGGAGTGTACGCAAGAGGAGTAGCATCAGCTTTGTGTAGATGTAAGTGAGGCTTGTGGGCAGCTTCGCCTGTGGCCCCTGTTCAATCTTTATCCTCAGGCACTCTTCTGCCACCAGTGAGCAAAACAATGGCATGTGACACATGATGCGAAGGGTTGGGGAAGAATTAACATATTCAATGACTTGAGCTGCTTGACTCGGATCCTTAATCTTCTTCTTAAAGTACTCGTCCTTTTCAGGGTCACAGAAACCACGCACCTCAAACTCCATGTGATGTGTATCCCACGGAATGGGGGGCCTTATCAGCGGTCGAGTAGTGAGCAAGACTCGGGAATGGAACAGTAGCCTTCCTCTGAGGAGGTTCACAAGGATCACATTGAGACTTTTGGGACTTTGAGGATCAGTAAAAATCTCTGTGTGTTCATAGTCTAATTTCCCAGCGTACTCATCGAGACCATCTACGACAAACATGATAACGGACTCAGTGCTGCTGTAGTCGCTGCTTCTCAGTTTTTTGGTTTCTGGGTACAAAGTTTGTATTATCTCAACCAAAGAAACTTTGGAATCCTTAAAAGTGTTAAGATCCCTAATGAACAAAGGAACTAAAAAAGTCACATGCTCATGAGACTTTCCTTCTGCCCAATCCAAAATTAATCTCCTGGCTGCCATCGTCTTCCCTGACCCTGCAGCTCCAGTGAGCAATATGATATTAATGTGTTTTTCTTTCACCCACTCTTCATTTAAGATATCCCTTGGGGAAATTCGTGTCTCTCCATCACTGTTGGTATTCAGCTTTTGTATTGTTAACACCTCATGTTCAATATTTGGACCATTGTCATGTTCATGTGTCATGTAGAGATTTGTGTAGACGTCGTCGAGGGGCCTCTTCTCTCCTTCGGGGTCCAAGTCAATACATACGGTGCTGTACTTCTCTTTAAGAGTCTGACATAAATCATAACGGACTTCATCTGTAAAAAATAAAAAAAAATATGTGCATGAATATTTACACATATTATCAATGTTCAAGAAAACAACCTGTGTGCCTGTTACATACAAGCAGTAAACATAAAACTACTCATGTCAAAATTTAGAAAATATAAATTTGGTGAGAAGCATATGTGTGATTAAAAGGTAACTTAAGTCTTCTCTGTCATTACTAAAAAAAAAGAAAAAAAAAAAAGTTCAGGGAGCAACCAGCATCATGTCGAACAAAGCAAAGAGATTCCTGATATTTTATCAAGAAGAAAAACATAAGTTGAAGTCACAGTATTGTATTGTACTGAAATTATAAAAGTAGGCAACAGTCCTGCTCCAGCAAAAGCAGATGGTGCAGATGCAGAGATCCTCAGTGTTGGATTTTAAAATTTATAATTTTTTTTATTATCAGGGATTCAATTCCCATAGTAGTTAAAATACAGAATACTGATAATCGATTGACTCAACAACACCATCATATTCACTAAGATTGAAGACAAAATACAAATCTTTGTTGTAACTTTTCATGCATAAATACATTATTCATCTATTTTAAAAAAAAAAAAATTTAACTGTTCTCATTTGCGTAATAAATCATATTACATATAGGGGTGTACTCACTTTGGATGCACAAGGTGTTCAGATAATCAACCACCCTGAATAACTCCATATCCACCAATATGCACCTCATGATTTGCAGAGATACTCTCAGGCTGTAACACTCAAGGATTCGGTCTACAATGTCCACCATGTCCATGCTTTGGAGAGGAGTGTTGAACGTTTGTGGGTAACGTTGCCAAAGGATCCTCTTGAATCTATTAAATTCCAGCTCTTTCAGCCTCCCAAGGACTTTGCAAATAGCCTGATTAAAAAAAAGGATAAAGTTATGAGTTTACTTTTTCACAGGTTTTCTACTTTAAGAATACAAATTGTAACTAAATTTAAGGTGTTTTGGACAAATAAGTATTTTATTATTCACACATTACAGCTAAATAATATGGTAAGACATATATTTCTGGTCTTGAACAGAGTAATATTTTATATAATGTGTTTCAGTTAGGTTAATCTACATTTTGCCAACTGGTAAGTGCAAAAATAAAGTAAAAATATAGAATCAAGCATCAGAAATGTGGAGTTTCCAAAGAAAAGACTGACTTATTTTGCCAGTGATCATTTAATAGATGACTTAATGACTTTTACAGGTTATACTGGATTTACAAAATTGATGTTAAGTATTTTCTAACAAGTGTCACAGAAACATTGCAGATCAACATTGCAGGGACCAGGAACTCACCTTAAAAATGAACGACACAGTGAGAGATGGATGGACTGGCTCACTGAAGTCTTCGATTAGCTCTGGTGATATGACAGGCTCTGAAATGGCATCATCTTGGTTTTTGACCCTGTTAAGTACACGATGGAGATATTAAATCATATTGGACAAAATTGTGTGCAATGACAGAAATGTCTTTAAAAATACGACTTTACATACTTCAGTGTTCTCTTTTCACAGTCGTCACTGTCCAGGGAGTAGGAGCTAGAATATGAATCCAATCTCTCCAGGTGGACACTACAACCAGCACAACACACGTTTTAATTATAACACAGTAAAGTTGTTTCAGTTGCAATACGACAGAATGATTTGTCTGACATGTTTTTGAATGCGTTGAGTTGTTTGTACCTTGTGGAAAATCCATTTTCAAGTTCCGCTAAAATGGATCTTTCTATATTGTCACTTAACATTGAGCTGTAACTCAGTGCTGGAGACAAGGCCTGATCCACATAATGCCTGGAAAAAAAAAAAAAGGTTGGCAGAATGACAGTTTGTTAATTGCTCAGTGTCTACATAACACAGAATCACCAGCTCCACAGCTCACACCAGATAAGAAGTCCATTTAAAGCTTAGCGCTCTTTCTCAAGCAGCATGAAGGATGTACTTGAATTAGGGAAAACAAGGCCTTATGAAAACTGATTGACATATGGGCTTAACTCCATATAGTGTTTTTATTGATTTTGATTTTTTTCCTTTTCATTTAATTTGGCTAGGACGTGACACAAAAGTATCGTCCTTACTATGACGTGTTTCAATGTGGACTGTGAGGTTCAGTAATGTCATATGTGATTCCAGACTCTAGAGTGTCGTCTTCTTTTTCAAATCCTGCTGCCAGAGAAGTTGGACTATGTAATAAAGTACAATAAAATATACAATCTGAGACTCATCCAATTGTTTTGACCATAACTGAAGAAAGAACAAAGACATTTTTTTTAATGTTTTTACAAAACTACTTAATTTTATTTTGTGAATCTAAACAAATTGGAAACATATTCAAAAAGTTGGAACGCAGGCATGTGTCCCACTCTCCTTTGTTATACTTTTTAATTGTTTATTACTGAGCACACTTATTCTTGTTGTTTGAAAACCTACGTTGTCAAACAGTCACGGTGATGCTGTGGGAACTGGTGGAGAGTCAGGCCTGCTACTGCCTTGCTGAAATACCTATAGACCTCAGAGATAAATGTTGACTTGATGGCAGCATAGTCTAAAATTCCAACACCTGCCTTCTCCATGATGGTATCTCCATACATATACAGGTCAGCCATACTTTTGCACCTATTACCGACCACAGGCTGGATGATGTTTTCATCTTCGGCAACCTGACATGCAGTTTTCCTGAGAACATGTTGAAATGTGGATTCGTAGAATTCTGTCTTTTGGTCCAGCTGAGATGAGCTTGGATGAAGAGAAAAGTACAGAACTAATCTAGAGTTTCCTCCTTGTCTAATAAAATTTCTCGTACATTTTTTTGGATATAGCAGCAGACAACTTTAAGGGACAGTGACTTTCCAAAATCCTCCTAAGCCCATGTGTCTATATTCATCATGGCAGCATGACAGTTTCTGATGTAATTCTACCTGAGGGTCAAAGGTCACAGACACTGTGGTTTTCAACCTTGGCCTTCACATACTAAGCACACAAACACAAACAACATTTCTATACTGGCCGTTTTCCCTGCTGGTGGGGGTTGACCAGTCCATGGATTCCTCTCCTCCACATTTCTCTGTCTCCTGCCATCTCCTTTTTCAACCCCATCACCCTCATATCGTCCTCAACCACATCCTTCCATCTTCTCGCTGGTCGTCCCCTCCCTAGCGTTCCTGCCACCTCCATCGTTAACACTCTACCCACTTCCATATCCTCCCCTCTTCTCAACACATGTCCATACCACCTCAACTGCTGTCTCCTTAACCACACCTCCATCGGCATGTACCTCAGATAGTGTAAGAGCTTTCTATTTTTTCTGTGAGAACTAGTATGTTTTAAATGCAAAGTTCATAAAAGGTATATGTTTTGGTCATGTACGCTTGTTCAAGCATTCTAGAATTCAGGAGCTCACTGGTAAACAATTCCCAATGACTTCATTTTATTTGTTGAACCATATGCCTAACAACCTTTTTGATACAAATGTTAAATCCCTGTTAGCAATTCTCTTGTTTTTGGTGAAAAAATGTATCTTGCTACGTTGGTCTTCTCCACAGGTCTCAACAGATAATATATGGATTTCACAAACTGCAGCCATCTTTCTTTTGGAGAAGATGACTCACAATCTCACACCACAAATCTGATGAATTCTGGAGATTATAGAAACCCTTGGATTTCTTTCTACTTCATTAGCTGAGTAGCTCAATCAGCACCAAACTTTTACATCCCCTGTGTAAGAAGTAGCAATTCAGCAGGTCATTCCTCTCCAGTCATCAGACTTTATAACAATTCACAGTAACCTCCTCCCCCCAAATGCATGTGTAATTACAATGTAAATAGTATTTCAATTTCAAAAATATTTCATTGTTATTCTCTTTCTATATAAATACCAATTTTCTCATTTTCTGTTATATTTCATTTCTCACTTGTGAGGTTTTTTGTTCTACCCGTCTTTTTCTTTGCACTTGTTTGTTGTATGTTGCTGCTGCTAACTGAAATTTCGACATGGTGGGATCAGCAGCTTTATCTTATTACTTTCTCCTTCATTCTATCCTTAACATGAATTTACTTATGCATATTTAATGGTGCCATTCATCAATAAGACTAGAAAAAAAAAAAAAAAAAACACACGCTCACATTACCATTCACTGGTGTCCATAGGATCTGGCCCTAAATCCAGAGATGGTCTTCTCGGTGGAATGTAATACAGGTCGTCATCTTCATCACCTTCTATATATTCACTCTCTCCTCCACTAGGAGCTGCATCCCCATCAGAGGTGCCTGATGGCGTGGCCATTTCGTCAAATAATTCAGTGTCATCCATTTTTTTTTTTTTTACCTTGTCAAAACAAAGTCAGACAGAGAAGGTCCAACATTCACTTTCTCTTCCTCAGCAGATGAGATAGATACAACATGTCCATTCCTGCAGGAAACAAGAAAAACACTTATTAATATCAAATCTCTAATTCTTCACCAGGGTGTGTGACAAACTCTGCACTGATGTTTATTTCCTGTCATATAATTCCACGTGTTATAACATGCAGGTATGGGCATACTGGAATGTGTAGTTTTTGCTGACATTACTTCTCTACTCAAATGTATATTTCAGCGTATATGTATATTTTGTGCGTAAATGTATGTTTTCTACTTTTACCAAAGTCTAAGATCATGTTTATTCCTACATTTACCTACAGGCTAAATTACATGAGTTACATTGCCATTAGAAGCATTGACTCGTGAGAAACAAAATACATCAAATATCGGATTAAAACCTGTTCATGTACGTCAACATGTAAAAAAAAATTGCGTAAACAGGTGAAATTTTGCGTTTATGAAAACACAGTAGCCATGTTAAACTTTTTGCGTCGAAGCACTACCTTTAGCCGATGCTAATAAATTCAGTCTAAGTCTGACAGGATGGGTTAAAGTACAACAAACCGCACAAAATAAGACATTAATGCTACATCTGTGAAGTCAGTTAAATAGAAAAAAGAGGAACTTAGTCAATACTTAAAAAAAAACATATTTATGTCACTAACTTACCGCTTTAACTGAATTCACCACTCACTACGTATTTCCTTGTTTCTTCTTCTTTCTTTTTGAGACAAAACAGAAAACAACAGATGCTGCCCCCTACAGGACAAGGTGGTGAATTACATGCACAAACACACCGGTGGAGTTCAATGCACTTCCATCACTATATTGGGATTTTGATAGACGAAGGAAGCTCACTGTAGTAACATGTACACATGTGCACATAACCACTTGGATTTTATCATACTGCAATATATATATATATATCTATATATATATATACA
>JAPSES010000044.1:15059316-15072871 GCA_029822895.1 Maxillicosta whitleyi | reverse complement strand
TCTCTATTAGTTATCATTGGTGTTGCTGTGGTAATAATAACAAATGTCCACCAGATGGCGACTCATGTTTTCTCATAAAGTCCATGGACTTAAGAACAAAATAATCCAAATAAATAAGGGACTAACATTTATGGTGGTGGTGAGGGGGGGTGGGGGGTGATGTTGTACTTGGTGGAGGTCTGCGCTCTCCGAGTGCTTTTCTATTTTTTTATTTATTAGTCCTTCATATTTCCTCGAGTATAACATGACAATTTAGTAGAGATTAATGTTTTTTAGTTTATTCATTTGATTTGATAGTCACTTGAACATTGTTATATAAATTAAGTAATCATAAAAATGAATGTGCTTTCTTAGACATTAGTTATGGTCCTGTAGGCTAACAGCTAAAAGACCAAATAAATACAATACCTCATACAATCACTTCCAATAATGTCCAGTAACCCTGAAAAATGTGAACTACTTGCAATGAAGTTGTGTAACAGTCTTCTTTTTTGAAATAACAATACACTATTTATCTAAATATAAATGCACTATTTATATATAGACTTTAGTTCATAGATAGACAGTGACTATAAAAAGTCTGCACACCCTTGATTAAATGCCAGGTTTTGTGATGTTAAAAAAAGAGATCAAGACTTTTTCTACCATTAAACATATTAGAAGTTTGGTTTTGAGTTACTCTAACCTGTGTCTGATTACTAATAATCAGTTTTAGCCATAGAACAACACATCTGTCAACCCTTATTTTGAAGCCCGACTTAATGTAGGCTTAGTGTAATCCTTCTCCTTTGGTAGTATTAACATAATTTTAATGTTTTATCAAGTTTATCGGTTTCATCTCTCTACTTTCATGTGTCCCTTGTGCATATATACGCTCACTTTCTTTTTCTCTGACACTTGCTGACACTGATTCACGGCAAGACAGATTAGCACAAATGTATTATAACAACGCTAACGTCTTTGAATATCTCTTTCACCTCACATTACCAGGGGATTATCTAGAATGGAGATCAGGATGTGTCAGTGCTGTGCTTTTAATTTCTCCTCAGCGTGCTTTATAATCTGATCCACACATGTAATGGACAGGAAAATCGATGTAGCAGAGATTACATAGAGTAATCAGTGGTCCAGAGGCGCTTTCTATTACATGGTGCTTTTTCAGGACAAGTATGAAATAAGATAGGACATCTCAGTGAAAACACTAAACCTGGGAAATAAAGGAGCACTGTAATGTTTTTATTTATTTTGGATTTGGCATGAGTCAGCGTTGGCTTTTTCTGATCATAACGAACATAACCATGGCTTATGTTATGATGCAAATATTTAAGTTAACAGGGACAGATAATATTAGAAACTGCAAGGTTATATATATTAAGCAATTTAGAAACAGTGTCACCGATTTGTCAATTTATCAACACATAATGCCTTAATAACCAAGTGTAAGCGTCCGATTCCTGCTATATTGATAACCGTTCTGTGTTTCTGATAATTATTTAAGTAACTGTAATGGACATTAATCATGTAGCAAAACAATGTCACAAGCAGGTCGCCCATTAAAGTGTGCAAATGTCAAGTCAACTCAAGTTAGTCATTATATTTTTGCTAATGAAAGTGCTAGAAAGCATCACATCTTGTCTCCACTTATTCCTCTATTTGTCCTACGGTCAGAGAGAATCCCTGCCAAAACCCTGCTTCATGGTTTCTATGGCAACATGGGGCGAATACTTCATTGACATAATGAGTCTCAATTAAGTTGGTAAAGAGGCCGATTAGTTAAGCCTTTAAGTTTTATGCAAAACCTTGAAACTCCCTATGTTTCCTCTCCATCGTTTAGCTGCCAGCTCAACCCGATCTGAATGCTTGATCAGGTTTAGGCTCAGGACCAAGTCACATGTATATGATTGGTCCACAGTGCTTTCTGTGGTAGAGCGATGAAAGGATGGGATGAGCAAAGAGTTGTCACTGTGTGTGTGTGTGTGTGCAGGAGGGAAGATGAAAAAAAGAGGCTAAGTGTATAGAAAAATCCGAACAAAGGCTACTCTCTCCGTCTCCATCAGTGAAAGGATAGATGGTTAGCATGCAGGGCACTGTCTGGTGGCGTTGATGCGATGTATGTACAGCTTTAGGAATAATTATTAGATCATTTGTCATAAAATGAACTTGTTCCTCTGCAAATTTACAGCAAAAATCTGATCATTTTAAATATTCTTCACCAACAAGTATCATATAAATTAGAAGCATCAAGAACAGAATTTATTATTATTATTTTTTAATTATAAAGTTTATTTGATAGGGACAATGAGAATTACATAGTTTAATTTATACCTGTTACAAACAAGCTGTGACCGATGATTCACATAAAGTGATTATAGCTTATTATAGTTTCCATCTCCAGTGTAGTCAGGCTTTTAGTAGAGAAAATAAATAAATAAATAAATAAATAAATAACTAAAGAAATAAAGAAAGAAAGACAGTGTAAATGTGTAATCTTATTTCTGTGGATATCTGAATATCAGGTCATGTTGAAGAAATTACAGGAGATACAATAATTATTCCCATAAACTGTACATAAATGTTTAAAGAAAATTTCCTTTACTCCCTTATTTTGGCCAGACTTAGTTTGGACTTTGGACTAAAACGGGGCACATGGACTATAATCTTCCTACCCTTCTAAACTAAATCACCTTAGCATTAAGGTTGGGTAATGACCGAAATCTTTTTTCAGCTTAATAGGAACATTTGTGACACCATTCAGCATTTTTTTTTTTTCCCTGTGTAGAATGTTTTTTCCCCCTCAGTATTATGCATCAATTATCAAATCAACTGATTTAGAGCAGTGTTTCAATGACTAACATAATCTGTGTGGAGGGAGGTGTGATCTGCAGGAAGTAAAATATATAATGAGCTAATCAATATTTTCTGTGTTGTGTGCTGGATTGCTTAGAACATATTTTGACATGGTTAAGATTTGTTATTTGTGTTTCTCTGAGGAACTGACATGGGACAAATGAAGATAAAGATGGGGTAGGGGGCGGGCATATTAAAGTTGTACTCATTTTTAAATGTTTTTTTAAGAACTTTTCCCCCTTTTTCTCTTGTTGGTTTTGGTTTTTTGATATTTGAAAAAAAAAAAAAAAACACAAAAAATCCCCACTAAACAATCCCACGTAACATACGTAAATAATTGGTGTAAAATGCTGTTTATCGTGTTTTCATGGTCATCAGATATGACCCATTTGGACGTTCAGATGCTCTGTGGTTACCGTGGAAACACCATCATCTTCTACAGCATTGATTCACCAGTAAAACCCAAAGTAACTTTTTCTTCAGTGTTCTCTGTTTTGATATAATAAGCTTTGAATTTGAATGAGTTTTCATGAACATCTACATTAAATGTAAAGCATTAAATATAGGAAATAATTTAGACTGAAAAAAGCTAAATATGGGTCTTTATGGGTTAATCCACCAAATATATATATTTCTAAATATTTCAGTTTTTAGACAGTTTCTATTGCTGTTCCTGTACCTTCTGTCCCTTATTTCAGTGCCATGCATATATTGTGCCCATGCGTTAACATTATAGGGTGACAATGAGATGCAGAATGTGCCAGATTGTTTTAGTCTCCTGCACCTTATCGCCTGCTTTAACACTCAACTTCACACTTGTTTCTGGAGCGAAAAGATGAAAAACAAAGTAAGCACAGGCACACTGTCCTTATTTCAGGTTAAAGCTTGAAATGAACCACAGGATGGATTTTCTGTTAGATTTTCTGTCTCTGATGCCGACTATTTGGCACATATGACACAGCAAAATACAACCAGTTCACAGTTAAAGGCTGCTGTCTTCAATTGCTTCAGTGTGGACGTGGGTTAGAACAGTTTTATGTTTGAGTGACAGTGTGAGTTTAATCAGAATTTGATGATAGTTGTGGGATGTTTGCTGATGTTGCAGAGTCACTGTCAATCAATTTAGATTAAACCACGTCTACACAGACTTAATAAAGGGAGATTAACCAAGTGTTTTACTCCAAACTCATTAGAACATTTAAAGACGAGAAATATATGATAGTTTACACTAAGTTTTAGTCATGTTTGACGGGGTTTACTCATGAAATGTCAAACAAAAATCAAAGCAAAATCAGTTTTGCACCAAATGAAAGCATCTGGTAGGTGGTAGGAAAGTAATATTAGTGCCTGTTAAAGCAGCTAATGTCATCTTTTTTTTTTTTTTTTTTTTTGCAACATGCTTGATGACTAATAAATCAGAATTCCAACAGCTTAATTATCCAGAAAACTAAATCTGAACCTAGTTCCTGTCTTCCCGTGTGGTTTCCTCAGGCCTGGATGACTGCCTGCAGCAGTACATCAAAACCTTCGAGAGGGAGAAAGTAGGGGGGGACCAGCTGCTGCGTATCACCCACCAGGAGCTGGAGGATCTGGGAGTGTCCAGAATCGGACACCAGGAGCTCATTCTGGAGGCCGTGGACCTGCTCTGTGCTCTGGTGAGTCTGAACCTCCCATACTGCCCTCCCACTCCTCTGTACTGTCACTTCAACAGGCAACAGTCACTGGTGTTGGATGAAGTTTGTGTTTATTTGAAGTTTATTACACACAGCTCGGCCTCTCACATCCCTCAAGTGTTAGCTGAAGATTAACTGTCAAGCAAAAACTTTCAATCATAGATTAAGTTTCTGTTAATTTTATGCCAATGTTATAGTTTATGCCAAATTATCGTTTAATTATACACAGACATTTTACAAAAAGAATAGTGATTTGTTGGCATTGAACATTGAAATAAAAAGGTTATTTTATGTTTAGCGTTTTAGCTTTGCAAACAAATCGTGTTAAATAAATGTCAAGTTAAATATACACAGCATATTACTGGAAAATACCAAGAAATTACAGACAACAGCAGGTACTAATATTTAATATAAACTATGAATGGACAAAACAAATATTAGAGGTTAACCCATAAAGACCCAGTGCTATCAGTAAATTATTTTGGTTGCCAGTGCATGTTTGAGGCTTTATGGAGAGTGAAAATTATGTGGAAAAAGTAGCAAAATACAAATGTTTCTGTTAGTTTCAGTCAGCTTTTTTTTTTTTTTTTTTTTTTACAGGTGTATCTAAAACAATGATATTTATACTAACTAACTGTAGTTATCTTAAAATAATTATGATAAGACGATTATGTAACAGTAAAACAGCTACTGTACATGTCATGGAGACTGTTCCTTTGAACCTAAGATTTGATTTGATTTTTATTACTTGTAATCGGTGTTGAAAAATGCCAAAAAAAAAAAAAAAAAAAATACCACAAGGAAGTGAATATTGATTCAAAATTGATATATTTCTACAAATATTTTATAGAGCTATAGGGATTTAATATTTAATCATTTGACCAACTGAAAGAAAGTTTTCTGACCTCAGTTTTCAAACATCACTGTAAATAACAGTTAATAATCTGACCAAAATATCCTCCACAGGCAAATCTTACAGCTATCATTAGTGCTGACATGGATTATAGCCTCCTCCTGATGCGATTTCTGCTCATAGTTTCAAACCTACAAGTTTTCTGTGTGTCAGCATGACAGACTGCTGTTCTGCTGATTGCGCTGATGTGCTGTGAATTAGTGAAAGCATATTTATTTTTGCATGTTCTATAGCACTCAGACACACAAGGTGAACACACAGAACTTTGACACTGTTGGGTTTGTGACTTGTGTATCTTTAGACTCATGTTTGTTCAATATCCTGCATTTCTCAGGGAATCTGCACTCTAAAAATAACATTTGTAATAGATTTTTAGTCTCTGTGATGAATCAAATTACCTTCTTAGGAGATATTAAGTTATTATATATGACATATATCACTGATCCATCAAACTCACATATTTGTAGATGTATTATTTATTTGCAAAATGACTAATGTCTGTTTTTCATTTACAGAGTATTTCATACAGACCAACAGGAACAGCTAAAGCTCTCTCTGAGTTTTTAATCTTCTACGTGCTTGAATTATGCGGCCCCAAATTGACAAGAAATACCAAAACAATTCAAGTTACTCAACTACTGACAGCCACTACAGTCAATATTTACTTTAATTTACATCATTATTGGAATTATTCTCATTACTGTGTTATTTTTCCTCTGTAAATAGTCATATCATTTAAAAACAATTATCTTGATTTTATTATCTTTGACTAATTTTGGAGCTTTAATTAAAATGTAAAATGTAGTTGGCTCTGAGTCTGAGAATTTCATTACTGATAACAATGTTCTGCATCATTATCTGGGTGACGATAGTTACAAAACATGGAAACTGAACTTAGATAGTCAACAACCTGAAAAGCATCACACAACACAGTGCTTTAAAAATGATTATATTATTTTATGCATTTTTTTAAGATAAAGTGTGATAGATTACAACCGTCTGTCCATAGGAATGTTAAGTATGTTCTAAAACTCTGTTGCTTATTTGAGAACTATTGTTAACAACTTAGAGTGGTGTCATCCAGTGTGTTTGATTTCATTCCTTTTCTATTTTTATCTGCAATCCGAAGGGACGGCCTATGAGACTGTCAGTAAATAAACATAAAGGTTTTTTTTTTTGCTGATCCACAACATAAATCATTAACTTTTCTGTCTTCAGTATCTGCGGTCGGGATTGAGACATGACAGATTCTAACTGTGGAGACATGAAAAGAGAGCATAAAAAGGGTATATAAGAACTGTGGATGGAGAGAAAAGAGTTGAAAATAGGAAGACGGCTGCTTTAGCCCAGCAGACAGAGGGAGACTGGATGGAGATTTAATGGACTGAGGTCACAGATGCTATCTGAATCTAAAGTCTCTTCATCCTGCATCGCTGGGGGCCTTGCTTCAGCCCCAAAGCTCCTTACATAACTGGGATTTAGTTTTAAGTCTCTCAGGCACTGCTGTATTAAATATGATTAGTGGCCCTCCTGCCGCTCTCTCCCCTCCCAAGAAACTCTGACGTGACAGACGCCCACAGGCTTGCATGTGCAGTTTCGTTGTTCAGTGTAATGAATGTTCTGCTTTCCCTAGACATGCAAAGTGACAGCTGGAGAGGAGCGGGGCCGGGTGGATGGGTCACTTGTTTATTTCCTCACATGTTTGTCTTCTGAGCATCTTCAGTAGTTTGGACGAGGCGTCTGCTCGGGCAGCGGCCTCTTTATTCGCGCTTCAGGCTTCTGACTGGAGGAATTCTTGGAAGTTAAACACACAGTTAAAACAAACAATGACATTCTCTTTAAACAAACCCAATTTGCTTTTCTTTCTTCTCTAGAATTATGGGCTGGAGACGGAGAATTTGAAGACTCTTTCCCATAAGCTCAATGCATCTGCAAAGAACCTGCAAAACTTCATCACAGGGAGGCGGCGTAGTGGCCATTATGACGGCCGAGCTACACGTAAACTGCCTAATGATTTTCTTACCTCAGTGGTGGACCTCATTGCTGCTGCCAAAAGCCTCCTGGCATGGTTGGATAGGTGAGATTTGGAAAAAGGTGCACATGACATAGTTGAAATCATGCATATAATAAACCTTAATTACTTTAATATCATATTCAAACACTTACTGATAAGAGAATGTGATGAGTTATGAAAATACATTTGTGCATAAAAGACAATGGTAATGTAATTTCTACAGTACGGATGGGAGCAACTTCACTTCTTACTCTTATTTCTAACTTAAATAAGCCAATCCATTTCCAAATGTTCAATAATTGTTTAAATTTCTAGTCAATTATATGCCCAAGGATTAAAAAGAGTGTGATCCAAGAAAATGAACATCCTCATTCATTCAAAAGTAAAGGGAAAACATTCTTGGCACCTGAGCGTATCTCTCTGTTTTATACTGGAAGTTCTTTATCACTACTTACTGGTAAGAAATAAGCAAACATTTCTTGAAAAGATCTGAAGCTGAAGTGAAGCACTGAATTCTGGGGATTCTAGATCTGCCTATTCCATATGAACATCATTTTTGTTTTTTCATGTTATTTCTGTGACCAATTGGGTGACAAGAACAGATGAGTAAAGGCCTATTATATAAGTAGATTTTGACACGATGGCCAAAAAGGCACCAAGTAAATCTATTTATATTTGGCTTTATCCTTTAGTCCCTCTGTGGGATTGTGGCAGTGTGAGGGTGTGCATCTGAATCCGGACGTTCCAAGCTTACATCAATGATTTTAAATAAGAAAATCTAATTACTGGTTATCCTCATGTACAAGCATCATGAACAGCATTATTATTATTATACCATATTGCATAACATATACAATATGGAGTGCAGAGAGAAATAAAATGCTGTGTTTGTGTACTGCAGCTTTATCAAAAATGAGATGATTTTGAGTGATGTGCACCAATGTATCCATACATTTACCAATGATTTAATCTCAAAATAAGAATGATCTAATGGTTCATTCCAGGTGCTCTTTCTTTTTCAGATCTCCTTTTGCTGCTGTGGCAGATTACTCCGTTACCAGAAATAATGTGATCCAATTGTGTCTTGAGCTCACGACAATTGTACAACAGGTAAAAACATTTGTTGTAAATTCATCTTAAGCCCTTGGCCTTATTGATTTTTCTTTCATTTACACATACTTGGATCATTCAATACATTAATGGCTGAAATGTGATGTATAAGCATGAATTCTGCAGTTTGGTTGATTACATAGGAGGAAAATACATTACTGTGTAGGTGCATGCATTTTCTAGAAATAATTATATTCAGTGCACTTAAAATATAAGTAGAAGTGCAATCTATACACTGGAATTACCTCTTAAACACAGCATGCTTTCTCTCCTTTCCGTGTCAGATAAATCATACAGAAATACATTCCTGTTTAAATGCAAGGGAGCTGTAATATTTATTAAAATCCCTTAATAATACATAAAGCACGTTGAAGTCTGTTAAATGCAGACATATACTAGAATCAAGTCACGATAATCAGTTCAGTACAAATTGTCTGTAAACAAGAAATTAAATAGATTTTAGGATGTTTATGTAGTGCTAAGAGGAAAAATTAATGGTGGGAGGGAAAGAGGCCGAGAAAAGGCAGAGAGAGGAAGAGAGAGAGAGAGAGAGGAAGAGAGAGAGAGGAAGAGACATGCCTCCACATCGGTGATTCATTTGTTTTGTGTTTGTGCATGTCTGTGTGGGAGTGTTGGGGGTTATAGGTGCCAAGTTGCTCGGTTTTTGCTTATATCCACCTACAGCAGAATTGCCAATAATAACTTCATTTTGACACATTCTCTTGAGGTAACAGTGCTCTCTGAATGTTCCCCAGGATTGCACTGTATATGAAACAGAAAACAAAATCCTACATGTGGTGAGTTACTGACTTTATCCCACTTTAACGTAAACGGAGCTTAATGCACACGCTTCAACTTTGTATTCATCACAACTGTGTCCTCCCCAGTGTAAAACTCTGTCTGAAGTTTGCGACCACATTATCTCCCTGTCCTCGGATCCCATGGTGTCCCAGGCCGCTCATTTGGAGGTTGTGCAGCTCGCCAACATAAAATCCACTGAAGGATTGGTAAGACTATCCCTCAAATGTAAAGGACCACATGAGTGTTTGGGAGTTTCCACAGTATGTCTCTGTATCTGTGCTGCTGCAGACGCTTTGCAGATGGATTAACTTCACATATAAACCCCATGCATATGTGAAGTTAATTACATGCTATTGGCTTTAATCAGCTAATTGGCATTAATGCATTATCCGAGGCTCTGCAAAGCTTTATAGTTTGCATCTAAAAGGCTCATTTGCATTAAATAGAAAAACAAATGCAAACTATTCTTTATTATTTCCTTTTTTTCAGATGATCTATTATAACATCAGTTGCTCGTCTTTCTGTTTTTCTGTTTATTCATAACAAGCACAACTGAAACTGCAGTATTATATAGACTCTTCATGGTGATCCATCCAATCACATACTGAGCTGCTGCTGTGGGTCAAACTCCCAAGAAGGTGGTAGATTTACTTAGCAGCATCACTCTCCTCTTCTCATTATAAACACAACAAAAAGTACTTTACCGCATTACACAGTATGTATGGCACATGCACATTACTGAGCAGACTTTTCATTATCTTCAGTTAAATAGGGTGTCATATACTTAAATATCAAGATGTCAAATTGTTTTCCAGGTGTGATGAAATGAACACAGGAAACACCTTCCAAAAACAGAATAAGTACAAAACTACTAATACTGAATGATGATGAAACAGACTAATTGCTAAAGTTGCAACAGCATGATTCTGGCAGCATATTGACACTTATTTGGTTGAAATATGGCATGTGCAAATCATCAAAAGCATGTTCTTCAGTTAAGTTAATTCAGCTGCTTAAACCTAAAACTAACTTAAGCTTGTTTTTACCTCTCACCTTGAAGTTACACTGGAATTTTGTTGATGATGATAAAAGATTAAAAAAAAAAAAAAAAAATAGACCTCTATACTTAACTGTACTGATGTTTATGCTGTTTATGAGCCATGTAGATACAGTCACGGAAAAAAAATATTAGGCTGTCCTTGTTTTCTTCAATTTCTTGATCACTTTAATACAGCTAAAGGTGCATTTGTTTGGACAAATATAATGATAACAACAAAAAATAGCTCATAATAGTTTAATTGCAGAGCTGATATTTATCCATTTTCCATGTTTTCTTGATAATAACCAAAATCACTTCAGTTCTTACATCAATAGCTATGGCATTGTACTGGCAAAAACAGTAATTTTAGGCATTGTTTTGTTTCTGTCTGTTTTAGTCACATGATACACACAGGAGTTAGCATTTGATTGCATAACCATTGTTTATGATGACATTTGATGATCTAATATTTTTTTCTGTGACTACCGTTTGTTTGACATTTAAGCCTTCACAGCAGTACATTATACTATTCTCCAAAGTGGTGTTAACAACATTAACATATTATGCTTACAGATTTATGGATGTATCCCTTTGTTACTGATGATTTTGTTGATGAGAATTTTGCGTTTTTAGTGACAAATCCTGAACACTAATATGGTGGCTGTAGATGTCCCAAATCTAGGTTTCTCTCAGCTTGTGGGTATATGACTCAGTTGATAAAAAGAACATGAAAAGAACACGTTGTCTGTGTTGAATTTAGAGAACTGTAATTAATTATAATTTGCAAATAACAATGAATTAACTATCTACGCATGCACTCGCTCTACATTCAATAGATGTGTGTGTTGAATTGCATAGGAGACAATTGCCGGTGAATATCCATACACTCTTTGCTGGTCTCTTTCTCACTGACCTACACTCAGGCAAAGGCTCCCTGCTTGGGGCCACAGTGAAGAGCCCCACCCCCATGCAAAAGCCAGTGGGGGGGCATGGAAGTCCTCTCATCCGTTCAGTGAAACCTGAACAGAATAGTGGCCTAAAAATAAACCTCTTACACTGTCTGTCTTCAAGACTGGCATGCTGCTTCTGTGTGTAAGTTTACATGCGTGGACTACTCATGTGTGTTTACGTGTGAGTGTGTGTTTGCATGTGTGTATTTGCACTTTAGATCCCTTTTAGTGAAAGCTTTGAGTTTCAGCTTTTCAACTACAGACAAACAGTATTGGCAGATAAACAGTCCGCCGTGTTTCACTGAATCTGCTTGGAGGAGCATCTTTGTATGACAATTTGGATTCTCAGTTAATTTGAAGAATACACACAATAAGGGACCTTTTTGTAGTCATTTAAACATTTGCATAACAAGGAAAATTGTAGCCAAATTTGAAGAACACTTGAGTCTTTCATTGTTGCTGAAGAATAAATCCAGATTTTTATTTTTATTTTTTTTTACCCTTTTGGCACTACATGCAGATTAAAAAAAGGAGATTTGCAAACATGCTCAGGCCACAGTGTTTTCTGCAAATGGTGTAAAATGGCTTCGACGCATTGTGTTTAATGAACCGTGTACTTGAGAATGCTTCAAAATGTAAATGTTAGTTTATATTTCCACTGTCTTCCCACAGGGCATGTACATCAAGTCAACATATGACGGGTTGCATGTAATCACAGGGACGACAGAAGGAGTAAGCACCAGCCTCTTGCTCCTCTCATTTGCTTGCAATACAATATGTAGAGTGAGATGTGTCACTTGTGATTCTATCAAAGTGATCTTTGCCATGACAGTGAAATAGAGCAGTGGCTAATGAGTCGTCATTTCTGTCTATCCATCAGTCCCTGGCTGACCGCTGTAAAAAAATCCATGCTGGAGATGAAGTCATTCAGGTCAATCATCAGACAGTGGTAAGACCACATTTGATTCCCTTTGGTTTAATTTACCTGTCCTGTGTTTTGTATGCGTTTGAAGTTGTTTTGTGTTGTTACATCGATTTCTAAAGGGAATACTTAATTAATTCATATATGCTTGTTTTGCACATAAAAAAGTACATGAATCACAGCAGTCAGGTTTCCATCTAAATCAGGGGTCTCAAACATGAGGCCCGGGGGCCAAATGTTGCCCACCACAGGTTCTAATGCGGCCCGTGGGATGAATTTGTAAAGTGTAAAAAATCCACAGTCAAGGCTGTTGAACTCATTTTAGTACAGACTAATATGATCTACAGTCAAATAATAACAGAATCATTTCCAAAAAAATAACTATATTTTCTTTTATCTTTTCTTCTATTTTCTTTAGTGTGAAAAAAATTATATTCTATTATGTCTATAAATATTGACAACTTCACATTTTTGTCCTTGTTTTAGTGCAAAACATAGCAAAATATTTACATTTACAAAATATCCTGTAACAATAAAATGTGAATAACCTGAAATTCAGCACAATTTGAACACTTTTCTGCCTGTTATTAAGTGTGTTTGTAGATCCGATCCATAACGAACATGTATAAATAATAAGTTGAGGCACATTATAGTTAAAATTGCAGTTATTTTTGACAAGAAAGTTTTTTTTTCAGGTTATTCATATCTTTTTCATTTGGGTACATTATAAAAGTGTGTATTTTCATAATTTAATGGGTTTGTCTTCACTAAAACAGACATATTTCGAGTTGTTATCATTTATACATTATTATGCAATTATTTTATATGTTATTATTTTACTGATCCAGCCCTGTTGAGATCAAATTGGACTGAATGTGGCCCCAGGGGGAAAATGACTTTGAAACCCCTGATCTAAATGTATGACAAATTATAAGTGCATTTTCAGAAAGTCTGTAAAAGAAAAGATACATTTTTGAGTGCTGCCAACCACTAATGGAGGTTTACAGAGGTATGTAGTAGATGCATGAAGGTAATCGCTCTGTGTTTTAACTGTCCATTTGATAGAAAAGGTCAGGGCTAAGACTGAAACAATAATGAATGGTTATTATCAACATCCTGTCCTGGTAGGTGACAGTTAGATCAAGTGCAGTGTTGCGTTCATTGACGTCATACCTGTTACTGTTGACTGAGCAGCTGATGGACATTTAAACACAGGTGTCGGATTTGGAGTTTTATCTATTTATTCAAAAAATCCTAAGGCTGCTCTGGGTTTTTCATTCTGAAAT
>JAPSES010000044.1:15044124-15059216 GCA_029822895.1 Maxillicosta whitleyi | reverse complement strand
CCCCCCCTTGGAATGTACCTAGATCCGCCCCTGCATAGCATAGCATTATTTTCATCTCTTTTCAATATATTTCAAGGTTTATCAACTTCTTTGTCTAACATTTGTGGATTAGCATGTCCCTTCTGTTATGGCATTAGTGTTGGTTTCTTGTATTCATTTAATTGATGTTGTATTCTCTTCACTGGTCTACAGATACAAGCACACTTCCGAGACATTTAATTACATTCATTTATTTATTTGGTGTTTTTTTTTTTTTTTCACTTGAACTCCCATGTCTATGAATCATAACTAGTTATTTACATTCTATTTTTGAGAACAGACTAAATGAAATGCATCTATTTAGTGTACTGTGTGAATGTAGTAACTGTATTCATATGTGCACCAGGTCTTATTATCATTCAAGATTATGTTTCGAGACCTTTTGAAGCAAGTTTTAGATTTACTGTTCATCATTAGCGTAAAAGAGTACTTCAGATGACATGTCGTAACTGCTTATGGCTCCAAGAAATCTATGATTAAAAGAAAACAATATTCAACGTGATTTTCTCTTAGCTGGTACAGCACTGATTCTTCCACTCCCCTTCCGTGCACCCACACAAGTGTTTTCTTATATTTTGCTTAATTAGACCTCTTCTCTGGACTGTGTTGGTGTGTTCACAGACTGTGCTGGAATGACATGTCATTCAAGTATCAATTAAGTGTGTTGCATCTGCAAGAGTGGGATAAACTTCATTATTATTATAATGAAAAATTTGATCACCTCAGAGCAAATTCCTTGCAAAGTTGATGTACAGCATTATCAAACCCTAAAAAGAGTGAAGTAATACAGTCTGCTTTCTGCTAGAAGTGAAGTGTAAAGTGATTAAATTCAAATGTATCTGTACAGCAGCATCTAATGCAAAAAGAGTTCAAAGTGTTTTACATAGATTAGTATTAAATCGGTGGAAATGAAAGCAAAAACATTCAATGGTGCACACTTTAAATATAGCAGCCTTTGTCTAAAATAATTGCTACTTGTATGTGCAACAGCAAGACGTGTGATAATTATGCGGACCAAGTCAGGTTCATTTCAGTCAGTCAACTCACCCACTGAATGCAGCCAGTTTTATGGAGAATAAGTGCAAATAGAGACGTTATTGTGGTGTCAAGACTCTTTCATCTCAGTATGAAGGATAATTTGAAGGCAGCAAAAAGTGAGAGCAGAGAGGAGAGAGATGATGCTCTGCATTGTCAATCAAAAGGAGAAGAACATGCTGTATCTCAACAGGCCTTTTTTCACAGTCGGTGTTTGTACTTGTCATAGCAGGAAAAGCAGAGGTGTAAATAATAACATTAATGATGGCTGCATTTTAATGGTTCTTCTGTCGGGGAAATGAACCTCCTAATTACACTTTCCTTTATGTTATTAATCACACCTCTGCTTAGGTTTAATTGTCAGCATCTTCTTTGAGTCTAACTGTGATGATTTGTCGTGTGTTTCTTTTCTATCGTGTGTTTTGGATATAATTTGTGTGTAGTATGGGATACAGTTACAGAGTTTGGTGGAAGATGCTGAAGTGGTGTAGGTGGAGGAGACGTGTCCTTCTGTTCCATTCCGTCTGAGTGATGGAATGAGTTTGACAGCTTAAGTAGGTGATGGCAAAATGTAAAGTCAGCTCACACACCAGCTGATCGGAAGTGCAGTGCCAGTCATGTTGAGTGACAGAACACATTTAATTCAGCGTGGTCGATAGTTGGGACAAATAAACGGTGGTGGTTTGTTCAGTTTTATAATGAGACTGCCACTTGGGTTATACTGTCCAATAACAGACAAGCCTAATATTCTTAAATATAACTAAATTGTCTTGCATTAAGCAAAGAATAGTCTGTGGATAGGGTGAGTAAAGTTTGCTTTTCTTGAGTTTTAAAAAAGTAGAGTCTTAAAACTAAGTGTAGCCACTGAATGCCACTGAAACTTCAAACTTTAACTGAGTTATTTAAGATAGACTAGTACTACTGAGAGGTTGTGTAAGAGGTCTCACTTACTCTGCTGGAATATTATGTAAACCACTGTTTAGCTCATTAGTGCCATATTAAGGGGCTTATAAGTGGTATTAATATATAGCCTCTTAACAACAGGAGGGAGTTGTGTACCAGAACACATTTAGGACTAAAACCACCAATGAATCAACATCTCATTGTGTACACACCTGTGTTATGGTTTTAGAGTAAAATAACATTTTTTATAATAGTCATGTGCTACATCAGGTGATAGTTTACATTATCATCCTGTTAGCTTGGCTTGGCTTTTTGTGGGAAAACAGTCAGTAAAACCACAAATCACCTTTCTTTTCCGCACAGTTTATGTTGTCAGTAGCTGTTAAATATCTGTTTGGAATCATCTAAATAAGGTCAGAACTGTCCCAGTTTAGTCTGAACTGTGGATCAACAAATAGTGATCTTAGCGAAGATAAAAAAAAAAAATGTCATTATAATTTCATAAACTTCATAATGGAACTCACACATGTAGAAGAAACACAGCAATTTCAGCAACAACCTCCATGCTTTTCATTTACAGCTGTGTCCAGTGGTGAAAAAAAACAGTGCCTTTAGTTTTTATCATGGAGTCATTTTTTTGACTTTAAAGGTGGTGACTTTAATGGTTTTTAGTGGTTCTCTTTCCATCTTATCTCTTTCTCACACTTCTGTCAAAGGCCCTGCAGTGTTACTCACCACAGGAAACTGAGAGAGCGACTCACTACTCCTTTTAGTGGTCACATAAAAATAAAAAAATAAAAAATGCTTTTATGTCTCTAGTTTAACTTCATCACTCTTTATTTTTATTCAACACTTTAATGATTTTCATCTTGATCAGGTCATATCTGAATATTTTAAATATGACTCCTTTAAGATAAAGATAGATATATTAAATTAGATATATTTTCTTAAAATTTGATTTTTTTTTTAAAATGAAAAACTGCTGTTTTTTTTTTTTTATGTTTTTGATTTTATTCATAGAGAGCACTTTGGATTGCCTCCTACATTACCTATATAAACAAACAACAAAACAGTGAATAACACTCAGGAATTTTAACTAAATGTTAAAACGACCAGAAAAGAAACAGACAAGTGTTGAGACCCTATAAAACTAAGACCATTTGTTCAGTAGTCACCAGTAACACACAGACCACCCACGGGGTTTTAGCATCTTTTTTATAACTAGAAAGAAAAATTAGGAAAAAAATAGAAAAATAAATTACATCAACAAAAGGAAAGAAATTCGAGAAATGAAAAAAAGGAATCATTTTAGCTTTGAAAATGTAATAGCAGTATATATGTACACATATACAACGGCAGTATATCAGAAGCATACAATCATAATGTATGACGGGATTATGTGAGTGTTTAAGCATGAAGCTTAAAAAGAAGTCAAGGTTTTTACTTCTTAAAATAAACACTTATTTCGGACTAGACGCAATGAGTTACCTTTGTTGGATTAAAGCAGAATTCGGAGTTGATCATCTCTTTAATGCTTCCTGTGTGAACAGTTTGTGAGTTATGGCTGTCGAGGTGAAAAATGACTTGGAGAGGAACAAAGTAACTGCGAGGTCAGAGCCTGGAAAATGCCTGGTTTCTCGGTCAGCGTGGCTTGGAATACGTTAGTTGTTCTGAAATTCAGTGCAACTCATCCAAGCAAGAGAGAGGATATTTTCTCCCCAAACTGGACTTGGCATATTTGGTTCAGCGGCAGACAGTGTTTCTCAGGGCGGGATGTTTTTTTTTTTTGCGCCAAATGTCATCAAAACTGGGTTAAAGACTATTTACAAGGCATGCAGCTGTTCATAGCACACAACATCAGAGCTTACCACATCATTACAGTGCCTGCTCCTTGATACCACTGGAGGTGTACAAGCTGCCTTTGGCGTCCAACTTTCCATTTGACTTAGACATAGATCCTCATCAACATGAAATAGTGCAGCCGGAGGCTACGCTTCCAAACGTCAGGATCCAGGCACATTATTAAAATAACGACTACGGCAGCACCTTAAATTAAATGTGTGCTGGGTGAGTTCAGGGGGCAGACACACAAATATATGAGGAAACAAATGTTTGTATCAGATCCAGGATTATAAATATCATAGGTAATAAAAACTAAACCCAGGTCATTGTGTTAAATAAAATAAAAACAACAGTTGACAGATGTTACTGTCAGATGTTAGTGATTCACTGTGTTGAAGAATACAAAGACTCTTTTACCTTCAGTAAACTGTAGTTTCTCAGATTGTGACCTTTTCTAGCTTCTATAAATCAAAGGCTTTGACAGATTCTACTTTCACTTTCTATATGCTGCATATATTCTGTACTATTCTCAATATGTGGCAATAACTGAGTTACTATTAATACCTCAAACATTATTTATTCAATAACTCAGTTATTATTTATTGGTAATATTCCAACTTTGGTTATTTATAATTTATAGGTATTTATTGGTTTTATGTTTTTCTTTCATGTCTTGTCTGGTTTTATAGATTTATAGATTTTTATCAGATGTAGCCCTTAAGTTCCAAGTACTGCTTGTACATTTTTATAGATTGAATGAGGCTAGAAAAAATTAAGTATACCCTGCAAGCTTTATCTGACACATTTTCATGAAGAATGAATAAATGCAAACATATATGTCATACAGATGTATTTATTACTTATTTTATGTTTGCTTATACCAAAACATTCTATTCTGTTCTGTTCTGTTCTATTCTATTCTGTTCTGTTCTATTCTATTCTATTCTATTCTATTCTATTCTATTCTATTCTATATATATTAGAATTATTCTGTTCTGTTCTATTCTATTCTATTCTATTCTATATATATTAGAATTATTCTGTTCTGTTCTATTCTTCAAAATGTAAGCTAGATTAAAATGTCTTACTGGTAAAACTGACTGACACTAAAACCAAACCCAAAACTGAATTGAAGAAAAAGAAAAAACCCCCCACAAAAATAACAATATTCATTACGCTGTAGTTATTATTCTGATTCGATCAGTGTTAAATCCATGTAATATTTGCTGATCAGAGTGTGAATCATTGGGGAAGCCCAGACTGCATCATGCTGTTATTGTTTTGAAGGTGGGCTGGCAGTTGAAGAACTTGGTGAATTTGTTGCGTGGGGATCCTGCGGGTGTCACCCTGACGCTGAAGAAACGCCCACAGAGCACGCTCACCTCCACTCCAGCTCTGCTCAAGAACATGAGATGGAAACCATTGGCTCTGCAAGTACGATACTGTCTCATCTTCCACACACATGTTTGTGCATGACTGGTGTTGTTTTCACTGTGTTTGTTTGTATATGTTTCTAAATGTGGTTCTGTCCCTACTCAAGACTGCACTGACTCTAAGACAAAAGCAGAATTTTACCATTAACTAGTGATTTCTATGGATTAAATGATTAGTGATTTTGTGCTACAAAATGTCCAAAACATTAACATTTCCTGAAGCTTCAAATTCCTTATTGGTGGACAAGACAAGAAGAAGAGAAGTAAAAAATCTAAAAAAAAAAAAAGTAAATCATTGAGTTTATTCTTGCATGTTCAGAAAATGAAATCTAAATTCTTTTGCCCGAGTCTGCAGAAAAACATAATATAAAAGTGTACAAAAAGCACAATTAAGATAGTAAAAAAAAGCCAAAAATAATTGATTGTCATATAATTACAATTTTTATTTATATATTTTTATTTAGCAAAAATGTTTAACAGCTTTCACCGCAAATGCAGAAAATAAACTAAGACAAGAAAAGCACATGAGCATAATTTAAGTGACAAAAACCAGCTTTGGACTATAAACTATCATCCTTTTTTATGTGCTCGTTCACTTTGTACATAAACCTGTGTCTAAATTGTCCAGGTTTTCAGCATCATTAAGGACACACAACATATTTATTGTCGTTTAAGTTGACATTTCAGCCATGAATGGCATCTGTTGTCCTACTTTGGCCAAACCAATCGCATTATCAGGATAGTGTTCCTGAGCCAGAATGGGTGGAAATAAGAGGGACATGTATTAAAGTAGCCCAGCTTTTCTTTGAGTCCCAGGCCAGAGAAAATGTTTTTTCCCCCCGAGGCCCTGAAGCGCAGCACTGCTCAGCCTCCTCCCCCATCACATCCTCACATTCTTCTTCTCTACCTAAATTGAATTTGCTCTCCTACTGACATTTTTAAGGACAGAAAATAAAAAGGGGACGTGGAGAGTGTAATATGTTCTTTTCTGCTCTGAGATGGACTAAACTTAAGACAATCAAGGTAGACTGCTAAGTTATTAAAAAGAACATTGTACAGGCAGCCCGCAGTAACTCTGACACACATAATAGACTTATGATGGAACACATATCCCAGTAATACATCTCTGATATTAGTCAGACACTAGTTATGCAACATATTTGCATAGTTTGAACAAATTAGTATTCTATTGATGAAACAATTTCACCTCTTACTCATTTATTAGAGCTCCAGTTTTAATTTTTTTTTTTAGATGAACCCATGTTTCATCTCTGCAAAAGACATTCACTATAGTTCTGGAGCCCTTTTTAATATATTAATTTGGAAATTATTCAAAAGGTAAACGCATGATAATAAATATAAGTTGACAAATGAGGGAAAGGGTACTCTGTGTCTGTGTATTACATCAAAATTAACAAACTATGTAGGCTGTGACCAGATTTTCCTTGACCTGAATGGAAAGGATGACTAAACTGCTCACCAACCTGTCTGCCTGTGTGCACCAGTTGGAAGTGGAGCATCATAACGTACAGTGCAGCGCTCATTTCATGGCTGAGATGCTCAGCGGTGGCATAGCCCAACCCATCGAACGGTCCCTGACTGACTGACTAACTGACTGAACTGCTGTGAACTACGAATTTTCAATGTGTCAATCTGTAACAGTTTCTCTCCCTCTCTCTCTCTCTCTTTCTTTCTGTCTCCCTGTCCCTCTCTCTCTCTCTCTCTCTCTTTCACTCTGTCTATCTTTAACAAATACACACACACTCTCACACACAGCCCATCTTTCCTCAGAGTCCCAGCAGCAGTGTCGCCACGCCCACTAGCACTTTAAGTACTCCATCCAGGAGGGGAAGCTGTGCTCTGCAGGACCTCTACATCCCCCCTCCCCCCGCTGAGCCTTACACCCCGAGGTGAATACTAACACACACAGAAGCCGAGCACTGAACCAGAGAGGGACAGCGAATAGTTTTATGTACAGTCGTGTGCAGAAGACCATCAAATCGAGAGATTTTAGTAAGATTCTACAGATTTTTCAGTCTTGGTAAGGTGAAATATTAGTTTAATTTAGTTTAGTTTAGTTTAATTTAGTTTAGTTTAGTTTAGTTTAGTTTAGTTTAGTTGCCCATTCGATACAATAGAATGATCTAAAAAAAACAAGACAAAAAAGGCTTGCCTATAAAGTTGTAATACTTTTATTTTCAGACACATTTCCATTCACACACATCAGTCCAACCTTTGACCAAGTACATTTATTACACACTGAGTCCCAATTCCACTTTATCTATTAAGAATAAATCACATTGACACAATCATTTCAAGTGAAAATGTAAAAATATTTTATTCTAACTTCATTATCAACAGTGTATTTCCCCTTAAGAAAATGAAACAATATAAAAATCACAGAAGTGAATCTAAATACAGGCATCATTATAACATAAAATACAGTGGATTTTTCATAGAAAGGATCTTATATATAATGAATACAATGAAAGAAAATATATATAAAATTCCACTAATTACAGTCCTGTTCAGATGTTTATTTATTTATTTATTTTAATAAAGATGATGTGTTGATTGACGTGGGAAGCTGTGATTTTTCCAAACAGATAATCCTCCATATTTTAGTGACTTTTGATTAACAGAAGTCCAGCAGCACAGATAGCGAAAGGTGTTAGATTGATAATTATTAATGTCTGAGGAAAACTGAACAAAGTCATGAATCATCAGTCATGAGTTAAATGAGCATATTTATAAATGATGACACTGGTGAATAGTCACACTAAGCACCTGACAGAAGTTTGTTTGATGAATCACATTTCTTTGGGAAACTATTTATCCTCTTTATGCTGTGGAGATGAGTGTGAAGTAGACCAAACAATTCAATAAAATAGATAATATAAGGTTAAATTAAACTGTAATGTGAGGTCATGGCACAGGAGTGATTGATTAATGAGCACATTCTACTCATGATATCAAGTGACAACAGTCTTTTTTTTTTTTTTTACACTTTTTTATGTTCATTGTAGTATTTTCATATTCATTCATCATTTACTATGACATCCAGTATTTTAATGCAAGTTTATTCAGATATATCAATGTTTCTATAATAATGTATAATAATATTAACCCATAAAGAACCAGTGCTAGTTCCCAAATGAATTTTTCTCTCTGTTTTACCTTTTTTTTAAAAGTGATTTATCAATATTTATTATAAAATTATTCTATGCCTTTTGCGTTTCTTCAATAAAGATCATGCATTTTCCCTTTTTTAATTTCCTGATCATATAGATGTTTGTAAAAGCTCAGATTAAAATTAATTGTCATAATACCAGAAACAGAAAACAATTGATGAAAACATGATGTTCTCAAGAAAATGTATCATTAAATGCACATAACCCTGTGTTTCCATCTACTGTCATTGATCCAACTCTATGGCTTTTACTGGTGAATCAATATTTTAGAACATGACCATTTTTCCACTACGGAGCCTCTGAACGTCCAAAAGGGTCATGTGTAATGACCATGAAAAGATGACAAAGTGCATTTTACACCAATTATTTACATGGATTAATAGGAATAATGCATCAGAATTTATTAAACATTTTATATTGGTATTGTATTGTATTGTTTATATTGGTATGATTTTAGTTGCCAGTAATTGTTTGTGTCTTTATGGGTTAATGATTAATTAATGATAATATAATTGTTTTGCTGTTTTCATTGTTGTATTATTTAGATATGAGAACAGCATTAAAATTTTTTAGAATAAAACAAAGTGTTGAGTATTTAGTGCGACCTCCCTTTGTTTTGACTTCTTCTGTGCAGACAATATCAGATTTACCTCAATAACCTTTAACAATTTTACACGAGGTTTCATTCAACCCATGTTAAATGATCACACGTTGACATTTTTGTCATGTGAAGAGAGATTATATCTGCTGCCTCCTGAGGCCATTTAGTTTATTTCTATTCTTTTTTTTATATATTGTTCGTTGTATTTCCCTGTATTTTCATGTTATATTTTAAAGAGACAGAAAATTTTTTAATATCCATATAACCCTGTAGAAAATAATGTTGAGAATTGCCTAAATTTTTCAGACTTTACTGTAAAATAATAAAATAAATGTCATTGGTGATTACATCTGAACATTTAATAGCTTATGAGCAGAGCTTTACTGCAGTCAGTCAGTGTTTTGTGATCCACACACTGATTCATTTTGTCATCCTTTAAAATCAAATCAGTCGGATGTAAATTCAAGTTAAATGAAGTTTTTTTTAAAATAATAATTTAATCAACATTGATTTCTGTTATGAGGTTTACACTGTCATTTTTAAATGTGTGTTTTCATCTTTTTTAATCAGACAGTAATAAACTGTAATGTCAACAAGATAGGTGAAGCCTCTGGATGTATTATGAAAGAAGCATTTATTGGAACAATCTCGTGAGAGCAGAGGTTTTTCATTATAAGGCAGAGATGAATCCGGTGCTGCATATACTTTATCTGAGACAGAGGACAGAGTCTGTCTTTCTCTCAAATCTATAATCTTATTATTAACCAGCTCTAAAGAAAACATAGTAATCAATGCATGCATGTTCATTCCTAAAGGAGACAAAGTAGTTTAGGTGTAATATAATTAATAATAATAATAATAATAATAATAGTAATGCATTATATTTATATTGCCCTTTACATCCAAAGATCTCAAAGGGGTAAATCCATCCAGGGCTACATCCATGTGCAGCCTTTGGTCTTTTAGGTGTAAAGCAGAATGCAGTGAATTAGAAGAATGGTTACATTCAAAATCAACATGTTACATTACTTCGAGAAATGAATTAAAATGCATATATTCCTTATTACTTTTTTATAGGCTAACTAGTATTCTTTACCTTATCACATTTCTAAAATAACTTTCCCAAAACTGTTGAAAATGTCATAAGTTTTTGTATATATCTGATGTCTTTTATAACAAAAAACAGATTTTAGTGCAATGTTCCTCATTTGCATTTAACTCCACCCACTTTTAAAACGTGCTAAAAATTCAGCAAGATTCTGAGGGGGAGGCGTGGATCTGTGTGTGACAGAACGTGTTCAGTGAAAATGAAGAACGCCACAGAATCATGAGCCACATGTGAAGATGCAAAGGGGTCTGAAGGGGTTTTCTCTAGGGTTTTTTTGTACTACTGGTAACAGGAGCTGCAGCAAAAACAAAAGTGTAGACCATATATAGGCTATTTTCACCTCTTTACAGTGCCCCGTGACAGCTTTTTCTGACAGAGAACTGAAGCCCTGGAGCGATATTTAATTTCAGAAGGCTCCTTTGACTCCTTTATGTTATTGTGAAAGTTTGTTCTTTCAATCATTTCACGGAGAAACAAACTAACTAACTGTGTGAGGCAGTTCTGCAAGGTTAAAACTCCTCTTTTGTCAAGGGAGTCTGTCTGGAATCTTTTAATAGAGTGATATAACAGACTCAGTTCCCTGTTGTAAAATAAGTGTGTTTTCATAGATTTTTACTCAAAAACAAAAGCCGCACATCTTTCATCAGAGAACAATAAAATTTATTTCATGACGTAGAGAAAACTCACACAACAAAGTTCAGAATCATTTGGAGCAGGATGTGTTTTGCTGAGGCATTTTTCAACCCATGAATCATTTTCATAATTCGCCAGTTTTTATAAATATTAGTGATGATGTGTTTGATCACTGTGGAGACAGTAGATTCAGTGTAGTTTACAGCTCAGAGAACATTTATTCATGTGCTCATTAAATTCTATGTGTTGTCAACTCCTTCAGAGATGATAAGGGGAATCTGCCTGGTGATGATCCTCAGTCAGATGTCCATGTCGCTAAAGGATCTGAGTCACCAAACTCCTACCTGGACCAGGAGTGTCGGCGGCGCTTTCCTCTGGTGGAGGAGGATGCTATATTGTACTGTTATGAGTACGACCAGAACCAAGAGGTGTCGTCAGTCCGCAGGGGGAGCACTCCCACCTATGGTAAGACCCCCGGCCCCATCTTAAGTCCTCGCTGCTGTAATCGTGATGGCTGAGGGCTAATGTGACGTCGGCGTGTCTTTGAGATGTCTGCAGCTGTTTGATGATTGCGTGGGCTGCTGTGTAATATTGACGTTCCCTCTGCCTCCTTGCTACAGGCAGGCTCAGGCCTATCTCCATGCCCGTGGAATACAACTGGGTGGGAGACAGCGAAGACCTGGCCAAGCTGAAGAGAGAGAGCAGGAGAGGTGAGTGGGAGGAGGTGGGAGAGAGAAAATGAAAAGCGAAAGGAGGGAGACAGAGAGGGACAGAGGGAGCTGAGGTGAGTGGGTGGATATCTTATAATATCCTCACCCTCTCAGATCCCGGAGCCAAAAAGGAGAAGGATGAGCTGGCCTGTCAAAACTGATAACATGCTGGATATCAGCATCTCTTCCATATGTTCATAATATATCGCTGCTCTTTTCCTCTTCATCCTTCTCTTTTTCTGTTTTCTTTTCTTCTCGCTTTTGGTTTTCTCCATGTTTAGATATAAAAAGTGCACTGTTGCTTTGGCAACAGGAGAAATATAATATTTTCCTAAGATTTTCACATTTTGTTCGTGACTGTTCAGTTAGGTGGTAAAATGGAGTGGGTAGAAACTGGATGGCTTTATTTCTGTCTCAAAGAAAGACTGATGTGTTTGTTTCCTCTGGGGATGCTAGTGATATGTTATTCCTTTGGGCTTTTCAGAAAAACGGATTCTATATTTATCTACACAAGACAGTATTTAGATATTTAGCATTTTTCTGCCTGACAACGCCTTTTCCTTTGTCAATTTTAAGAAGCCTTTAAGATATTTTTGAGGCAGCGTTTTGAAAGGTGAATCAGAGGCGACCGACTGGAATACAGTAGATCAGGTGATGAAGTCTGATCAGTGATGGAGCTGGAGGTCGACACAAATACAGTGGATAAATTGTGGGTTTAACTTTAATTTTTGATTATGTGTTCTGAGGGGGGAAAAACATCGGGGGCAGGTTTTTGCTTAACTGTGATTTTTGGTTTTAATGATGTTTATACATTTATGCAGAGGTCGACAGATGGATTTTTAAAGCCTCATCTAAGAGTCTGATAGTTTGAGGCAGAAAAAAGATAATAGCAGATTAATTGGCAGATATCATACTCCCCACCCGTCATCCCCCAAATTTTGACATTGAAAATTTAATTTGAAGTCACAAACAGCCATTGGGAGAACAGTTATATTCTGTGTCTTATACTGAAGCTGAACTGCACCAGAATGTGCAGGAGGCATAAACTACAAATGAAACTAATGAATACACCAGTCAGTCAAAGTACATGTACATGTTTCAAATAAAAAAGTAAAAAAAAATTAAAAATAATAATAAGGTAAAATACTTTGATTCAGCTTCACAAATTGTTTCTTATCAATGATCATCATTTAATATTGAAAAATCCACGATTCATGTTTGAAATTAAGATTCCATGTATTTGAAACTGTGTAATTAAAGACCCTGGTGATAAAAGTACTGAAGTCACATTTTTTGGGGGAATTCAAGTTGAGCATATGAACATGTTTTTTTTTTTGGTTTTTTTTTTTTAATATATTTTTTTTATTATCATTTTATTTTATTTTAGTCACACCTAGTTACAAACTTGCAGCTGATGTGATGCATATAGAGCTAATGCTAATTCACAACTCCAGTCCCCTGTTGGGCTCTTCCCCAATATTGCAGTACAATATAAAATATACATAATTTACCATACAATTCAATAATCTGGTGTTGCATTTATATGATATGAGGCATTTGTTCACTCACTCACTCACTCACCCACATAATATACACAATATTTACAGATGAGAATATTATTTGTGTTTTTTGTCTTTAATGCTTTAACTATTTTTTGGTTTTGGTGGTGAACGTCTTAAACTCTGAGATAGATTTTATTTCTGATAGCAGTGAGTTCCATAGTTTAATACTCTTACAGAAAAAGGATGACTGTCTGAACGTTGTCCTGCAGAATAAGATTTTGCAATTTAGGTACTTGGGAAAACTTAAGTCCACTCACAGTATTTTTAACACCAGGGTCTTCAGTTGTTGAACTGCACATCTAAGTTAAACTAATAAACACATATATAGATGAATCACAGTCATTAAATCATAAAAACCCAAACATCCACCGGCGACCAAATGCATGTTCCAATCTAAACTATTGAGCCACTAATTCTATCAACACATGTAAATAATTGGTGTAAAGTGAAGTTCGTCACATTTTCATGGTGATCAGATATGACCCATTTGGACGTTCAGAGGCTCTGTAGCAAAAGTGGAAACATGGTTATCTTCTATAACATTAATTCACCAGTAAAACACACAATTATTAAATTAAATGGAGGAAAATACTTGACTGTCACCGAAGAAACAGAAACTGCATAAGATAATGTTACAATAAATGGTAATAAGTCACTTAAAGAAGGTTAAACATAGAGGGAAAATTCATTTGGGAACTGCCACAAAAGTAACACATTTTCTCACCTCTTTGAATATAAATGCAAATACAAATAGTTTTGCAGCCTCATGAAATTCCAGACTTGCTGTGCATTGTTAGTTGGGATTTGAGACAAGTTAATTGGGGTATTTTCAGTTGCATTCTCTCAGACTGCAGTCAAGATTTATTATGTAAATTACAGATTTTTGATGCTAAAAAAAGGTGTGCAGTGCTGAGCTAGCCTGTGCTTTGTCACTGCAGAGAATTCCCTGCTGCGTTTTGCGAGTGAAGACAAAGCCCCAGGAGAGGACTTCCTGCTGGGACGCAGCTTGAGCCAGAACAGGAGGAAAACTGAGAGGGGAGGCAGCCCCACCCATTATACCCTCGTCCCCGCCCTCCAGATGGAAGTCTCTCTGTCTACATCCAGCTCTGACTCTGCATCTCTGTACCACGTCAGTTCCTTTGTGAATGAGATATAACAGAGTGTTCTTTTTTTTTTTTTTGCTGGATCCTCTGCATGTTGTCATTCTGCTTTTTTAACTTCACAGGTGTTTGAGCGATCCTCACTGCTGTCAAGGTCTAAAAAGAAAAGTAAAGGCAAGTGCATTTGTCAAAGCCATTTTACATGAGCGCTCATGTGTTAACATGTTCTAACCTTTCATCTGCTTTTGCTTCCCTGCCGTGCCTTCAGCTGGGAGTCCCATGTCTTCAATCAGTAAACGGCGGATTTCCTGCAGGGACTTAGGTCAGGGCGACTGCGAAGGCTGGCTGTGGAAAAAGAAGGATGCTAAAACCTATTTTTCACAGAAATGGAAGAAGTACTGGTTCATCCTGAAAGACACCTGCCTGTACTGGTACATGAATGAGGAGGTACGTGAATTAGATGACTTTTAGGTCTTTATTTTATAGAAGTTATAATTTCTTTTTATACGGTTACCCTGAACTAAGTGATTTTTTTGTCACAGGATGAGAAGGCTGAGGGTTTTGTCAGCCTCCCAGAGTTCAAGATTGACCGAGCCACTGAGTGCAGAAGAAAGTAGTGAGTACTGATGAGGTGGTGACACAGAAAAAATACAAGAATAAGATGATTGATTGATTGTCTGAAAAACAAGAGTGAATCAAACTCTGGATTTCTAATCTGGAGTGTGATTTGTAAATACCATCTTTGAATTACAACAGCAGCAACAAAAGAAAAACAGAGATTAAATGCGAATAAATATGATTTGATGATGTGTCAGTGTTAAAAAGGAGCTTAAATCAGCCAAACATACAGTTGTGCATGAAATTATTCACCCCCCAATGCTGTAAAGGGTTTTAGGGAATTCAGTGTACATTTGTAATTGTGTTCATAATGAAAT
>JAPSES010000044.1:14972066-15032062 GCA_029822895.1 Maxillicosta whitleyi | reverse complement strand
TGATGGTAAAAGTTCATATTCTCCATGCAAGATATGTTCATGATCCTCTAAGATTTTCAGTCCCTGCCTCCTCACTGCCTCATCAAATAAAACCTGAAGCAATGTGGGAGGGGGCATGCCCATTATTTTCCCCGTTCTCTTAATTTCAGACTTATAAGGTATTGCAATCTCTTTATATTTTTTAATACATTACCACTGCTCCTTCTAACTGCAGGTCACCAGGAAGGAGAACTGAGTACACTGTGTTTATGTGGCTTATTCCATTGTAGTGACTCATTCCAGCCGCTGGTGGCGCTGTGTGTTGGGGAGCTGCTGAGTAAATCTGCCATTGCCACAACACGAAGCATAGCCAGGAAGCAAGAAACGACAACAACAAACAAACCTAGCCAACTTAATAACGACTTAATACAACTCGGGAAAGCCGACAACACAGACTGTCTCCTTTAAACAGAATAAACACAGCTGGATTTACCCATTACTAATCGTGTATGATACCATGTACAAATGTTTTAGAGAAATCCTACAGTAATCTGTCACGGAGACGATTTAGCGGAACTGTTATCTAACATCAGCTAGCAGTAGCCTTAGCTGAGGTTAATCCTTCCTGTGTTTGCCGTTTTCTCGTAAAATCGCAGAACACTGGAAAAATCAGACAGAAGTTGTAAAGACAAAGCATAACGTATTTACGCGGTGTCATGTAAGAAACCTTAATAAGTCTAGTGAGACAACCCAAGACAACAACCCATACTGTGCCGATACTAACAGGAAATAAGGTATGTAGCTAATGTTACACCCATCCAAGATTATTTTTGATATAATCCATTTGTTATTTGTCATGGCCATCAAAATTAATCGACATTTCAACTAAAACTATGTCGTATGATTAACTCAATACTGATGGTCAACCATGACATCACATTTAATATCTAAAATTATCTCCGAGTATGTCTAACCAGCTAACTCTTAGCGTTTTGTTATTTAGTTAGCCTAATGAAACGACTTTATAGAGGTTTAAATAAAGTCAGAAAAAAACCCAAACTGATTAAACCTGTGTCATATATATCAACAAGGGGGCGTAAAAAGTACTCGGTATTTTCTTCGTCATTTATATCCTGTTTACGTAGTTTCACGTGACGAACAAGTCATTTAGTCAGTATATACATTTCTTTTGTTGACAGGAAATGCGATTGATTAGTTATTAGTTGTCAAATAATCGTATTGTACCTTGCTGTTTATACACAGTTGCATTATTTAGAACCCCACTAAGTCTATTCCTGAACTCACTGTAGGAAATGTGTTGTCACTGTGCTGTAAACTGACATGTTAAAAACTGAGAGCATTACAGTTAATCATCAAAAAAATATGACTTCAGTTTGATGGAACATTTGTATATTTGGTACTGCTTCACCCTTGGTTGCCCTTGAATATCTTTATATGGGAATAGCAGAGTGCTGTTTAGTATTTTGGAACTGATTATGCACTGTGAATAATGAGGAATGGTGCAACCCTTCTGTTCAAAGGTCCTCAGCCCTACATTTCCCGGTCTCTCCAGTCCAGCCTTCATCCATGTTGATGAGCCAATTCACAGCTCCTCGTTTGCATTTACTTGCACATATGTTGTTCATACTATTTGTTTTATCCAAAATGGATGTAAATACTTAGAGTTCTTATCTTTATTAATTATTTCTTTATACTTTAGAGGTAAACAAAGTACCAGTTTAACTTCAGCCTTAGAAACCTCAAGCACCTCTTCCTTATTCTTTTATTAATTACATCTTACTGTTTTTACAATTCAGTACAACTGTTAACAGCGACCATGACGCCCTTCAGTGTCTGGAGTGTGGTCATCCTGATGTTCTGTGGCATTTTGGTTTCCTCACTCACTCATGCCTTCATCTATGCTGTAAGTAATCTTGGACTTTTAGTTCAAAGACTGAAATCAGCTACACCTGTTAATATGATTCTTCAATTTTTATTTCAGTTAAAATGTTCATATGAAATAGAAATTACATGTTTTTCCATTTTATTTCCTTATGTTTTTGGCAGCATTTCAACAACCGGACCTCTGCATTGTTTGAGGACCTCCCTGCCTTGTTTGGATCCCCACTTCCTAATGATGGCCTAATGGTGAGAGTGGAGTTATATAATAGTGTACAAATATATATTGAAAATGTGTAGGTTGTTAAGTTTTATACATGCCTTACTTTTTCTGTTTGTTAAAGGGAATTTTGGTGGTAACCCGTCCACTTAATGCCTGTGCACCACTAGACCCTGCACCTCCACTGCCATCATCATTTGATGCCAACACTACCAAAGTGATAGCTCTTGTTAGACGCTATGATTGCAATTTTGATATAAAGGTCAGTATTTATTGTGACCCAGTCTGTAACATTTACCACTTTGTTCTGTCTATGAAGGAAACAAGTGTAGGATGTAACCATCTTTTTTTTTTGTTTTATTATTATTATTTTTTTGGTTTTTTTTAGGTTCTACATGCACAGCAAGCTGGATTCGATGCAGCAATTGTGCACAACATGTATTCAGACAGTCTCCTTAATATGAACTACAGCAATGGTAAAGTTTCCATATGACACCAGGAAAATATTTTATAAAATAATGTAGCAAGCAGTGCATTTTAATTAAAGTACAATCAAATTCAAATGGAGTAAAAACCTTCAGAATTCAACACCCATGAAAGTATATTAGGGAGGTGCATTTTAATTTGTTTTTTAAGTTTATTAGTTATGACATTATTGTGAACATATATACTCCACCATAACCAAAATAATAATAATGATGATGATGATGAAAACTGATTGACACATAAGTTAACTGCAGATGATATTTTTTTCTCCACACTTTTCCAAACTTTATTTAACACATGGAGGACTCCAGCAGAAACAGTGTTGTAAATGTTAGTTCCACATCTCTTTAAAAAATACATAAAACTCTTCCAACTATAACTGAACTAGTTGACCGTGCATACTCTTTTGACTAATTAACTAATTGATTATGTATGCAGATCCATAATACATACAAACAGAAACAAACAAACAAAAAAAACAACACAGCTTGGACTGGATGTAAAATATAATGCTTATGTTAAGGTGAAGAGGCTATTGTGTTGTCAGTATAGTTCAGTAACTTTTTTATTATCAGTCAGTGGAGCCATGGTAGGTGTTTTAAACGCTTGATTAGTTGCTAGAGATGCAGAAATGACCACGTATTTAAAAAACATTTTTTTAGAACATACCTGTTAGTAAATATAGGACCTGACTCAAGTGTATGTAGAATAGAGACACCGTTCTTTTCATGTTGCCATTAGGAGTCCAGTGGTGTTTGTAATTATATTTTATTAAGTATTGTGCGGATTATGATTAAGAATGATGCTGTCTGATGTCATGTGTCTGATCAGTGTATTTTCTTGGTTTTGCACAGAAACTATCGCAGAGGAGATTCAGATTCCCTCTGTATTTGTCAGCTATTATGCCTCTCAGTTTTTAAAGACTTACGTTATCCCAGAACAAGGGTGAGTAAGAACATTTGTTTTTTTTTTTCAAAAGATTAATTATCTTTGAAATGACCTTTTAAACAACAAGGGATTGAAAGGGGTTTGTTATAGTTGTGTTTCTTGTCAATAGATTGATAGGTTTACATGTACTTTGGATTTGACAAATGTTGTTGTCCAATAAAATGAATGTTTAAAAAGGAAACAACTCTTGTATCAACTTTTGTATCCTCAATTCTCAGCTGATTTTTCTTTTTTTTTTTTTTTTTTTTTTGTTTTACAGGTCTTATGTGATAATAAAGCCGGACTCTGCTTTCCCGTTCACATATTACCTTATTCCTTTTTGTGGAGTAGTTGGAATGATCATTCTCGTGATGTGTGTCATCTTGGTAAGCATTGAGTTTATGATCTCTGCCTGGGTTTTTCTTATTAATTGTTATTGTACTGACATATTATTTACCCTAAAAGACCTAAGCAGCCAAATGCAACCAAGTACATCTACTAATCTAAGCTTGTTTATCAACTTTCCAACCATTAATCCTGCCAATGCGCTTAAATTATTAAGGTAAAATGTAGTTCCTCAGTTTTCAGTTGCATCAGATATGACTCATCTGGATGTTGAGAGGCTCTGCAGTGAATGATGAAACACCACCATCTTCTGCTACATTGATTTACCAGTAAAACTAATGTAATTTGACAAATGACAGTGGTTGTAGAAGTTTGCATTTACACTCAGTTAAGGATATCTTTTGCTGGAAAAAAAATACTTTTCTTCAGTTTCGCATGTTTTGATGTATAACCCTTGAATTTACATTGAGCTTTTAAAAACATCTATAAGGTGAGTAAAGTAAGTATAGAAAAAATACCTGCAAATGGTAAAATTCAAAGTACAATATAGTAATAAAGAGTGATGAATCACTTAAGAAAGGGTAAAATATATAGAAAAATTTTATTTGGAAGCCACCACAAAAATGATTCAAAGTTTTTAAGGGTTATTGTGACTTTTGGGAAGCTGAGGCTGTGTTGTCAGATTGTTTCAGGTAAAGTGTTATTAGGATGTATTTGTTCTTTTGGAAATTCAGACAGTAAATTCTTCACTGGTGCTTTTTTGTTTGTTTATTTTTCAGATCATACGATGTGTACAGTACAGGAAAAGGCTGAGGAAAAATCGTTTGTCCAAAGAACAACTGAAGCGGATTCCAACCCACAGGTTCACCAAAGGTAACAAGATGTCGATGCCTTTAGTGTCTGTTGTCTATTATAAAGCCTTTCAGATGAATATGGAATGTCAAGCGTTCTTCTATTTTTATGTGATCGTGTCAGTATAGGTACATTATACTTTTACAAACAGTACCTTAAGATGTTCTTTTTTGCCTTTTCTCTTCCAGGGGATGATTATGATGTGTGTGCTATCTGTCTGGATGAGTATGAGGAAGGAGACAAACTGCGAGTTTTACCTTGTTCACATGGTAAATATGTCCAAACAAAACCAGGATTCCAAAAGCATTTATTTGAATAATTTTTATTCACCACATTCGTTCATTCAAAATTAATTTATTAGATTTCTTTCTTATTTTCATTCTTGTTTCTCGACAAACATTGGGATATTTATACCTGTGTGCTTTCCCCTCATAAGCAAACAAAATAGTAGACATGAAGAAATAAACATTTTCTAACCATGTGCTTATTGTTCACATTTGTTATTTTTATATAATTTGTGTCATGCAGTAAATACTTGGCTGATAGTTGGTGCTCATATTGATGTTTGTTTTTGATGTTATTAGCTCCCACTTTAGTGTCAGAAAAACAGAAAGATGTTATTAAATTATATTATTATTGTTTTAAAATGTATATTTTTAAGCAATGTGACAAAATTGTCCTAAAACATGATTTTTTTTTTTTTCAGCTTACCACTGCAAATGTGTAGACCCGTGGCTCACACAGACCAAAAAGACGTGTCCTGTGTGCAAACAGAGAGTCACTCGTCCCAGTACTGAGCACTCTGAGTCTGAGTCTGAGGAGGAAACTGGGGGTCGCAGGAGTGAGGAGGAAGGAACAGAAGGTGAAGCTGATTCAGAGCGCACTCCTCTGCTTCGACCCTCCAACCCGGGGTCACCCTCTGGGAGCCCAGGGGCTTACTCGGCCACCACCAACACCACAGTGACCACCGCCCAGTGCCTCACCTCCCCTGCCCGCTACGACTCCCCCATTGTGGGCTACGAAGGTTACTACTCCCCTGAGGAGGACACAGACTCAGACAGTGATGACACAGGGGAGGGGAGGCACCACACTGACGACGATACGGCTCAGCTCATCGGTAGGGATAGAGTGGATGTGTGATGGGTGGATCTCAGGCGTAATGAGGTTACTACATTTTAACTAATAAAGAGTACTTGGTCATCGGATGTGCTGTAAACTCACTGTACTTAAATAGTTTGCAGATTTACGGTCATGGGACTGTCTTCAACATGTAGAATACTAGCCACATGTGTTGATTATAACACTTTTACCCAATAACCCAAGGAGGTGTCTGTATTTGTGTCAAAACACATGCATTGATGATTTTTACCAAAATCCAACATTGCATTGGTCACCACTTCTGCACATTTTCTCCTGTGCACAAATCTGTGTAAAGACCTCCTCTTTAGATGCATGGTCTAATTCAGGGGTATCAAACTGGTCCTCGAGGGCCAGTATCCGGCATGTTTTAGATGTTTCCCTCTTCCATCACACCTGGAAGCCATTACACCACTATCGGGTTTCTGCAGAGCTGGATGATGAGCTGATCATTAATTGAACCAGGTGTGCTGGAAGATGGAAATATCTAAAACATGCAGGATACCGGCCCTCGAGGACTGGAGTTTGACACCTGTGGTCTAATTGATAAATTGCTCACATCACATGACCTGACCACTAGTGCTGCACAAAATGAATTGGCCTTTTAATGGTCTCTTTAATCTACTATGGTGTCAAAGTGAGAGTTGGAACAGAAGAAGCTCAGCAGATTTCTGTGGTTTAACATGAAACTGATCTATGTTTTCTATGTATAGCTTAATGAAGGTTAGTGCAATTGAACAATTTCTCTTAATTATAATTGTTTTTATATCTTCTATCTTCACTGCTAAGAATATAACATAGGCTTAAAAATGAAGGGGAAATTTTGGTCCTTCTTTTGCTCTTAATTTTCATCCATTTAGCATTTGTTTTATACATGTTACTGAACTGCATTTCAGTTTTTTGAAATGTCATATTTCTCTTTACACAATAGATTTATCATAAAAAGACTATTACAAAGAGCTTATAGGCTTCTGCTGCTTTTTCGTCATTATTGATTACACTGCATGGTCAGTTTATGAAAATATCTCTAGCTTTATCCAGTTTGTCAAGTTGAACAAACTCAGGTTTTAAGCAGCATATTAAAAGGTCAGTTGGTAAATTAAACGAATCACATAGAGAAAACAGCTAATGGGTTTTTAAGGCTATAAATAATTTTTAGCTTTTTTTCTCATTGAGTAAATATGTAGATTCATGAATATATATTCATTTTGTTTTCTTTTTTATACAGGCTGGAATGATGAAATATTAGATTGTAGGTCCTGTTGAGGTCTTTTTAAGAATGAAAGAACATTGCCTTACAATGGCCTTGATGTACGTGTACATGTTAATATTAAATATTTGGAAAATGAAGGGACAGATATCACACTCCTTTGTTTAGTTTTTCCCTTCTCAATCTGTAGGAAATGCTCAGAGGGTTTTAAAATGATGTACTGCACAACCCTTTTGACACACCGATTCACATATTTGTGATCAGTTTTTTCCACTGTATTCAGATAAAAACAAAAACACAAATCACAATTTTTATTCACTGATTGCATTTTTTTTATTGGGTTGGTAACCATAAGTAAAATGAAATGGAAATCACCTGTAAAAACAAGGAAAATATTGTGTATTTGTCATCTTGAATTGAAATATTCTGTCCACAAATGCCTCAAACATGAAAAGATGAGGAAACACATGATCCACCTGAATCTTTGTTTTCATTATGTTACATTTTGAATGTGGGAGCAATGAAAAGAGGAGTTTTTGACTATAAAATCTTAACATTCCAACTTTATTGTCAGCTGATTTGATTCGAGTTGGTTGTGAAAATTTGTATTATAAAAATAAGCTGGTTTATGTGCATTAGGTTTCATGTATCTTTTGTACTGTATTTTTGTTCTATATGTCTCCATTTTAGAGACTTAACTGTTAATTGAACCAGGTGGAGAAAAAAAAAAATCCCTGTTTTTTTTCCCTTTTTCTTTTAGAATGTGCCTAGTTTATTACACTACAATAATAAATGTACGGTGTCAAGTTTAATTTCCTTGTACAATAAAGCAGGTTTCAGAATCTTTATGGTGTTTTAAACATGGTCTGTGGAAGATTAAACGACTGAAATGAAACTGGAGCAGTTTGATTTCTTATATTAACACAAACACATTTTACTGCCACTTTGAGTTACGGCAGTTTAACCGAATTGTAGCTGATAGAAGCAAAAAGAGCTGTTTCGGTTTTACACGGGTGTTACGATATGAACTACTGAGGAAATGTTTTTATATTTCATGAGGAAGCACAGAGAGTGGATGCATGTTGTGCTATTAGCAGAAATGAAGGGTTATGCTTTTTTATTACAAGATTAATCTTAGAGACTCTGACAAAGTGTTCACATAATTAAATTGTGGGCTTTGATTCTATTGACAGGTTCTGCAGAGTAATTAGACCAATGACATCCAGATAAATTCACATTAGCTGTCACATGTTTCATAGTAATGGGAAGCAAAAAAAGCAGTATAATAACAACCAGCCAGAATAAACTCACTAAATTTCACTGAATAACTTCCAGCTCTGACTATGTAACACATTAATCAGGACATCTTGTTTGCTCCTCAGACCTTATGCAATGTCACAATAAATGCCCCAGCATGTATGTCCATCCCCATATGCATGACTTTTTCACTAAGGTTTTGTATTGATGGGTTAGACCACTGTGTAAAGTCTTTTCCAGTACTACCCATAGAGTCTCGGTGGGGCTCAGGTCTGGGCTCTGGTGTGTAAAAGTATTGTCTGAAGCTCCTTGAACTACTGTCTGAGCCTGATGAGTCATGTTATTGTCATCTTAGAATATGTCTGTAGCATCACACAAGAAAAACTCCATTAATGTTCCCACCTGGTCATCCAGTATATCCAGGTCATCAGCTGATATATATATATATATATATATATATATATATATATATATATATATCCAGCATGTGGTCGCTGAGTTGGAATCACTCAACAAGAACATGAACCTGGAGAACCAGAAAGAACAGCTGAAGAAAGAACAGAACACATTGAGAGAAACACACACACACACACACACACACACACACACACACACACACATACTGTATATGCCTTTTCATTCACTTTATTAGATTCATGGTTCCACTGAGGGTTGAGGAGTGAATATGAGAATAACAAGTAGAAACTCACTATTGTAGTGTGTTCATGTGTTCAGTCACTTTGAATGCTCATGGAAACTACAGTAGAAGGTCATTAAAATGTGAGCCATACTTTTGGCCAAATTGTCATATCGGTGTAACTTTACTCTCCCAACACTGTTGCTTCATTTTTCATCATTGACTATGATCTGAAAAATACGACTATGTGACGTAATTATGCTATAATAAGGCTAATGATTTGTTTCTGTAAAATGTGTGGGAACCACATATACATCCGGATTAATGTAATATATTTATATTCATTTACACCATTAGTAATCTTCAGAAACAACCTACGGTTTTCTCACTTCATAAATTATTATTATTATTATTATTATTATAAATTTGAGTCTTCTCAAAAGATTAATTTCTGTGACAACTTTTAAAAATTGATTGATAATACTGATCAGGTTTTCTTTTGCCATCTGTCGGGGCCTGAACTGTACATAATGGTACTTGTTTTATTGTGTTATTAAGATTAGGACGCCCTGTGATGTATGAATCAAGCCCGGTTAATCCTTCCTAACAAGCTCCATGTCTTTTCACTTTTGCCATTTCATGTGTCTCTCTAATCACATCACCTGCTGCTTTTAAAGAAATGACAATGAACATTTGGGCTGAATGAACCTTTTAAACTGTGAATAGAGTGAATGGCTGTGTGTGGGATGCACATAGAATGGATTAAGGTGTGTGTGGGGGGCTAGAGGCCAGTGTATTTCTTATAAATATGACTGTACAGAGTTATATGGATCTTAATAGGTGTTACATTACATCATATGAATTAATCCCTAAATAGGCTGTGATTTTCAAAGGAAGCCTTAAGGTGCTTTGGGTGTGCAGTATTTTAAATCAGTCTGCAGATACTGACCAATGCAGATGTAAGCAAACATGTCTGGACTGCAGCCATCCTATTCCTTTGTGCTGAGATCATCTTTATTGCTCAGTTTGGTTGTCTCTTCATTTGTGCTGCTGGATTCCCGAGAGATTCCTCGTGATCACATTGACGTAAGTACAAAACAAATCTTTTTTTTTTTCAATTTAGTTTATTTTGCAGTCTTAGGGTTGATATTGGATTTTGACATTTGGCATGTTCTCCATAAGGACCTCTAACAATAGCAACAACAAAACATTGTTATATACAGTATTTCATATACACTCAAATGATGAAAAAGTGACTTTGCATCAATAGTTATATAAATGGAGTCAAACTTACAAATGTGCTTTGTTTCCAAAGTCAATCAAAATTTGTTTTTTTTATGTCTAAAAACAATTTAATCTAACATTCTAAAAGGGATTAGAAATAAAAATAAATATTAAAAATCCTTCATAATATGTTCATACAGTTCATATTTCTGTGATTAACCTTAACCATTATCATGCAAAATTTAGCACATTATCTCTGGTCATTTGGAGTCCCGTGGTGGTCCAGACGAAGACTTTCTATTTGGATCCAGGGATGACGATGCCCTTCAACAGCAAGAAGAATCTACATTAATCACAGAGGATGAAGAGCAAACCACCCACATCTGGCCGCGTGCCATTCTGGATTATATGAGGAAACAGCTAAGGTTCAGAGGAAGGACAAAGAAAAGCACAAAAAAAAGAATACACTGAGCAATATATTGGAAAATGAAAATGAAATAAAATAGTGTGAGACATGTATTAAAATGTTGTTCAAATGACAAACATTTGACTTGTGACTTTTCTCTTTTAACTTCTACTCACCACTATCAGCTGATATAGTTTGTGCAGTAGTGATAGACTGAAACAGCAAAACAGCAAAGCAAACAAAATGGAATTTTTTTGCTCAGAGCCAAGTGCAGTTTCCCTGTTACTACATCATCAAAGAGTAGACCAACATAATACGTTAAATATATGAAACAGTATTCACACTTCAAAATTATGACGAATCTCTTACTTTGTGTGAGTCCCTCCTCATAAAAAGAAGGGAAAGGTCAGCTACCTGAGACAATGATGCAAAATCAATTAGCAAAACAGAGAGTGAAAAGTAAGGTCCAATGTTGTGAAAAAATGACAACATATCTTAGCTGAGGCAAAAACAAAACAACAGCTTTACGTAATGAAGAATGAAAGAGCAGAAACCAACCAAGCTGCCATATTTAATAAGGGGAGAGGACAGGAGAAAAAAGCATGTGCTGATATGTTACGGCAATGGTCGTCAACCATCTTGCATATCCGTCCTAATGCTGAATCCTATCACAGTAACCACAGAAGTAAATCAAACATTTACATTTTTCTGAGTGTTCCCCGTGTGAAGTCAGAGCTGAGTAAAAGTTTTTTTATTCAGGTACTATGTGCATAAATTAAAAGGCAAATAATCACCCACCTAAAAAAGACTTTCTTCATTAAAGACTTTTACGTGTATATTTACCTCCAAAGAGGTAATGTTTTCGCCAGGGTTTGTTTGTTAGTTTGTAAAATAAATTCCAGAAAGAGCTGTTGCAGTTTGGCAGACTTAAGTATTTTTGATCAAGGACAGACTAGTGAAAACAACAAGCTGATGAGACCATTATTTTGGTAAATATTAGTAATTATGGAATACAATAGCCTTACAATCAAGTTGCTATATCCACAATGCTTTGGGTTGGGTTTGCTAGACAAATGCAGTACAGTATGCATGAATATGCAACAGCATAAAAACGACCTCATCTACAATCTGTGGATCCACATGGGTCAACACAGTATAAGTATAACTCATGCACAGATGGTGACTCAATCTGTGGAATATAGTGGATGTATTTAAGAGAAAGTGGAATTTTAGATTATGGGAAATTCTAATTTTGTCATAAAAAGTATCATTAGAAGAATAAAAAAATTACAACTATGTTACTCAAGATGTTAATTCAGTAGTAATGACTTATACGATAATGGACTTAATGGGACACACATTAATAAATAAAAGATTACACTTATAATATCCATGTGGCCTGCTTTATCATTTGCAAATAGAAGGGCCATAAGTTCAGAAACCAAGTGTTAAAATATGCTTCCGCATGAGATATTTGAGAGATAACCCAGAAGACAGGGATGGAAATACAAGGGTACATTTACTAAGGGAATGTTATGAGGTGACTGTGATACACACTCCAGCAGCAGGGGGCAATAATCAGTCTTCAGTGCAAGTCGAAGACTAAACGGAGTCACGGAGCGTGAAGAGAACAAGGGAGGGAGAGGAAAGCGCACACGAACATTTTAGCAGTATAAGTGACATCAAAGGGTAAGGTGTGTATCAATCTTTTTCTTAGTTATTACATCACAAAACCCTACTGAACCTAGGTAGATGACTGGTCTCGAAAACATGACTATGTAGGACGGTCCTTTTTATAGTTTTAGATACAATGTATTAACTAGCTAGTGTTTGGTGCTAGCTGAGCTTTAGCTAGCTAACAGAGTCACTGCAACAAACATTCGTTTCTTTTGTGTGTTTTGCTATGCCTTTCGGTATGCGTAGGATGTTTATGGTCCATCTACAAATCTCTGCCATCTTTACTACTTAAACCGAACACTGCAATCGTTAAAGAAAGAGCTAAGCTAATTACAAGGTAGCTAACGTTTATGTTAGCATTACACGTTGGTTATTTTAGTGACGGAGCTGCAGTTTGTTATGCTCCCCACCGCAGAAGCGTAGTTTATGTTCAGGTGATGTAGTTGGTTATGTATTGAATTATAAATAAATTTGTAACTACAAAAGACATGAGCTCATTGTCAGTATTGCTAGCATGCTCCTGGTCTAATGCTGTCTGTGTGAATGTAATGATGTTAGGCGGTCTTGTTTATATTCTGAATTTGCTCTCTGTACTTGAAGATGGGCGACAGCGATGATGAGTATGATCGTAGGAGAAGGGACAAATTTAGACGGGAGAGGAGTGACTATGACCGGTCTAGAGAGAGGGAGGATAGGCGCAGAGATGACTGGAATGACAGGTAAGTGGAAAGATGTTTCACTTCAGATTGTTAAGTCTCTTACATTTGACTTAAAATGTAAAAGGAGAGCAAAACAATTGGCACAAATTGAGATTAAATTTTTATTGATTATCATTTAAACAAATTCAAGTACTATTTGAGTCTCAACCCTGGTATGATCCAAATACTATTGCATTGTATGCATTGTAAATACTAGTACTAAGTAATAAGTAATACTATTGCTTGCTTTGATTGCTGTGTTCTGTTTAATGTTCGCTGTTCTTGATGTACGTATTTCACAGGGAATGGGATAGAGGAAGAGAACGGCGAAGTCGTGGAGAGTATCGGGATTATGAAAGAGGTCGCAGGGAGAGATTCTCCCCGCCCAGACATGACATGAGTCCTCAACAGAAACGCATGAGAAGGGACTGGTGAGCTCAATAGTGACATTGTTTCCATCACCTTTATAGATGTAATTACTTCCATTTTACCAAATGTATTGTTTCTTGCAGGGATGACCATGGGGGAGACCCTTATCGTGGCGGGTATGACTTGGGTTATGGTGGTGGAGCTGGGCCCAGCTATGGCCCACCTCAACACTGGGGTCACCCTGACTTGCACCTTATGCAACCTCATCATGGCATTCCTATCCAGGCAAGGTGAGAAGTAACTCTGGAATTTAATGTTGATGATGATTTGTTTGATACTTTATATGTATCTAACAAAAATGGTTTAGTTTAAGAGTGTATGGGATTAGAGGTATGCAGATTTGAAGGAAAAGTAACACCATGGCTCTTCTAGGCTTCATTCAACTTGTCTCTTCTCCATTAGGCTGGGTAATATCCATGACATAGATCTGGGTCCTCCCCCTCCAATAATGAAGAGCTTTAAGGAATTTCTGCTGTCCTTGGATGATTCTGTGGATGAGACTGAAGCAGTCAAACGGTACAATGAGTACAAAATTGACTTCCGCCGACAGCAGATGCAGGAGTTCTTTTTGGCACATAAAGATGAGGAGTGGTACGACTTTAATTGCCTTTACTATATTTCATAGAATACAAGTATGTTTTAATGTAATCATATTGTAGTTATGGCTTTACTTTTAACCTTCACAGTCTCATAGTGTCACAGCCACATTTACATATACACTGCATTCATTATGCATCATATTTGCTTTAGATCTACATGCTTTTTGAAAATGACAGCAGATTCATATGCTTCTCATACAGCAGACCCACAAATGGATGAGGCTAACACTAAGTTGATTTACTAATTACTTTTTTGTTTTTGTTTATAAAAGTGGAAAATCAACCCAAGTGCATGAATTCAAATCTCTTCATTTTGCTTGTATATAGAATCAGATCCAGCACATAGGTTTTATGGTAAATTAAACTCCTGTTTTGTGGAGTGAAGATAAATATGAATGAATACTTATCTCACTAAAGGTAATGAGCCCAGTGTTTTTACCATCATGATGATGTATATTTACCATGAGTTCTATATACGGCCATATGTGAAAGCTTAAGGTTAATATAAGCAATGCGTAGCTCAGTTTATGGGTTGATTTTTCTCTTGTTTTATATATGCTTGCGATTTTAAGATTTTTAACTGTATAACACCTGTTAATGCTTATTGCACTTATTTCACAGGTAACATGTTCAATTGTTCTGTTTTTACATAACCAGTTTTCCTTCCCTTCATTCCTTCTACGTTGAAGAAGATGAGAAAAAGTGGAACTCATCCGCAAGAATCGGTGTTAGACAGCAAGGGCATGCACTGCGCACAATGCAGTTGCTCTTAGACACACAGTATCAGGCAATTTAGATAGACAGTCAAGTAGACTTCGCGCAAGGAGTTTTTCTTGTTTTATGCTTTTTCTACCATATTTTCTTTTTATATTTGGATCAAATCGAATCCCAAAACCGAATTTGTGTGTATACAGACACACCATTGGGGTGAAGTGGAGCGCATTTCACAGAAGAGACCCCCTCTCTGTATTTATTTGTTATTAAACTGGCAGAACAAAAGGTAACTGTAGCCCACTCAATGATAAACATTGTTTTTTTTCTGTTCTTAATATGTGAATGTTTCATTTTATAATCAATTTGCTGTTTTTTTTTTTTTGTTTTTGTTTTTTTTTGGTGAGTTAGCCTTTTTTTTATATTGTGCACAAATTTTCAGTATTAATCATAAAACCAACATGCATACACTCAGACAAGTTGATACAACATACATAAAAGACGGTGATTGTTGTACTAGCCACCTTCATGAACAGTTCCACTGAATTTGGCATTTTTTGACTGCCCAACAACAATCCATATAAAAGCTTAGAAAATTTTTAGTAAAACAAACACTTTGATATTTAAATGAAATTTGATTCTTAGTATTTTCTGGCATAAATGCAATGTATGGTAGATATATAATATGTATTTGTTCTCTAACTTTTACATCCCGTTCATCCCAACTCCCTTCATTCCCTCCCTGCACTGCACTGTTGATCCCAATTCTGGATACAGGTTCAGGTCCAAGTACCATCCAGATGAGGCCAGCCGACTGAAGGCAGAGGCCCAGAGTGCCCTGCACAACCGTCTGAATGTCTTCATGTTCCTGATGGAAAACAGCTGGTTTGATGGTGTCTCCTTGGATATTGAACACATGCCAGCTATCATAAAAGTTCTGGATGCAGGTGAGGTCTAGTAATTAAAGTGATGGAATATAAATGCTTAACTGGGAAAAATGATCAGAAAAAACAGGAATACAGTAAGGTGCAACTCCAAAGTAGTTTGAATGAATGGCTTTATTGAATGAATGAATGAATGCAAATATTTAAAACAAAAACAATATAGTTTATGATAAAATGCTCTTTATATAGAGGCCTACTTCCTTGGGGCTGTTTCAGTGTCATTAATTTAAGCCTGAATCAAATATACCAGTTAATGTGCTTCAGCTGTGATAAAGATGGAAGGAGGAACAGATCATGACCTTCGGATCTTGGACCTTCCATCTGAAGAGGAGGAAGAACGGGAGAAGGCTGCTTCAGGAGGCACTGAACCAACAAAGAGAGAAGACGTCAAATCTTCAGACGGTGACCGTAAACCATCAGTAGAGAAAGACAAGAATGAGAAGGTAAGATTTATTCGCCCTTCTTTGTCTATAGGCAGTAAAATTATTATTGCGCTGAGATGACGGTAAACTGTGCCACAGGAGGAGGGCGATTCTGCCAGCACTGAAAGAGCCACTGCCAGGGCAGGAGAAGGGGACGATGTTAAAGAGGAGGCAGAGAAAGAAGCTGCTAAAGAGGAAATGCCTCAACCTAAGAAGGTTAGGAATGATTTAGGTGTTATTATTTTCACAAACAGGAAAAATTGAATAATCATCTATTTTTTTGCATTCTCCAGCCAAGACGAAAAAGGAAACGCAGTGGAGACAGTGATGATGAAGCTAGCGCCTCAGAGAGTGAGTCAGACTCAGATTCAGACTCCAATTCCAACTGTTCTGATAAACCTGCTAAGAGGGAAGAGGTGGAAGATAAGGATGATGAGCAGGAGGAGGGTGAAGGTGAGGAACAGGCTGTAGAAGTCACAAGTCTGATGTTTAAATTTCATAAAAAACAGATCATATCCCCTTGATTCCCACTCAGTGCGCATTCTTCAATTGTTTACTTTTCTCCCACCCAATGTCCCAGAAGGGAAACCAAAAGAGAACATGGAGGATGATAAGAAAGAGGAAAAGAAGCCCAAAGATGATTCTCCCAGACCTCGACCATTACACCGGACCTGCTCGCTCTTCATGCGGAGCATTGCTCCAACCATTTCCAAGGCAGAGATTATTGCTGTGAGTTGAACACAATTGTAGTATAATGTGTTGCATAATGTTCAGTACTCATATAAATTTCCCATTTTCTCCATCAGCTGTGCCGGAGATACCCTGGGTTTCTGCGTGTTTGCTTGTCTGACCCCCATCCTGAACGCAGGTTGGTCCCTATTACTAGTCTGCTGAGAAAATCTGTTTGTTTTTTTTATACAATTGTGTAAATATTTGTTTGATTACGAATCACTGCAAGCATGGTGTGTATTCAGGTTTTTCAGGCGTTGCTGGGTGACCTTTGACCGCAGCGTCAACATCAAGGAGGTCTGTTGGAACCTTCAGAACATTCGAGTAAGTGTATCTCAGTTGTTGAAATTCCTTTTTTTTTTAGGCTTTATAATATGTAGGATGGATAAACAATGGCAGAAAAACTCAAAGCTCGTTTTTGTGGAATTACTAAATTTGTGTTGTATAATATTTGAAGCTTGGATTGACGTAAGATCTGTCTGAAGATGAACTTGCATTCTAATTTTAATTGCATCCATATAGACATTTTTCATTTTGTGCAAATTAGAATCATTTTTAAACTGTTGGTTATCTCTGAAAGTCTGAAGAAAATATCAAAACCATATCATCTCAACATGCCGTAGGGGAGCTTTGAATAAATATTTTTCTATATTCTGTATGTAATCTCCTGCATTACATCTAAAGAGTCTGTCTTTAATGTCTGTCCTTTACAGTTGAGAGACTGTGAGCTGGCACCAGGGGTGAACAGGGACCTGGCCCGGAGGGTGCGTAATGTTAATGGTATCACTCAGCACAAGCAGGTGCTCCGCAATGACATCAAGCTGGCTGCCAAGCTCATTCATGCTTTGGATGAGAAAGGAGACCTGTGGAGCAGCAAAACCCAGGAAGACGGGCAAAGCACCGAGGTGCAACGCTGATTCTTAACTACAGCATTTACACCTGTGGGTGTACACACAAAATATGTCTTGTTTTGAACGAATCTTGATCTAAATATCAACTTATGTTTGACTCCTACAGTTGCCTGCTCAGAACCCCATCTTGACAAATATTACAGATTATCTGATAGAGGAGGTGAGTGCTGAAGAGGAGGAGCTCCTAGGGACAGGCAGTGGGATGGATCCTGAGGAGGGCAGCAAGGAAGGAAACCCTGCAGAGACAACTGTGGAGAGAGATGACAAGCTAGCCAAGGTTTGCCCTTTGCACATACGAGTTTCGAATAAATAACGCTTTTCAGAAAACGGTTCCCCATCAGACCCAGGCAGTATATCTTATGAAACAGTTTATGGGCTGCCCTTTCTTTTGAAAGCAGATATGATTTAATAATTTATTTTCATTGTAGCCTGCACTGTGCCTGTTTTTAAAAAACTTGCAAAAACCAGACGGTTATTCAATCAGTAATTACAGCTTTAGTCTAAAATGTCTTTGCTGTTTTTCTTGTTTCAGGTTTTAGATCGTCTTGTTTTGTATTTGCGTGTTGTGCATTCTATTGACTACTACAACACCTGTGAATACCCCAGTGAGGATGAAATGCCCAATCGCTGTGGTATGATCCATGTTCGTGGTCCCATCCCTCCCAACCGGATCACACATGGAGAAGGTCAGTATTTTTGTTGTTTAGATGTATTTTTTTTCTGCATAACTGAGTGGAAGATTATACTGGGAACTGGATTTTTTTTTTTTTTAAACAAAAGTGTAAAAGTTACTTCCTTAATATATCAATGAAATAAGTGAGGTTCAAAAATGTGAATATTAAGTCTAAGTTCAATAGCACTTACAATAACCATGTATACATTTTCTGTCCTCCAAACAGTGCAACAGTGGCAGAAGATGATGGAAGAGAAACTAAGCCCTTTGTTTAGTTTAAAGGAGATCCTTTCAGAGGAAGAGGCTGTGAAGATGGGTCGCAAGGACCCAGAAGAGGAGGTGGAGAAGTTTGTGTCTGCCAATACTCAAGAGCTAGGAAAAGACAAGTGGCTCTGTCCACTTAGTGGCAAAAAGTTTAAGGTGAGAAAAGCAGTTTAGAGAACTTTTTTTTTTTTTTTTTACTGTTTAAGAACCTTTGGTTATATTTATTTATTCTGCTGATGTAAGAGGACTACTACTTTATTTACTACTAATTTATTGATTCTTTTCTTGCTTAATTCTTGAGAAACTAAAACAATATAACATTTTTAATATATTTTAGGGCCCAGAGTTCGTACGCAAACACATTTTGAACAAACATGGGGACAAAATTGAGGAAGTGAAAAAGGAGGTAGTGTTCTTTAACAACTTCCTGATGGATGCCAAGAGGCCGTCGCTGCCAGAGATGAAGCTCCCCCCTCTGCCCGGACCAGGTCAAGGTCATTGCAACGTTTTTGTCTCATCAGTTCACATCCAGATAATGAATTGTTTGTTTTGCGGTGAACTGATCATGAAATAATGGAATCTTTTTAGAACACAACATGAGCTCATTTTTTTGTGTGCTTTGTATTTTCAGGTTTGCTTTCTCCAACCATGCCATTTCCTCCTCAAGGACCCCAGGGACCAATGGGCTTCGGCCAGCCTCGTCCACCGCTCATGGGTTATGGGGGTATGTTTTCTGACTACACTGTTGGTGTTTTCACTGATGCTGGAGCAGTTTTTGTTTTTAAATCAAGGTCTTTTTTCAAATATACAATAAACATACAAACCGGATATGAAACAACAGTCTCAATACACCACTCCCCCCACCCTGTGACTGGACCCTCACCAAATCCACAAATAGCCAGATATAATACATCTGCAGACAAAAAAAATCATATATATATATATATATATATATATATACATATATCCCCTTCAAACAAAATACATGTAAAGGGTAAAGGCATGCATATATACACCTGCATGGAACAGATTTATTTTGATCATAATTTTTTTCCAGCAGGTGGACCTCCGTACCCACCAAACCAGTATGGAGGAGGTAGAGGCAACTATGACAACTTTCGTGGTCAAGGTGGCTACCTGGGAAAGCCACGCAACATTAGGTGAGACCACTGTACGTGTGCCTCTTATTTTGAAATGTCTGTCTTAGGGATGTGTGCATGAATACTCTCTGCCTTAGAGAATTGGACTTACAAATAAATAAGAATAGAGATGAAGTAACCACAAATCATGGGTGTTAGTTTTCACAGTTCCATTAATTGTTGCATCCCTAAGTAGTCTGTAGTTGGGGACCTTTAAAATGTTTTAAATCACTTCTATATTTCCTTTCTGTGTTTCTTTTTCCATTGCACCTTCTACCATCTCAGAATGTCCCGAGGTGATCCACGCAACATCATCGAATATCGGGATTTGGATGCACCAGACGACATGGACTTCTTTTAGAAAGTTCACTGGATCAGTTTACTCCTCAGTGTTGTACTCTTCTAGCTACTTGTACTGATAAGTTGGTTGTTTTTCTCTTTAATATTTTATTTTGTAACATCTTGTGAAACTAGAGCAAATGTCTACCACACACTGGCTCCCAAATAAAGTTGTGATCTAATTACATTAATATGTGTTAATTTACTTGTCACAAAATAAATAAAATTCATTTGTGTGTGACTTAGGTCAGATTAGAGCCAGAAGAAGATAAAACAACAAGTCAGGACAAGATAAAAGGATGAGATCCAGATCCAGGAAGAAACAGACTCCTCTTTAGCCTTTGTTCAGGTTAGCATTCATGATCTCAGGATAAAATTTGGCATTAAATTAACAGGATGTGAATTGAGCAGTGATCTGATATTAACTCTTGTTTGATGTGTAAACAGGGGGCTTACTGTTAATGTTTAGATTTGTACAGCAATGAAGTGAATGTTTATTATAAGACATTATAACATATTTTAGATCTTGCTCTCGAATAGCTCTCTGCTTTTAAGTACAGTACAGTAAAAAGACAGGAGTAGTTTGTCATCTGCAACTCTTAATCATAGACGAGGGTGAGCAGATGCAAGAAATCAACGCCCTCTGCTGGAAAGAAATGTAATTACAGCTTACCATAAATCTGAAGTAGAGGAGAGATTATAATCAAGTCAAATCACAGTTTCACATGTTCTTGTAATTGAGCTTTATACTGTGGAAAATGACACATTTTATTCACACAATTTCAAAGGTTAAAATTACTGCACTCTGTTGGTTGTGCTTATTTACACATTTGATGAAAATAAACAGGATGTACAAAAAACATGTCGACACACTTAACAGACACAATAATTTATTATATTAATGCATTTAAGTATTCTGGTTTAAATACAGAAATCTTGGTGTGTTATCAACACAATATCAAACCTTGCATACAAAGTTAGTTGTGTTTACACAGCTGAAATCCCAAACTCCAGCTGAAGTTTTCCACTGAAAGCAGCAAAGTGGATCAAAACAGTTCACCGTGAACTGAAGGAGCTAAATGAGCTCCAGTTTGTGGCTTTCAGAGAGACCACAGCTGACTTTGTGTTCATGGAATAACTTGGTCAGGGCTTCCATGTACAGTCTGTGGTAGTGGTCCACCTCCTCCTCTGTGGGCATGAGACGTTTGGGCACCGGGATGGGATGTCCCACTAGACGATGGAGTTAAAGATGTAAAATAAGGTGAATGTGACAAATCATGTGAGGCTTTAATACAAGAAAAACAAGTAACTCACCAACTGTGGTGATCGGGGTCCTGTAGGGTATAACCAAAAACCGTTCACCAACAAACAGACATGGGCCAAAACCCATGACCTTTTGGAACAGAGCCTGTAACTTCCGACCGAGGCTGCCCTCTGAGAAAATCACCTGCTTAAAGAGTTCATTCTCCCCAAATGAGTAAACAGGCACCAGGTCAGCCCTGAGGAAGACCATCACAGATTGTATCGTTGGATTTCTACACACTGCTTTCTGGTATTTCTGTTTCTTTTTATGTATGTTTGTTTGTTTCCTCACCCAAACTCGAGAGCCAATTTCACAAATCCTTTCCTCTGCTTTATGACCACTGTGTTCAGTCCAGGGGAGGATGATAGGGACTCGGCAGCGCCCCCTATGACAATCACCACTGCATTTCCTTTGCCGATCTTTGAAAGAAGGTGGACAAGACTGGCTTTGCTGACAGGACACAGGCCTAAGCAGACAACAGGCAAAGTACATAATTTATTGATAGCAGCCCTGTGTAAAACAAAAAACATAATAAGGAAACTTAGGAGGAAAGTGAAGGACAAAATATTCATTAAAGCTTGGATATTCAACTTAAAGCTTGTGGAAAAGATCAGGCAAATAAGGTGAAGACTGGCCTGCTGCAGACCTTTTTATTGATGGTTTTGTTTTGTGTAATCTGTTAAATGTAACAAAAGCCTTTAAACTAAAGCTGCAGTTATTATATGCAGTAAAATGTACAGACCTGGTGTCTGTTATTTTACTAAGGTGATTTAATTAAGTCAATTACCAAAACGATGTGTAATTTCAAAATAATATAAGTTATGAGCCTTTGAATATTAAGTGATTTTTTTCTGAGTTCTGAATATTGTTTGTAAAAGTGGTCCCTGTCCAAAGCAGGATGAATATGCCTGCATTCATAGGTTTTCTGCCATGTTTTTAAGGATTACATTTGAGCTTTTCTGTTGTGCAGCTCTTACAGCACATGCACATTTTGTTCTTTTTTTCTCCCCACTAGTATTAAAATTGTATTTCTGTGTTAATGGCCAGTGTGACACTACACAAAAAAGTTGACCCTATATAAATATTGTGGTCCTCTTGTTGAACATGTTATAAATACCTGCACTCATGATGTATTCCCTGATCAGTGGTAACCTGAACAGTCCAGCGAGCATGGCCACAGTCGACCGAATCCCAGGGAACATCTCAGTGAAGCCGCAGCTCTCGGTGGAGAAGCAGGAGAACGCTCCTACGCTCATAATACCATGTGGGTGACAGCCTAAGATGTAGTTTTTGTTTGGACTCAAATCAGCTGTCTTCACTAACTGAATAAAAGTTAACAGAACAGGATTTCACAGAATAAACATGTCATTTTTTTTTTTTTACATTGTGTATTCATTATCATTTAACCGACTTTTTGAACACAAAGATTAAGCGATATTTGTTATGATACACAGGAAGAGTCAAAGCAAATGTAGATTAAAAACTGAAGAGTACTTACTTTAATTGGAAAGAAGTCCCTGAAGTGTTCCCATACTTTCCATTTTCTTACAAAACTTGTTCTCCTGCCCCCTGATGGTGCCATTAATAATGTTAGAAATTCTTACATTTTTAAAGTAAAATCCATACACTGTCATGGATGATTGAATGCTGTCATTTTCTTTACCTCTTTCAGGAGTTTGCCAGTCAATCACCAGCCATATGAAGCATAAGGTGGAGAGCGGCCATAGAGAGGTAAACATAAGGTACACCGGCAAGATGATGCTTAACAGTCCTGAGATGGAACAAATGAACAGCTACAAGAGTTAAGACTGGACTGCTTAAAAGATGTAATAAGGTTTAAGAGGTGGGCATAAGTGACTCAGCATTAAATATGAAGTCTTACCTGCGAAGAGAAACGTTAATACCCATTGCAGAACACTTAATGTCTCTAAAAGCTTCTTCCACTGGGTTTTTTCTTTCGTCATTCCTGCAACCTGCAGGCCACACCATCAATTTTCATCAGTTAATTACATGTTAAACAGTGCTTTTACTCAGTAAAGGTCAGAAGTATAAATTATATACTACATGCCTGTAAAGGTTACAAAAGTTACTTTATCTGAGATAATAATGATATTCATAGAAGTACACTGTAGGCTAGATCAGATCATATCAGTAATCAGCTATTTAGTTTTTGCTTTTAATCTTCCTTTAGGGAGGACACAGATTTAAAAACTTGCATGGCATGCAATTGCCTGATCAAATGACTTTCTTATGAATGAGCTCACAGGCAAACTAGTATTTTTAATTTAGAGACAAATGGAATCTTTATCCGCTAAGCTTGTTGGGTCACAAAACACTTATGGCTAAAAATCATTAACAGAATCAGAAAAAAAAACATTTTATGAAATTTTATAAAACATAAAATTTGATAGTTTACCTTAATACAGTTTTTTAATCCAATGTTTTCAATGGATGAAGACTCGCAGGTTCAGAGACAGTGCAGCCTACTGAGTGCACTTTGACCAGATCATGTAAAGGTACTGATAACAAATCCACTCCCCCGATACTTTGACACACAACCATGAAATGTCAGAGATAACTGTGACAATGTTTTATATAGTAGACTTTGTATCTTGGATCTTAAGGTTTTCAAACAAACAAACAACAAATATGATGGTTTCTTGATGGAACTAGTCTAGTGGGCTATGTTTCTGTTTAGATTTTTCTTAAAGTGGACAATATTTCCTGTCTGCTGTTTTTCAAAGTTCATATATTATTCGCATGAAAGAACTCTGGAACAAAGCAATGCAGCCACAGAGCCAAACTGTTTCTGTCTTCAGTGTAAACTACAATGTTTATTTCCATATTTGTTCACATGGACAATAATGTTTTTTTTTTGTTCTTGTTGTTTTCCCCATTACATTTTTTTTTTTTAGAAACCTAAAATGCACATTTCAGGTCTATTCAGGTGTGTCTTCATTTTTTATTTTGCTTTCCCTCACATAAATTCCAATCATTACTTTGTGTTATCTCTGCTATTTGCTAAAATGACAAAAACTCAACACTTCCTGTGTGTTTCAAACTAAAAGCCTCTTTAGTATCTTGTCAGGTAGCATATTGCAAGAGTATTTAAATACAAAACAGACCATGGGAAGGCAGGAAATGTGCAGCAGCAGCAGCAGCACAGTAACATGGTAAATGTTGCCATAAAATGAGGTGAACCACCCAATGTTCAGATGGATCATTGCATCTCTCTTAATTAGCTTAAAATATTACTGAAATTGGCCCCAGGATGTCAGCATCTGGTCCTTTACAGGGTCACACACTCAGTTTTGGCCATCTGTTGGCTGTAAAAGATGTGTATCTCACAGAACAAAAATGTTACTGTATGTACATCCCTGCACCAGTGCTGCCGTTACAGATACAGTGACCCCTGTTCAGCACCATAGACAGCTCCCCTGATCCCCAAATCAAACCAAATGAAACAGAAAATGTGCAGCATCTGGTCCATATTTACGCTTCCATAATATTTTAAAGAATATAAATCAGTGAATGTTTATTTCACGTCAAATAAGATCTCTGAAGAAATACTCACATTATTGTCACAGTTTGGTAGGAGATGTAGTAGTTCATAAGTGCTACTCAGACATGAATTTATTTCATGAAAAGTGGTTTTCTTTTGCTAAATAATGTTCAAACCAATAATGTAGTGTCTATGTTGAGCTTTATTGAGGTATAAAAACAAAACAAAGACTAAATTCAGCTGAAAAACTCCTTTCATGGTGAAGATCAGGGAAACCCATTGAGTGCTTTTATAGCATTTGTTGCACCAGTACTGTACTGTACTGTACTGTACTGTATTTTGTATTTATTTATTTAGTTAGTGGCCAGTGTGTATTGGCATTAGTTGCAAAGAACAAAACGTGTACTAGATTTAGAAGAGAGGCTAATTTCCATCAGGAGAATAAAACATCACAATGATTACAAAGAACTAATATACTGGGAGAAAACCATTAAACAATGACAGATGCAGGGAAATATGCTCAGGTATGAACGGCTACAGCCAAATACATAAAAACGGGCTTCCATTCTAAAAGTACAATAACATTTTCCTAGAATAAGAATAAAATATGAAAGAAGAAATAAATAGGCTAATCATACAATAGCAAATATTAAAAGTGTGCATGCACGACCAAAACAGTGCAAAACATAACTATGAATATCCATTAATTTGGCTCTAAAATGGCTTCAATCATTAATTTTGTTATGGCCTTTGGATTCAGTATCACACAGGATAATTTAAGTGAACCTTTTACATAATGACATCTTTGACCTCTGACCAGTGGTAAAAAAAAAAAAGCAGTCCAAAGATTTCACTGATAGGCATGATCACTGTTTCTCAAGACCAGACACCATATCCGCCTGCGTTGTCTGTGTTATTTTGGGGTTGTTAAGTTTTATTCTGTCCTCAGCTGTCCTCACCTATATAATCATCCCACAGACTTTAGGGGGCGTGTCAACCCAACACAGGCCATGTGTCGGCCACTCGGTCATGTGACACCCCCCTTAAAAATGTCTGTATGCTTAAACATCACAACTGGCCTCACAGAGACCCCTTACTAATGGAAATACATCACAAAGAGCTACTTCCACTTCCACACATCCAGATCCCATTTTTTCCCCCCTGCTTATATTCTCGCTGTTAGAAAAATGGTCACACCCTCCATAAAAATATCACCATTTTTTCTATAAGAGCTCAGCCTACTTTGTGATAGATGTTCAGGCTAATGTTTTTATCCTTAATACACCAGAGTAACAGTGACATTCACATCAAATATTTACACAGAGCACTTCCATATCATGTGGTGGGTTATATATATATGTATAGCCTACATATATGATAAGAGCAGTGAAGTCTAGGTTAATATTGTGGATGAAAACACCTGAGCATCACATAGATCCGGACATGTAATGAGTCTGCTGCTGAATCTCCTGCTGAACTGGAGTCGTAAGAGGAAATTTCACTCGCTCTACTGAAAAGAGCAAATGGTAACAGCATCTGGTCTCAGTTGGACTCAAAGCCACATCGGATGTGTTTTTTTCCTCCTTCTAAAAACAACTGGTCTGCTCACAGGAACTACTGTATGAATATTAATATGAATGCAAATCCACAGTGAGGATGCCCACCGCTTGAACCGACACGGCGCGCTGAGATCTGCGCATTTTTGTTTTGACGTTTTTTTTTTTCCTGTTTGAGGCTGAAACCAAACAATGTTTCTTTGGCGGAGGTCGTGTGCGGGGCTTTTCTGAAACACATAAGGATGGCGTTTCACTTGAATGTTCGCAGAGGATCGTTTTGTAACGTCGCATTGAATTGCATCATGGTTTTCAATCAGATCTCACACCGGCCAGGCTACACCGAGCCTCGGTAGTACAGTGCGCTGTTTATCATAAAAATGGAAGACCTTTCACGTCAAGAAAGGCGTCAATCCGGTGATATACGTCTGAATAACTGATTTTTCTTTTCCACGCCAATTGACACATCTGGGAAAGGATTTTTCCTTCCCTCCCGTCCACTAAGACAGCTGTGTCATCAACAACCGGCGTGGTTTTGTTGTTGTCTGATTTTTACGAGCTTGGGCAACTGGATATCGGCATAGTCTGCCTGTTCTGCGCCAGCCATAGGCTACCCAGTTACTAAGGTAGGAATCACACCTTCATTAATATTATGTTTTGCTCTGTAAATCACCGCATCAGTTGCTTACATCATCTAGCCTACATAGCCAGCTGTCATAGTCAAAATGCACTGTCTGCTTAATTAGCAGATGGAAATATGATGGTGTATTGCGGAGGAAACGTCGGGCCTGGGAGCGTTTTTTCGTGTTAATTATAACAAATTCTGGGTTGACAGTGAGGATCTGAGTGCTCACATTCCAAATTATTCAACCTTGAAGCTTCACAGCCCATATAGGCCCGTTTTATTAGCCCCAAACACAAAAGAGATGTAAAGATATGACAGGACGCCGCGCCGTTATCACCAACAACCCACGTTTAAGTTAAGTCGTGACAAGGCTTTATAAATATTTCACTAAAAAACAAGCCTCCATCAGCTGACCGGTGCTTCTCGGGCATGCACGGTGTTCTCCACATACAGCCCAGTGACATCAGTGTCACATTTAGGAACCTTATTCTGCAAGGCCCGATGGAAAACATCTGCATGTTTACGCGTTTCAGAGCAGAATAGGGTTTGTGTGGGTATGTATGCGGGTGTGAATGGGCGGTAGTTGGTCTGGATGTGAATATACCCGGGGTGTGTGTTTGTGTGTGTGTTTGTGCGCAGCCAGGTGAGGATGTGTTGGTGCGTCTTTGAGGTGCGGGAGAGGCAGGCGTCTGGATGAGGGGAGCCACATCATTACTGTTTTTTTTCCCTCCTCCCTCTCGCTTTTAAAGAATATCCATTAATTTCCGATCCACTGCCGCAGTATCCCACCTTAGATCCTTAATAAGACAATCCAAGGGGTCGAGGGGTTGTGAATTAAACATGGAATTAAGGTTAATCTCTACTGTTTTCCTTCTATTTTCCGGGCGTGACAGTCACTTAAAGCATCACTCTCTCTCACTGAGATATATTCACCACCCCACCACAAGCTTAAAGCAAATTAATAGAACTGTTATGCGGCTGATTTCACACATTTATTTTATTGGAAGCTACATTTGTCTCTGGCTTTAATCTCACTTGCAAAAAAAAATAAATAAAAAGAAAATAAAAATCCAGCAAGAACATGTGTAAGCAATTTAACCTGGCAGGAAATCTAATAATAAACTAAACATACATATTAAAACTCATTAGTCATGTCTATCTCAATATTTTACTTAATAGTGCAAGTTAAATGAAACAAACTACTATCAAGCATTAAGATTATGAAACATTAACATGCAGTAAAATATATTAATATAGTCCTTTTTTATGTTCAGTCAAGTTGCTCTGCCTTATTTAGTGCTTCACTGTAAGCTTGAAATGCAATAAAATATCAAGTTAAATTAATTACCACTCAGACCCACTTGACCTTGGGGATTAATAGGAATTCTGTGATTATATAGAGGAATATTCATACAATATGCATGACTTAAGTTGTTGTAAAGTCTATGAGATATAGTTAAATAGGATGAGTTGTGACTGTTTTGGTTTTCACTCGTTGCTACGGCATATAGAGCAGAGCAGGGATGGGTGAGAGCAGCTGTGACTTTGGGGTCATTGAGTGCAGGCACACATTTTACACAGTATGTCTTGAATGCAGAAGAGAGCCGGTGCTCACACCAACCGTTGTCAACTGTCGCGCTCACCTGGTGATCCCAAATTCAGCTCAGAAATGTGACAGCAACAAAAATAGAAAGCTAGGTCAGTGTGTTACCCTACGAACATGTCATATGCCTAATTGCAGCACTAATGCTCAATGTCAGTACTGAAAATTGGGCATAGTTGTGATTTATAGACTGGACTAATGAAGTCATAAGGCTTTTCAGTGAAGGAGAAAGGATTTGGACTACATCTAAGCTTTTCTCCCTAAAGTGCATGATTCAGTCGCTTTGAGCTGCAGTGGGCATCATGTCTGATTCTAGGAAGGATGAGAATGGATGCGTTAATACACAAATAAATACACTGGACGCAGAGAGGGTGAGGAAAGGCCACTCAGGGGCAGAGAGGAGAGGGACTGATGGCGATGAGGGCGTGCGACTGATGGATGTGAGACAGACATGGCAGATGCTGACATTTTAAGCCCATTTCTCTAGTCAAGTGGATACCCCTGTCTGGCTGAGCAGTAATGGATTTTTTTTTTTTTTTTTGTGGATTTCCTGGAGCATCAAAACAGATAGTTTCCCTAAAATTTGTGCAGCAGCAGGTCAATAGGTTGTTGTTGTTACATTTATGTCCTTCTGGTGGTGTTTTTCTTTTTTTAACCGTTCATTCTTATCTCAGTTCTGTCACTATGGGAGTTAGCAGGTTGAAGTAGATGTCACCAGAAACTGGAGCATGAGTTGATGTGTGAGCATACCATCAGGATTATTAAATACTACGTTTGATTTTCCATCAGTCGTTGACAGTATTAATTTTTCTTCTGGTTAGTGATTTTCTCCATGGTAACATCCAGGTGAATAGTTACACACTTTATTTTGCTGGGACAAATGAGGAAAGTCAAGCTGTTGTTTACTTCCCTTAATGTTATTATTCTTCATCCTTCATTTAGACACAGTAATACTATAAAAAAATAATTACATGACATATGTTACATGAATGCAAAATCAAACATATTGTATTTCTGTTTACATCTCTGCATCTGCTCTGGGATATTTTGCGAAAAGCTTGTATAATTTACCATGATGATGTCAAAAGGGAGTCTGCTGTCCTGACATTAAATTTAGGGGCCACTGGGGGCTGCCCATAAGATAAAATCAGTATAGGCTATTTAATCTAATGGTCTAATGGTAGAGGCATCTGAGGGTTATGATATATTGCAATGTTACTAGAATTCGCCTCGTGTTGAAAACGCTAAACAGTTTTTCAGTCTTGGAAATGGAAAATATGGTACTATGTTGTTTTTTTATTAAAGTGAGAGGGTAAAACATACCATAGTTATTATCATCATGAGTTAAAGTGGCTAAGATTACTACAGAAATGCAATATAATATTCATAATTATTGATATGTTTACTTTTGTGTATAAAATCAATATGTTTTTGTTACCCTAGAATGAACTGTTTATGCAGGATGACATTCAGAGAATCCACCATGTTGTTTCTCTGTATTTCTACAGTAGCTCATACCGGAGTCCTCTTCTCCTGTTTTCTCTTTTATAGCAGGTGGTATCCAGCTTTAAGGTGTATTAACGTAACCCACGATTTCTGAGTGTGGACAGATTTACAACACCCTCTTGACGAAAAAGGCCAGACAAAATAAACAGTAGCTCCAACGAAAGCCTTTCCTTTTTTTTTTTTTTACCACTGTAGGGGAGGGGAGGGGGTATTAAATTGGCTATAAATTACAACTTTGCAGCTAAATGTTGATAAATACTACACAGGGAACCATTAATTTTTAATGCCGTATTCACATTGTATCACAATGACATAGTTCTTATGTTCACTGGACTAAAATTAGAGTTTTGTTTTATATTTCAAATCAATATCTCATACCCAGTTCCAATTGAGTTCAGCATTAAACTGTATGTTTTTTATTGTTTAATCCAACTTTTATATGCACTTGGGTCAGTCTCATTGTCGAGTAAGGAAAAGGTTTGAAGGTAAAGGTTTTACTGGTGGTGCAGTTGATTCAATGGCATGCCATTTATCATCATTGTCCTGTGTATAAATGCAGTCGTGGACATTGTTATATGTCATCCCCTTATTTCTTCTGTCTTTCTTGACTCTATTCTTCACTGACTTTCGTTCAAAGAGAAAAAAAAAAGAGCCTCACTAGACTTCTTTATACTGTCATGTCTTGAATTCCCCTCTGTCTAAATACTGCTGAAGACATATACGTAGAGCAGTGACTCTTTAAAAATAATTGTCATGTTTTTGTCTCATATCTGTCCATCTATATTGTGATGCGCTGGGTGCAGCAGCTGAAGAAAAAAATCATGGCAAAAATCTAAATAGACAGACTGTCCCTGCTGCACTGAGGGAGGAAGAGGAGGGTTCATTTTGTGCTTCAAATGACGACTGACTCTTTGATGCTTTATTCGGGAGCTCCTTCAGCAAACACGTCGTTGCTCACACTTTATGCTTGGGTGTCCCTTGTCCGACCAGATGTCTGGGACATATATGACTAAATTAATCAGTGAAAATGCAGATTCAAATGTTTTCTCTGTAAATGCCCTTTTTTTTTCCTGGATTGTAAACATCTACAGCAGCCAATCTTCATTGCAGTGTGTAGTCAAGAGTAATGATGTGTGGTAATGATTTCCTTGAGGCAACACATCTTTGTTCATTTCCCCTCTGTTTTCTTCTCATTAAACCTTTCAAAGTCATTTGCATGGTACTGTGCAAAATAAATAAAGTTAGGAACCAACATTACTCCTCTCTCGTTGGCAGAGAAGTCTCAGGCTCAACCTGTGGTAATTACTGCTTATTTATCTGTATCTTTATATTACACAAGAATATGATATGGAAAACAAATATATTTTGATATTAGTGGGATTAATCAGCTGATTTCATTCTCCAGAAAGCCTTTAGCTAAGTAATTTTTAAGTCATTATATGCAAAATGTAATTGGCAAGATCTTGAATTACTAGAAGAGTAGATTGTGTTTTTTCAATTATGCATATTTAGGCATAAATTGACCAAAGTGGACCTGAATGGTATGTTAATTTTCCTTTTCTCATTAGTGTGTTACATTTGTGTGGAAGACCTTCAAAAGACCTTGAATAATTCTCACTAAGTCATTAAGAGGTGAAACATGTTATTTATACCAGCATATTTTGCAATGTGAAAAATATGTTTTATTAACCTGATGAAATTAAAAACATATGAATGCACGGGTCTGGAACTGACACAAACCATAATGCGTTTAGAAGTATCTCACAGTGGTAATTCATTGTCTGTGACATTCCTAAAGGTCAGAGCAAACAGGCAAAAACTCAGAGTTCAGCAACATTATGTGAAAATAGGTGAAGGTGCAGAGCAACTTCCATGTGCTGTAGACAGAGATGCACATCTGAGCAGAATAACTTAAGTACGGTATGTGCTGCAAATGTCAGAGCAATCTTAATTTGCACTGAAAAGAATCCCAGCAGCTTGTCTATAGGTAGCAATAAAGGAAACTCACACTGAGAAATGAGGCGGTATTTTATTGTAGATGTTGGAGGGTTAAAAAGGCAGAAAACAGAGGCAAAAAGGCTTCTGATTTTAAAGAATTTAAGGATCAGATTCTCTATTTTTGCCAGTGACCTTCAGCTGACAGTGGTAATTTTATTACTGTAAAGCACCCCCTTAGGCTTGTACATTCAGTTTCTATTCAGCAGTGATTTAAAGCGCATTATATTTTAGTTATTATTAAATAACTGTTAGAAGTTTTAATATTGTGTGAATTCCTTTGAAAACCCAACTGTTGCATCTCATGGTACCTGTTACCACACAATATTATGTGCTTGTTATATATTGGTGTGGCAAATGCCACAGCTTTTATCTTTATTTGCACAGGGAAAAAAATCCTGGTTTCCTGTAAGTGACAATAAATAAAACTCATAATAAACAGTGGCAGTTATTTATTTATTTTTTTTATTATCATGGATATTAAAGGGGCCAGCATTTGAGGTTGTTTGGATATTTGACATTTGGAACAACAATCTGCTTGCTTGCTTTAATCTTAGCATAAGAATATATCAAAACAATCATCAAATTGTGGCTTATAACATAAACTGTCTGTATGTGTTGTACTGTCATTTTTGGACGGGCATCCACTTGGGTCAAAGAAAGTCACTCTACAAACCTCTGATAATCATTTCTCATCTGATGCTTTAACTATATATTCCATCTGACCCTAAAAATACTCCTTAAACAACCTGAATCTGACACCCTACAGTGAAGTAATATACCATCACATGTCATTTATCTCTACTTGTACCTTTTCATTTTACTGCAGTCAGTACAGCTGATAGCAGGAATAACATAACAGGAAAAAAGGATTTCTCAAGTGAGCTGAAAACCTGCCAATCGTCTCTAAGGCCAGTATCAGATTTATTCTAGGGCACCTGCACTTAGACTACTTTTATCACTGTTAACCTTCTAGTACAGACCCCAGAAGTTGTAGATATCATTCCTAGTTTGTGTCTTAGTGGTCGGTAATAAGTATACCACATGACTTTATTTACATTTTTAACAAAATCTTTAAAAAAAATTAAAAATAAATAAATCAGCAAAGTTGTCCATGTTAAAACATATTCTTAACTGGTGTGTAAAGTTTAAACAATAATGCCTCTTGAATCCGCAAATATCATCCTATGTCTGATCTTGCAATGAGTACTTTTGTGTGTACTCGTGCCACAATGTTTTTACAGTCTCTCTTCAGCTGATTTGTTGTCGTTCTGCTGAACTCATTGAGACTGAGATAACTGGGCCATAAGAGACATGATCTGTATGTAATGAGATGAATGAGTGGGAGAGCTGTGTGTGGGCATGTGTGTTTGCTCATTCTGTGCAACCTACTCCATGATTTGCCTATTGGGGGACTATGAGAACAAGGAGTAGGCTGATTCAGATGCAGGGAGACCACTTGTGGCCTACCTGGCTTGCTAATCACACCAACGCTTCTGCCCTGCCTTTCAATCAAAAGGAAAGGTTGCTCAGCGAGAGAGCACGATTAGCATTATTATAATGATACAAAGTGCTTTCGAATAATTTAACATAGTCTACTGGGACTGTTTTGCTTCTCCTACTATGTAGAATTTCTGAAGCAATTTTTTCTCAGCGTTACACGGTGTCTCAGTCTCAATTTTTTTTATCTGTTGCCCTGTGACTGTGGTTTTCTAAGCTGTTTCAAAGAAATTTGCTTGCACTGGATGTTTCCTGATATGAGTCAAACCCATTATAAACTGCTCCGAGGTCTGGTTTACAGTGATGTTCAGCTGATCCCTGTTTTTTTTTTTTTGGGCTGTTGGACTTTGCTTAATTGTTGCTCAGTAGTTTATGAGTTTTGGGCCAAACACAAACTACTTGGCAGCTGGCTATGATGATTGTTATTGGTGACTTAAAACAGTTTTCAGTAACCACTAAGCAAGACTCGGTGAGTTGGCTGTCAGTTGTCAGGGGCTCATTTGGTTAAGTGGGTTGTCCAATGACCAAAGGGTTGGTGGTTCAAATCCTAGCTCATCCTGGCCACATGTTGACGTGTCCTTGAGCATGACACTGAACCCCAAATTGTTCCCAGTAGGATCTTGCATGGTACAGTAGCATAGTAGTCCCCTACTGGTGTATGGGTGAATGTGAGGCTTTGTAATGTGTTTTGAGTACTAAGGTGTAGAAAAGCACTGTACTGTATAACTGCATTTAGATTGTAGTCATCAGTGTGTGATCTTTGGTCCAAACACAAAAGGCATTTCCCATTCAGTCATGTAGTCCTCCCAAACTATACAATGTAGTTTTCTATTATTAAGTAAAGGATCTATTAAAATAGCCCATTTTTTAATCGAACAAAAAAGATTTATGGTCATGAACTCACATCTACCACAGTAAGACAGCACAAATAACCATAAACAATAATAAAAAAAAAAATAGTAAAAGTGCATAAAATCTAAAATCGCACTGATATTCAGGGCTTTGAGTCCAAGATGACATTTACAGGGTGCATAATACCAAAAATCATTCCTGCCGAGGTTAATATGTGAGCTGCGTTGCGTTATATATCATAGTTACATGTATAATTTTAGTATATATCTAAGGAAAAATTCAAACAAAGACTTCAAACCAAACAAAATAAACATGGAGGCAGGCAATATTGTTGGGTAATCCACCTCTAAAATAAGTCGGATCTTGGTGGGAGTGGGATGCTGGCTCAGTGAAGCGTGCACAGCTGCAGAGAGGAGCTCTTCCCCTCATGGACGAGCGCGAGCATGGAGGGGGTTTTTCAATTCTCACTCTTTTCCCCTGCAGCGCTACCTCGTAGTCTGGGTTTGACCAACCAAATACAAAAACCAAACAGGACACAGACTTACTTTTCCTCTCTGTGATGTGATGTCTTCTTTGTAAACTGACGAACAAACTCCAAATTTACTCAACAGCCCTTGAATAATGTGTCTCAAGATGGGAAGGCTATCTTCTTCTATCCCCCAGCACTTTTTTTTGCACTCTTTGACCATAAGTTTTTTTTAATCTACTGTTCTATGTTGTTCCGGGTGCAAAGTCTGTAATGAACATGTGTCATTATATTAGAAGCTTCTACAAGATTTTACATTTTATTTATGTGCAGCAGAAAAATTAAACCGGATATCTGAATGAAGATGTGTCTGGTGTTATCACGGCCTGTGGATCTTTAAGGCAGCGAGTGTTCATGTATGCTAAGTGCACTGGGTCACCTTGGTAACTGCAGATTCCAGCAGAAGATGATGAAGCCAAGGGCAGGCTGAGGTGGGAGATGGAGAGCAGAGTGGCAGGCTGATTGGGACTTTGTTCTCTGGCTTGTTTGTTGTTGTCTGTTTTGGATGAAAAGGTGACAATTAAGATTAGGAGGTTTTTTTTTTGTTTTTGTTTTTTTATACCTGGTTACAGCCTTTTATATGTTGAACTATTCATAAGCCACACTGGTTACATATGTTTACCTGTAGTCAAACACATACATTTTGTGTTACATAGTTGAAATAAACAATAAGGATCTCCACGTTTATTGTAGCTCAGGTTTTTGTCCTGGAAGCGCAAGGCAACAGGGAACAGGAAAAGCTTTTTTGTGAGATATTTTTGGTAGCAGTCTATAAATCATTTAGTGGTCACTCAATTTGTACATCGCTGAGGAAGAGAATCTGAAGTGTGTGAAGTGTCCTGTACATGTATAATTAAGTATGTACATGTATGTGAGGTTTTGACCTCTTGATTTTTTTTATTTATTTTTATTTTTATTTTTTTGGGGTGGGGATTTAGGAAAACACTACACAGTGATGGGGTTTGACTTATTACATATGGATGCACTCATACAATTCCCAGGTTTGTTGTTATTTTTGTTCAAGACCAAAACATAAGAAGAAGGTCAATAGAAAAAAAATCAGCAAAATTCCTCTTCGCCTCTCATGTGCCTTCCATCCCTGGCCTGGAGTGATACATCAGCCTCTACATCTTCCTCCTCCTCCTCCTCCTCCTCCTCCTCCTCCTCCTCCTCCTTCTCCTTCTCCTTCTCTTCCTGTCCATTCTCATCAGCCACAGGCATTTCACTGCACAATGCAATATTGTAGAGCATTCAGCACACAACAACCAGTACATTAAGAGAAGTTTCGGCATGCAGTTTCTGGAGCAGCAAAGACCCTCAAAGGTGAAAGTAGTGACTTCTGGTTTAGTAACGCACAATGTGGGAATTATTTGAATAATCTCCTTCCTTTCTTACCACAGACACACTTCAAAATACATATTAATTAGGCTCAGTGTGCAAAAAGTCTGCTCCTCATTTTTCCTTCCATATTTTAAATTCACTCAGTGCCTTTGAGCCTGGTTAGGAGATCGCAGTATCTAACAGCAAATTACCAATCTTCAACAGAACTGGGCCTGAGGAGAATAGAAGAGGAAACCAGAGCAGGCAATGGTGAAGAAAAGGAGTCTTCTAGAGCATTAAGACACAGAAGAAAAATTAGGTTTCCCTTAGTAACCATTAGAAACAGAGGGAAGGTCAAACTACCAGAAGCATCCATCTGACTGCCTGCCTTGTTGAACACAAACAGTGATAAAGAACTAAACTGATTTGAGCAGAGGCAGGACTTACCTCAGGTAACGGTTTTGTTGTTAGGAGCGGGTGGATTGATTTTTTGTTTTTCCCTAACGAGTGTTGAGAAGCTTTTAATACAATATGTGTTTCTTAAAAGGTTTTCTAGCCCGTGGGTTAGCCTCACATAGCTCAAACTTTTCAAGGATTTTAGTTTTATAGGCAGGTATATATTGGTCAGAAATCGCTCAATTTATATTCTATACTGTTAAGCCGATCAATGTCAGACTTCTACTATATACCTAGGAGAATCAAAAATGTCTGAAAACTTTAAAAATTTAATGATTATCCATCACTCCATATCGTAGGTTAAAGGCTGATTCAGACACAAACTAGACATAAGAGAATATAAAGAAAGAAAGAAAAGACTGGTAAGTTGTAATGGAAAATAGTATCAGCTTAACGATCTCTTTAAGTGTTGAGTGTATCCGTGTCAGTGTGGAAGATGTTATGGAAGGTATGAGTGTGTCATTTTTCACGTCTTCAAATCTGTGAAGGTTGACTATCGTCTCCTGTAAATGAACATGATGCAGCATAATTAACTTGTTGACCATAAGTTTAGGACAGAATCCCTCATTACAAATTTCAGCTGCTGGGAACAGAAAGTGTGAGAAATTTGGCCGATAATATTTTGCAAGTATATTTGTACTTTGTCAGCACAAAGTTACAGTAACTTTTGTAAAGTTAATGCTTTTGTGTCATTTTGCTCTAACACACCACTCAAAAACAATGGCTGCTTTTGTGTAGTAGTTTTATTTCACGGTTCGCTAAAACACTCAATTTGTATTTTGACATGAAACTGGTTGTGTGTTTAGATGCTGAAAAATGACATCACATAAACTGCATAAAATGTCACGAACACAAGACAATGATAAATCTTCTGTGGGCTTTGGATAATGCAATAATAAACATTTATCTTCTATATGCTGATTTGATTATGGTTTCATCAAATATATAATCACATTATACAAGCCTCGGCACCTGTTTAGTTGAGATCAAGCCCCAACTCTTAGACAGGAACCTCCATAACTGTCATTATTGGCACAAGAGTTGTTAAAAAAAAATCATAAAATCTTTGGTTTCTGGTCTGGTTTTACTAAGGAAGGTAGATAACCAGTTTTTTGCTCTGGAAAATGACTGATTTGGTTAATAATAAATAACATAATCTTAACACCACAGAGAATCCAGAGAATAGCCCAAACCCTCATAAGAAGTCATTTTTAGCTCATTTGGGAAATGAATCTGGTTAGTTTTGTATTAATTTAAGACCTAGTACTATTTTTATGGTAAATTTGAATAGAATATTTCTCTAAATTTCACCTTTACCAACCAATGTATCTATATTTATTACAATATTATCTCCAGCATTTTGCATTTTTTCAGTGACAGGCAGATATTTCCCAAGTAAATATAAACATTATCATATCAAAACAGTGAAAACTGAAGAAAAAGGTGCTTTATCCACAAAATATATCAGTAACTGAACATAAAAACAAGTGTCTACAACTGCTGTCATTTATGGGTTTGAGAGATGAATCAACTTTATAGAAGAAGATGACTATTTCCATGTTCACTGTAGAGTCTTTGAACATCCAATCATCATATCTGAAGATGATAAAAAGCTGAAAAATGGCATTTTACCTGAATTATTTACATGTACTGATAGGATTAGTCGATCATTGTTTGTTAACTCTTTCAGATCAGTAGATTCTTTTAATGCTGGAGGTTGTTTAGGTGTTTGAGGGTTGAGAAACTAAGGCAAATATAGGCCCCTGTGGCTTTTCTCAGTTTATTAAGACTACAATTTGTGTTGTAATAAAAGCCGTTCATTTCTATAAAGCTAATGTAGATCAAAGCTGTGTCATCCCATACAGACAGTTGAGACAGGTTGGCCTGGAGGAAGCTATAAGCAATTTTACCAACTGAACTCATTATGTGTATGACAGTTTTATTCACACCATTAAACTCATGTTACAAAAATATTTTGTGACAGTGGACACATATAATCATTTGCAAGCAGATTAGTGACTATAACCAGTGTTTTCTTAGGCTTTATGAGGCGTCTGTTAGTTCAGGCGTTATTAATTACGGCATTCAGACTCTAACACTGAAAACTAGATACAACTATCGTCCTTTTATTGAATAATTAAGATGACAGTGACTGAAGGATTTGTGGACTCATTGGTTTTGAAGGTTTGAAATGACGCTTTTAGCACTTTTGTCATTTTAGAAACTAATTTAAATCCAGTTTAAAATGCAGCTAATTTCATGTGACCCTTAATTTGTCTTCCACGAGGTCCATATAGTAGCTGCTCTAGACTGTTCACCTCACATGATGCTCATCAGACAGTGATCATACAATTTCTAAGGAAATGCCTATCTTCATCTTTCCTTTTTAAAGACGTTTTTGTGTGCTGACCTTGAGGCTGAAGTTCAAAGTTCATGCCTAATCTTGTAAACAATTTCACCAAAACAGTCATTTACAAGATGCGGTGCTTTGAGGCATTGTGATTACTATGCCTGAAAGCTCTGTTTGTGGACCAACTAGCAAACAGGCCTTGATTCTTTTTCTAGCTCTCCTAAAGATATCATCTAGTTTCCTTGTTTTGTGTGTGGGTATTCATCAGATTTCATGTTTTTGATCAATTATGTATGATTTTGTTGCAGCGCATACGGTACCTGGAGAGCATGAAGTGCAGCTTAGCTCAAAATGTCATAAATATTTGTACTGAGGTTGTATATTTCAACTGGATAAAGATATATTAAAGGAGTCATATTCAAAAATGTACTAAAAATACAACACTGGGGGACAGCATTTAAAAAAAAACCTCATCTGAGCCACAAACAAACAGCTAACTTGAAAAACACATTTATAAGGTTGCACATACCATACCAGAGTAAACATTAATGAGCACTAAATTCATTCATAAAATAATGCTATTGTTAACCTTCATTTTGCTTGTATTTCTACAGTCCTTTTCTCCTGAATCTCCAGCTTCATTCATCACTATATTTAGTCTTTACAGTTGTGTGTGGTCCTCTCAAAGACCACCCGATGACTACATATGTCCTCTGAGAGCATTTTCCTTTCCATTTTATAGCACCTAAAATTTTTTACTTCACATTTAACCCATGATGACCCATTGCTATTTTTGTGGCAGTTCCCAAATGACCCCCCCCCCACACACACACACACACACACACACACACACACACACACACACACCACCCCCTATTTTTCACTTTTCTTACATAATTTACCACTATTTATTTTAATATTATGCTCAGTGTTTTGCATTCTGAAGTAAAAACTTGGTATTTTGCTACATTTAATTTACAGATCATGACCGATGTCCATTAAAACTCAAATTGAAGTTGAATGTTTTATCAAACACAGAGAAAAATAAGGAAGAAGTGACAATTTCAGAAAAATTTCTCATTAACTGAACATAAACCCAGTGACTCCATCCACTGTGATTAATCAAACTCCATGAGTTTTACCAGTGAATCAACGTTGTAGAAGATAATGGTGTTTCCATGGTAACTACGAAGCTTCTGAACATCGAAATGGATCATATCTGATGACCATGAAAAGATGACAAACTGCAATTATTTACATGTATTGATAGGATTAGTGGATCAATAGGCGTTTAACGGTTTTTATCAGTAGATGGTTTTGGTCATCAGTGTGAACTTCGTCTACATTGTGCTTGAAGGTAATTACTGTACCATAGTCTATTTCTGATTATTTGGTACAATAATTTTGTGTTTCCATCCCAATAATATAATGTTTCATGTATTTATGGTATCATACAAGAGAACACTTGAGATGTTTTGCGTATACTGGGCTCTATAGGCTTAATCGTTGAGTAGTCCTTGGGGTCAATTTGACCCCATTCCACTGCCTTCATCGTTGGGATGTGGATGTGGGAGACCGCACAAGGGCTAACTAGAAACAGTAACAATCACCAAATGCAAATAGGGAAATAGTGGCGAATTCTAAAGAAGCTTTTCTTTTTAATCTGTGAATAAACTGCACATTTTTTATAACAGGACAATATAAAAACGGCCTTTTCAAATGTGCAAAATTAATTATTCATTTCACAAGACACTAGGAGCCACTGGGGAGAGTTAAAGGAGCCACATCTGGCTCAGTAGCCATGGGTTGCAGATTTCTGACCTAAGCTGAAGAATCTGAAAAATGCCTAGATTTCTCTGTCATAGTTACATCAATAGAAATAGACGTCTTTTACAGTTTTGTCTTTTAATTGCAAAATACATAATCAGTAAATTACTTTCAGATTTCTTCAAGCTATGTTAAATATATTGAAATAATGTTCCCCCAAGAAATGCAAAACAGATTGATTTTTAGCTAAAATAATAACAAAATCAAAAAGCCAAAACAGCACCTGTGCATCACACTTTTTATGCTGAACTGAGTGCTGGACAGACGCCATAGTGGCCGCTCTGAGTCTTGAGGTGCAAAGTGGTATTACAAGACCGGACAGGCCACAGCTAACTGTTTAGCATGCTAACTTCAGTACATATCTCTGCTATACAATACACTGATGTCTTCAACATAACATTAGTTCTGTTTCTGTATTACTTATCATTTTAGTTATATTGAATGTTTTCAAATTATCACCAATTTAAAGACACATCAGTCCAATAGGATCAATCACACATGAAGCGGCAGTGAAGTATAACCCCGGGATCATCATGAACAACGAGGCTGACGTCCTGCTTTGTGCATATTCAGTGGCTAAGGAAGAGATGCATGGCTGACAGTGTTGCTAGGAGACCACACACAGCGACTAGTGTGAGAGGCTTGATTTCACCTCCCTCCCCCATTCTTGTAGTCTGGCTGCCTTTCACTGTTTTTCTATCCTCTGGTCCTCTCTCTTGCCTTCATTTGCTGAGTCCTTCTCTTTTATAATGCCCGTTTCTATGTTTTTTATCAGTACATTTTTCCTCTAATCATATTTATCTTCAGCTTGATCCCTCGGTGACTCTCTATTGCTTTGCCCCATCTTTCACCGTGCTCCCTCCTTCCTCTTTCCCACTACCTCGATCTCTCCTCCTCTCTGGATGTGTATCTCAAGCTGCTCATTCTTCTCCTGAACATTTCGCTCCATGCTCTTACTCTGCTTCCTCTCTTTTCCTATTTGTTTGTTTGGCTGAGCTGCAGCACTATGTCTGGGTTGACTGCTGTGACTGTGGTTTACTGTGTGGCTATTGGTCAAATTATGATACTGTAAATTGGTGGACAAAAATAGCAGCAGTATCAAAAAGAAACAAAAAACGCATACTTCAGCATATGTGCAGTACAATTTATAAACTAGATTACTGATAAATTAAAGTGTAATTATTATTATCTGTTGTACTAATAAATTTGAACAAATTTGAACCTTAAATGGAGGAACACCCTGGAAAAAGCAGAGAACACGTTAGAACTGGTTGTACAGAAGAAAGTAGACAATGTCTGTAATGAACAAGATGTTCCACATCGTCTGCCCTTTGAATATAATTGCTCCTGGTGAAGCAGCTTTGCAAAGATAAATATATTGTATAAACAATGTTGTCTCTAATCAAAAAAATTAAGCAAGTTTGAGTTTGTAAGAATATTTTCATACATATCGCACCAGGTTTTGCGGATATGCGCAAAACACAAAGGGATAAAGTCATTGCATTTATACTTTGAATATGCTTTTTACAAATGTTGTTCCTGTGCTGATGCCAAGCCGGTGCTGTGATGCGTCCCTTCACTCTTCAGTGCTGCTGCCTTACTCACAGCAAGGTGCAGCAACACCACAGCTCTGCTTTCCGAGGTGGCGGCTGGAGGGCAGAAGGCTGCAGCACAAACCACCACAGAAGTGTTAAATTTAGTGACAGTGAAAAATGTTTTATGGATTATGTTTAAATACAGATACAGCTTCAGGATTTAACTTACAACTTTATCTTTTTTCTTATAACCACATATAATCCTCCATATGCGTTGCATTCCCACTGAACATCATAATTTCCCTATCAGTAACCTACATTCAAATCAACTGCAAAGCAATTTACATTTCAGCATCACACCATATGTGCATGTGTACTTAGCATGTATGGGGGGTTTTCATTATCAATGTATGTGTGATTTGTTTGCTTATGTGCATGAATGGTTAAATAGTTTGCAGTGTTGCATGCAGATCCACTTACATGAATCATGGCTCCATCTGGCTCCTGGTTCTAATGAGAAGAATGACTCCTGACCTCACAGATGCTTCAGAAACAACAGAAACATTTTGAATTTATGTACGATTTCAACTGACGTTAGGGCTCAGTCCTTCTATGTCTGGGTGTATGTGTGTATGTAAAATATAATGCTCATAGCCCAGTTTGATGTGACAAACCTGCCTGTGGATATTAACTAAAGGTCCCCTGGTTCTTTTAGCTTTACTAATTGCACACCAACCCACAGCATTTAATGCGGCAATTGCAGGGCTGCCTGCTCAGCTGCTACATCCTAGAAACCCAAATCAAAGCTCCTGTTAACAAAAGCCCAACCTACAGTCGCAGCTCTCTAACCTAATTAACATTGAGTCAGCAAGCATGGCAGCAGCAGCAGTCGAGGTTGTGGTCAGTGCTGTGGGATACAGGAATAGCAGTAGCCAGGCTGGCCAACTGGGTGACACACTGGGCTGTGACAAAAGAATCACATCCAGCTACACAGCTCAACATGCTGCTTGGCCCAGGTAAAAGGGCCTGATCATCACTCTTAGATTGGATATAGATTTATGCTGAGACTTGTCTGAGATATACATTCTGCACTCTCTGTAAATATGTTATGCCATCAGTGGTAAATGTGGTGGTTTAAATGTTTTGAATATGCACATATTGACTGCTTTAAAATGGAAATGTCATGTATTTTTTATGCCTTTTTTATGGAGCTCCTTAGTTAAGCACTATAGAAGCTTGATTCAGGGCATACTGCCTTCAGTTTGCATCCAATCCTTTTATAATATGCTGTGAGTGCATAATAAATTGTTAAGTAGAGAAAATAATTTATTTTGAAGGGTACTTTTTGTTTTTCTCCTTGACAGGAGGCATTTCATGAAGCAAAAAAGTTGTAAATATATGAGGCGTAGTCCACTGAGCATCCGGAATGCTAGGAAAATTTATCTCAAATGTAGTAAATTGACTTGCTGGGTTTAATAATCAAAAGTGGTGTTTAAAACTCAAAATGGGGATGCTGTCATTTTAGATGTCAGCAATAGTAGTGTTAATCCTCCAGTGTCCAGAAAACCCCTCAGACTCTCTGTTTCTATGTTTATGATGGAAAAACACTGGAAACATGCGTCAGCTGACAGCTGTGCTTTTCTTAGCCAATTGCATTGTACACATTCTCCAACGTGAAAATACTGCTGGGTCCTCAGATATCTGCCCCACAACAAGCCTGACTTCTCATGGGGTGAGCGTGTGTAGGAAGCTGTGCATGCGCTACATATGACAAACTACATTACTGTCTGGCCAGCAGACAGGCTTAGCTAGGCCATCCCAGGGCCTGCAGCCAGAGATGCTCTGCAGCTGAGTTACCATGCTTACTCAAATATTCATAACTGGATAATGAAAGTATAAATAGTTTTCATGTGATACACTAGAGGTTGGGGTAAACAAAACTGCAACCTTCATCATCATGCATCACTGTGTCTCTGCTTTGAAGGCTGCCAGTTAAGAGTAATGGACAGGACTGTTCAAAGTGACACAGCCGACATGATAAGCTATGACTATCCCAAACTTTTGCAGTAATTTGGGTCTTATTATTTGGGTTTCATAGTGCGTTGCCACATCACAAAATAATCACTGTCAATCTTGTCAGTAGCAAGTAGACTGGGAAGCTGTTTAACATGAATTTTAATGATTTATGAGCTCTAACAGTGCCCCTGTTTCTTCTTATTTAGGTGAGTTGTAGGAGACTGCCTGTGACATACATCTTCTTATCCCGAGCCGTCTTCTATACCATGAGCTCTGGTTCTGCCCAGGATGTGGCAGTCGAGCATTTCCTGCGTGACATAGAGAGGCGAAGCAAGCGGCTACACTGCGCTGTGATAGGCTGCGAGGAGGAGCGATCCCGCAGCGACATGAACCTGCTGTATCGTAAGAGCCGTTTGGACTGGAGGCAGAGGGACCAAGAGGGAAGTAAAAAGAGGTGAGCGGATCAGCTCGCAGGAGCTCTGCATATATGGGATTACATTAGGGTTCACTTCAGTGGGGATATAAACCTCTTAGTGAGCATGAATAAGTTTAATTTGCAAATCTTAATTCCACGCACAGTTCTTGAAATCATACAGCTCTGACATAAAGACGCTTGGACAAATTTGCATAGGAGCACATAATAATGAAGTTAATATGTTCTGTAGATGAGATACATGACTATAATGCCAGGCCAAATGTCAAAGAGCAGGAGGACAAAACTATATGAAAGAAAATTAAATAGAGTTGTTCCCTCATCTGTGTCCATGTATGTGATTATTTTACATTTTGACAAGAGTCTTTCCCTATAAAAACTAACCCTTGAGCAATGCATCATATATTCTTACATTACGTGGATCTACATCGTGGGAATTCACTGTCAGGAGTTTTTGTGTTGAGAAAAATTTTATGTTTGGTTGGTCCATTAGTGAAAACTGAGTGCTTTAAAATGTATTTTACATACAATCCTACAAAGCGGGGGTAAAATGAACACTACAAAATTATTAGTGTGGTGTTTTAGTTGAATATCCTTGAAGAGCCTGATGTTGTTATTTCACTATAGTCAACTGAAGAGTGTACATTAAAGAGGGTATAGCATGTGTTAAGTGCTCTCCTTTGATTTAATCAACTTAAATTAAAACTAAGCAAACACTTACTGTGTTCTGGATGACAACTCTTCTATTTAATTTACCATAAGCAGACCTGCTTAATAAGAACTATGCCACGATGCTTCAGAAGAAAGCAAAACTTGTGAAAATAATAACACATTCATTACATTAGATTTTAATTAAGGTTTGATCATGTGGGTGTATGTGTGCATGTGATTCATATACAGATGTAATATTCATATGTATATTATTTATAATTCACCAAATGCTTGCTTTGCACAAGGTTGTTTACGCTGCATAAAAGAAAGGGAAAAAATCAAACAGAATTCGGCTTCTTCAAAAGTGTCGTCCAGTGTGTTCTGACTCAGAGCGGTAATTGGAAGCACTTGTGTTGGCAGCAGAGATCAACATCATGACATCATCAAGCCAGTGGAGGTGTAGGGCAGTGAGTGGGACAGCGGGACATGATGAGCGATGAAAGCAGAGCCAGGCAGGGCCAGAGCAGCAGAGGTGAGGAGCAGGACATGACCAGTGATGATTACGAACAGACCAGGGTCACAGATGAAACCGCACAGGGACGAAGCAATGGAAACCAAATGGACTCGGAGCAGAGCCAGAGACGACTCCAGAGCCAGTGAGAGTGATGGTAGTGGGGGGGTTGGAGGAATAAAAGAAGCCATATGAAGGGCACTAGGAGACAGTTTGAGAACTCAAGGCTCTCAGGAGGGAAATCACACTTATAAATCAGAGAGGGCTGTGGAAAGAGAGAATGGCAAATAGGTGAGTCTCTATCTGAGTTTAAAAATAGAGACAGTTTCTTAAGGCTCTGATTCAGAGAGACAGACCGACTTTACCCAGTAGCGGCGACTGGTGGAAGAAAACCTTGCTGCCAGCTGAGTTTTTATTAATTCTTGCACAGGATTATGAGACTAGGACAAATGGGGCCTGCCACTTTGAGTGTTCTGCTTTGCTCTGAATTCCTCTTTGTTAACCCAAATTTTCAATTGTTATACTTAGTTCATGAATAACCCTTAAACCTTATACGTTGGTGAGAGATGAGCCACTTTAGTCCCTGCTGTTTAATCCTGCTTGTTTTGCTGCTTTCCTGAATCAATATTGAAATGGACTAACCATTTAGATTCACAGAGAACAGCGCAGGGCACCTGTCAGATCTTATTAAAACCTATAAGTGATGAAAAAAAGGAGGCCTAGTTTTCAGTTTTGCCAGATCAACTGGATGCTTTGAAACTGTCAGTGCAGCTGATTGTGAATGCTTCACTCATCCTGCTGTGTTTAGAGAACTTTCACTTCACCTAGACCTCATTAATGAGGAAGAACAGATCCTCTCACATGAAGCAAAAACTTCAAAGTGAAGGTCAATGTCTGACTATCAGTTGATGCTATATTGTACAGCCTGGGGGTATTTGTTCCTTCTGTTTCAGACAAAGATGTTTATTATGTTGATATTGAGGCGTCATGAAGTGCTTATCTGTTTTGCTCTTCATGCTGAAGTAGTAAACTGAAAAAAGTATTTTGATTGTCAGATACCACAGACACCCTTTGGTCATGAGCTGATACTATTAGTAGCACAAACAGTTAAAGACATGTTTTTTGTGCACTTTTCTTGCAGCAATGGAAGGAGAATAAGATCAAATGTATGCCAGAGACAACCCATAACTTTAGGCAATCAATTAAAATGTCGTGTACTGTGTCAAACATGTCAGTGAGGTCCAACACAACGGGGACTGGAACACACTCAGTGTCAATGCTCAACCTCAACCCTTCAAAACTTTAACAAGAGATGACTTACAGCTAGGATTTGCCCTTAAACCAGATCCTCAAAGATAGTATTTTTATAGTCAATCATTCAACCATTTAAACATAACCAACTCTTAAACTTTGCTCCAATATGGTAAATTACAAATAGGATATTAGCTGCTGGGGGGTGGAATTATCTAATCTGGATTTCTTCAACAAAAGGTTAATCGCTACCGTCTTAAAAGCTTTTGGGAATACATCACACTCTGAGGAGGGGATAGTTTTCAGGAGTCTCTTCAAAGGGAAAACAAGCAAAGGTGTGGTTCAAAAGGTGAAAAATGAGCAACAAATGAACTAACCTGGGTTCGAACTAATCACATTTTTGGGGGCTTCTATCTCTGGTTAGTCATCCCAATGAGTAACAGGAAACACACACACACACACACACACACACACACACACACACACACACACACACAGGGAGGTAGCTGGACTGGACATGAATAGGACATGACATAAATAACATAAATCAAGTATTATAATTTTTTATATCAGTTTTGTTTGGATTTTCAGTTGATCACTAACATCATTCAACTTAATCAGATCCTTTTGACATGTTTTTTCAAATATCAATTTCTTTATTAAATCTCCATGCAGTAAGCGAGATAATGCAATTCACCCCCACCATTATAAGACAAGCTGAAGAAACAGAAAAACTCTGCATAGATTAATATATGACACATATAAACCACACTTTGTTAAAGTGGAAACTGTCTATTTGCGAAATTGGAAATGTGTTGAGTTTACTTGATGAACAATGGTTTCTAGGACTTATTTTCTAAATATTGTAGCAATACAGTCTGGAGTTATACACTATAGTACAACTAGTACAAATAGAAAAATGCAGTTTTTATTCAAAGAATAACAAAGCACATACGCAGAGAAAGCCTTGTAATATACAGTGAGCCAGTCATTATTCTGAAATAAATCCCTTCAGGGTGATAAAGACTTCACATTGAATCCTGAGTCACCTTGTTGGGGTTTGTTTTTTCAATAATAACTGGTGTGGTGTACATTATCCCTTACATATTGTATTACATAATGAAAGGCTGAAACACATTATATTCATTAATGATAAATATTTATGGTCATCATCATTATTGATCAGGTTCTAGATGTGGTTAAAACAGCCCATCACATCATGCAATGAGAGACATTTGCACAGCAATCAAATCACCAGTGATTACCAAGAGCCACTAGACTTATTAATATGTATGTGCTGAATTTGTAATGCTCAACTTGTTTTCTTGTGTTGATTTTCGGATAAGATTCCTCAATACTTCCCACTCTGAAAGGATCAAAAATAAAAAGCTAAAACAGCTAAATGTTAGTTCCCAGTAGATTGGTAAATCAAGGTCCAGCACAGAAACAGAAGCAGAATGTAAAGGTGAAGATCCAGGTACTTGTTGTACTGTTTGTGTTGCTTTGAAGATGGCGAGAGCCTTTTCTGCCCTGAGAAGAAGAAAGGAAAAAAACACAGAGTACTTTAAGATGCCAGGAGGGGCCGCTCAGCCTCTGTTCTGGGCTAAATTTGGCTGTGTAGTATCTATGTCGATTGTGAGGAGTCACAAGTACATTTCCACAGGCATTCAAGGGCACAAATATACTCAGATGCAAACACCCTCTTTGGCTGTACTACACATAAACATACATGCTCAGGGACACACACACACACCCAGCCTCACACACACTGTGATGTGATGAGGAGGAAAACAGGAGCCTCTGTGTTCTCCATGATGAGCAGCTTCAGAGATGCTTCTGCTGCTTACAAATTGTAAGCTCCAATTGTCTTCTTCTGTGCCTCACTGCCTCACAGGAACCACTCCTGATCTAAAACAGAACGCTGCGTGACCTGTAGTCATATGTCGCCTTTATGCGCTACGATGAATCACTTATGCACAGAATAATCATGCATTTAAGGCCTTTTAATGCACACTCATAACACCATTTCTTACAGCCTCAATCATGTAGACACAGATGTGCTTTGCCAGATGTGCTCTTTACTGCAAACCTTCTGAAATAAAATATGATTATTCAGTGGAATTTCTCTCAAATTACATTTTTATTCTCTTTAAGCAGCTGTGATTTCTTACAGGTTTGCAGAAGTACATGTTGCAATCTTTTTTCTTTCCTTTCTTCTTTTGATAATTTCTGTAAATTCAATAACTTCACAGAGGCATTGTTAATAACAACAACAACAAAAGCTGTTGTACATCATAAGTAAGTCTACTTTTTTCAATCCAAGTTATCTTAAAGGTCAGGGCCACACCTTGTGCTGCTGTATGGTGATGCATTGTTATACCAAAGGGGAATAGCACACCATTACAGAACCTATCACTAAAGCACAGAAGAAAGCAGAGGGTTATCAATAGTCATTTTGTAAGCCTTTAGTGAAATGGACTTGGCATCAACCTCACAGTTTATGTCAACAACTTGAACCAACAGAGCTCTTTCTCTGTTTCACAGTGTTTGAAATGAATTATATATCTGTATAGTTTACCAGTCAGATTTGCCATTTATAAGGTATAAATAGGTATACATAGCACCCTCAACTTGTTTCTAGATTTATTTTCAAGTTGAACAGAATTTAAACTGCCAAAAAAACCAAAAAACAACAACAACAACAAAAAAAACAAAAAACAAAAAAACAAACAGATAATAAACTTACACCACATGCTCTTGATGGACAATTAATATGCAATCATCTGGACCTGTCAGTGGACTGAGAGGTTTTGAAAGGGTTATGAAAATTATATAAATATCCACAATATGAAAAATATCAGGTCAAATCTCAGGTTGCATTTTTCCCTTTTCCAATTCATTATTGTTGTGAGAGTTCTTGTCTCTGATGATTTCAGGTTTTCAAAGTTAAACTATGAAAAGCATGAAAATCACAACTGTTCCCATGGTAACAGATTTAATTCTTCTGGTGATAACAAGAGCAGACTGCAGATGTGTGTAGAGGTTATAAAGAATAAGGGATTTCTAGTAACACACTGTATTAGCTAAGAGCACTTTGTTTTTGACAAGGGAATTGATTTTCTAATTGAATGTGTTTGAGAGGGAAGCAGATGTGGAGAAATGGAGATGGAGAGATATGTGAATGCAAAAGACTGAGGAGCCTCCAGGGCTTTTCCTTCTGCAGCGAAAGCCCTGCAGGCATTTCTTTACAGCAAAGAAAATGTTTGAAGACGAAAGAGAGTCTGAAGATAGAGGGAGGTCAACATACTATAAAGAGTAGAACATGAATATTTTCATTCTACTATGATGTTGTTCATGCCTCAGTGTTCTTCTTCCATCCAATCCCCTCAACCCAAACTGCAGTTCTACCCAGAATGACCCCTCAGCTACTGTTGGAAAAGTCAGAGACTTGGCCTCCTTCCGCCGGCACTTCCGGATGGGTTTCATGACCATGCCGGCCTCCCAGGACCTGTCGCCACACTCTTGTGCCTCTGCCATGGCGCCGCGCTCGCAGTCCTGCCATGCTGTAGGTGCCGGTGATACGAGTCTGGAGAATGGAGATTACTCCGACACCCAGTCCCAACACAGTGGTCGCTGTCCCCCAGCCAAACCCAAACGCCACCCTAGCACTCGCCTCAGCTCTACATCAGCAGACAGCAGAGGGCCTCCTGAAGCGCCGCCTCCTCCACCACCCACTCACTCCCAGTCCAAACACTCAGAAAAGAAAAATGGTAAGAAATTAGTATTTTTTATGTAGATCACACTAAGAAAAAAGAAAGCCTTCCTTATTGAGGTGGAGCTGAATACAAACCCAGCATTTTGAAAGGCTCAATCAGTGGGCTTTTATTGATATTTATTTGTATTTCTAAAATAAAATGTCAAGTAGCTGGTGTTGGTCACAAATGTGAGTGCAGATGCTTGTGCTGATGTAAAAGAAAAAGAAAGGAGACACATCACAGACTGAAAAAGAGCAAAGCAGTCCAATTAACACATTCACAATTTGATTTGATGAATCTTTTCCTCATATCAACTTGTTTGCTGGGTTTTATTAAAACATTACTTGTTATGTGTTATGGATCAGCAGTATGTGAAATATTTTTAGATTACCTTTGGTTGCATAGGTGCCACCTAGTTACATTTTGTGTCAGTGACGCTTGTGTTTGCTTATATAATTTAATAATCTTTCATTTTAGTGTTGATAATATTCAAAATGATCTGCTTAACAACACCAGTTAATGATACCTGAAGTTAATAACTTTAATAACAGTAAAATCAGGTATGCCTATTTCTACATTTATTGAAATACATATGCTTGTATCACTGCACAGCCCTACTGCCCTGACTTGAATGTTTTTTTTTTCCTCCTTCAGCTATGAAGAAATCAGACTCTGGAGAAATGGGATCAAAGAAGGTTCCTCCTTTAAAGCCTAAGAGGAGTCCCAGCACCCAGTTGTCCTTTGACCCTCTTCCTCCACGCGTGCCTCCTTCTGCCACATCCCTGCCTTTCCAGGCAGCAGACTCTCAGATTCAGACAGGAGACAGTGAAGATGAGCCTGTCTATATAGAGATGGTAGGACAAGTGTTTACCAGAGACAGCCAGACAGCCACCCCCCACCCAGTCACCCCTGTGGCCACCACACCTGACTCTGACTCAGACCAGAGTGAGGCCATTTATGAGGAGATGAAATACCCACTACAAGAGGACAGAGATTCCCACAGACAGCTCCCCCCCAAACATGAGAAACTGTCTAAACACTCCTCTAAACACTACCACGTCACCCCCTCCTCTTCCAGCAGCTCCTCCTCTCTGCCTCGCCCGTCCTCTTCCTCTCCTTCATACTCCAAACCCAAAGCTACGGTGTCAATCTCTCATTCCTCCCCTCTACCTTCATCCACATCGTCCACACCCGTTCCCCAGGTCCTCTCAGCCAGTCCGCACACCCCTCGAGCACCTACTCCCTACCTGCTGCAAGGGAGTAAATCTGAATCTGAGTCCAGCACAAAAATCCCAGCCCCTTTCCCCAATCTTCTGCAGCATCGACCTCCACTGCTTGCCTTCCCTCAACCAGCAGCTGCCTCTAGTGGAGTTGGAGTGCAAAACAAGGCTTCTTCTTCTGCGAAAACTCAAACGTCCAGTGCATCAACTCAAGCCAGCACCTCCTCCTCAACATCTAACGTCCCTGTTTCCCTGTCGGGCTCCAAGGAGTCATCAGGTGGAAGTTCATCCCAGCAGGACAAACACAACAGAGACTCCCAGTTAGGACCTGCTCCTGGTTTAAGAGCCAGGAGCCACTCCACTCCCCTGCCTCCATCCTCCAAATCCACCTCCCCCTTCTCTCACCACCACCACCACCCACACCACCGGCCCTCTCACTACCATCACTATCGCAAACCAGAGAGAGGGGACTCACCAGCTCCATCCAAGAGCAGCTGTCAGGGTACAACCCAGGCTACAGTTCAGACTCAGACCACGAGTACAGGCAAAGAAGGCAAGTCTGTCAGCTTCCTCTTAAAGTCAGATAAAGGAGAAAGGGATAAGGATCGGGACAGAGACAAAGACAGGGACAAGGATCGGGACAGGGACCGAGATCGAGATCGAGACAGGGATAGAGGCAGAGACAGGGACAGGGACAGGGAGAGAGACAGAGACAAGGAAAGAGACAAGGACAGAGATCGGGATAAAGACAGAGACAGGGAAAGGGATCGGGAGAAAGATAGAGAGAGAGATTGGGATCGGGACAGGGAAGGAGGCCCACATTCCTTACAGTTGGACAGCACTCATTCCACTAGCAGCCAAACATCTCAAGGCAGCACCAGCTCAACCCCTACGCCTTTATCTTCATCCCAGCGTCCTCACTCTCGCCCCCATCTACGCTCTCACACTCCTCACGGCCTCCCAGCATACAAACCCCCTTCATCAGACAGCCCCCTGCTGTGGACGTACCCTTCCGGTGGGTTCCGGAGACCGCCGGCTTATGAAAGCCTGAGAGGAAGCTCTCAGACCCCGTCTCTGCAGCAACCCTCAAGTCTTACTGGTATAGGTGAGGGGGCATCCAAGAGTAACGGAGGGTCTGCATCCTTCCACTCCAAAGTTGGCTTCATGCCCTGGGACAGCAGTGCCAGCTTAGCTGCAGATGAAGGGTCTTACTGGCCCATGCAGAGAAAATTGTCCTTCAGCCATGGGAGCAGAGAAACGGACAGTAAGCCAGAGGTTATTTTATTACAAAATGAAAATGTTATTTTCAAAACCTGTTTGCACCCAGGTGTAATGAGTCACACAGCAGCTAATTGGCTATTCATACCCAAAAGTATACACACAAAACTGCAAAATGTAAAATATAATGTATGTATCTGTTGGGTTAAGTTGACAGAACTTTCACATAAGTTATTAAGCTTAATTAATGTCAGTTTACAGCCTGATTTTGGGTAGAATTAGCAAAACAACATGGTGTGGAATAACATAATTTCATGTGTGTTAAAAAGCTTTTCTTTTAGAACCCTTAGGACTAAAATGCTAAAACCTTCATACAATGAGTACAACACCTGTGTGAAAACATCACAGTTGCATATAGGTTCCCTGACTTAAATAGCATGTGCCTGAAGAAATAAAGCAGAGTATTGATTGAAATTTTCACTTTGTTCCTTCAGAAGATGAAGGTCGTGCATGGAATGGCAGCGCTGATGCTTTGTTGCGGATGGATAAAGAGGAGCTGGGGTTGGGGTCTCGAGGTGGTCACTCGGGTATTCCAGTCCACTTCAGTGGTGCCTCCAGTAGGGCCCTTGGTCACAGTGAATCCTTGGCGGGTGTGGACAGTAGTCCAGGATTCAGAGCTCTGCCCAGAGTAGGGATACCTCTTCCCTGCCAGACATTTCCTACCTGTCGCAATGGAGGTAAATTAACATCATCTGTTCACAACGATACTTTTTTTGTTTTTTTACTTGATTTAATTTAAATGTTGTATTAGTTTTAGGTGATATGAAGTCTAAATTATGTCATCAGATCATGTAATACAAGTAATTGTACTGTACTTCAGTCTACTGAAAAAGCTGCAAAAACAGCAGCATTAATTAATTTCGTGATAAATGACAAGCAACTAAATTAAACAATTACATGGAATAAAAATACAGATTTGTCAGAATTTAAACATTGTTGGTGACAGGTGATATAATGTAAGTTTAAAAGCCAGTACTATATATTGCAGAAGTCTAGTTATTTGACTATATTTTAGATCCAAGAATCAACAGCAGGCATTTTGTGGCTCTTTTAGGGTATATTTTCTAAACATATTTTTGGCCCTTTTTTTAACATAAAAAATAACCTTCCTGTCCCTTTGTTTGTTCTGCTTTAGTTTGGGGCCAAGTGCAGTTTCAAGTTCTTATCATTCAATAAGTGTTTTTCAGACTAAGTAAGAGATAAGGCTGGACTGTTTATTATCACAAACCCTTTTCCACTTCAAACCAGAGGATTCGTCCACACAGTTATACCTCACACAAAAGCCTCTAGTGCATCCTCCTTTATTGAGGTTGGCCTTGAAGCACTGTTCCCCTTTGTCAGTCACTACATCTTAACTCAAGGCTGTCCCACAGAGACAAAAGACACAGCTTACCTTGAGAATCACTGCGATGCTTTGCTTGAAGCAGAGCCACTAAAAGAAGTGCTTCATAAACAGGCCAACATCCCAGCACACATTCATGAGCCCTGGCCTCATTTCATGGTGTTTTTTTGTATTCCACGGCAAACTATGATCATTGAATTTTAATAACTTTATCAGTTTAGTAACATTTTGGAAACTACACATAGAGGGTACAAATTATGGTACTTGTATGTTCAGTCAATGAGTACCAACCGTACCTGTGCTGAACATTCATCAGTTTGTTCAATTTGTTACCCTTAAATACAAGTCTATATGTTGTAGTAAAGCTGAGATAAACAACAATTTATTAATCACTGAAATTAATGATAAAGATTACCTGTAAAACCCTGACCAATAAGCGTAATGGAAATCTGCAATCTATTATAAGCCATGCAACAGACAAAGAGCAGCAAAAACTGTTGTGGTAGATTGGTATACAAACATGCAAAGCTGCAATAATAAAAATACCTTGTCCCAAAGCCCAGTATCTGCAAACATATGATTAATACATAATTATTTAATAGATTAAAGTTAACAAAGGCTCTGTGTTAAGTCGCCTGTGGTTTGATATTCACAGCTTTCTGTGTTAAATGCAAAGTTATATTTTGGTGTTCTCATTAGCAGGCACAAAGAGTAATGTTTTTTTTCTGCACAGAAGTGGGGCGGCTGGGCCGTTCCTCCTCTGCCGCTGGAGTGAGACAGGTGGGTGGAGGAGACGTCCAGAGACAGAGCAGTCTACCAGGACGAGAAGCCCTGAATCAGGTGAATATATAACACCCAACCTTTAAGTACAGACATTATTAACTTCATTCATGGTAGATTTGGGAGCAGACATTAATATTGTTCTCTTTATTACTTCCCCTCATAATAGAGACAGTGGTTCTGCAGATCTATTTATAGCTAGGAGATATGCCCACTGAGCAGAAAAAGCAGCAAAGGTTTATGACGCAGGCAGGCCAATATGTTATCAGTACATGAGAAAGAATAGTGTATGCTGTACAATGTTTTGGAGTGATGAGCTGCAGTCTTCTAGCAGCACATTTTTCTCAGATTCTGGCTGCATAGCAAATGCTGACGCAGTTTGAGTGTGCTGCAGAGACTGTCTGTGCTCTGGTGGACCCTCCCTTAATCAGCAGGAGATGGAGCAGCACTGCATCCTGGTGGCAGTCTATAAAAACTGCAGTAGTATTCAACATGTGCTGAGATTGGCGCGAGCACCGCAGTGATAATTCAACCTTTAAAAAAATGTTTTTAAGTGAATACAGTACATTAAAAAATAACACCGGGCTTTTTCTCACATCATAGCTGCATGGTCTGCCCCAGTCTCAAGTGCCCTGCAGTCCCAGCAGTCCCAGTGTGTCTCGGCAGCAGCAGCAGCTCCAGCTCCATCAGCAGCAGCTGCAATTGAAGCAGCAGCTCCAGCAGCTTCAGCAACAGCACCACCTGCAGTTGCAGTTCCAGCAGCTTGCCCAGCTGGCACAGGGACAGCCTCCTGTCAGTGGGGGCACCACCCCATCCACCACGCAGACCCAGAGAGATGGCAAGCTGCTGGAAGTCATTGAGCGTAAGCGTTGCCTGTGCAAAGAGATCAAGGCCCACAGGCGTCCTGATAAAAGCCTGTGCAAGCAGGACAGCATGCCCATCCTCCCTAGCTGGAGACGGACACCTGAACCTCGTAAGACTGGCACACCACCCTGCCAGAGGCCACAGGCCGTGGTCTGGGACACGGCAATCTGAGGCAAAATGGCAGACCAGAAAGTACTGCACAGAAGAGTCTTGGAAAGGTGGGAATGTAAGAGATAAGGATACAAAGCAGTTCATTAAATGAGAAATTGTCTCAGTGGTTGTGGTGACATAGTCATCACACAGGTCTGAGAGCCTGTGGACAAAGGAAAAAAAATGCCTCCACTTGTGGTATGTTACACTGATCTGAGGGCAGAGGATGGCTACTGGAGACTCTGAGCCCATTAAGGAAAAACTGGCTGAAGTGGTGAAGAAAAGAGATGTTACAATCAGACTAAATTAATTTCTTACCCAGTTGATTAGTAATTGCTCTATCTATGTCCTTCTTGATGTGTTCGAATTGCCAATGATTTTTGCCACAAAGCACCAATACTACTTCAAAATGAATGATGTAATAATAAAGGGTGACATTTTTTCTTAGTTTGGTGTTGCCAAATTTCCTCCTGATTACTTGAGAAACAAAGGAATCATACTTTCTCTCCATTACATGGAGAGAAAGTTAAAACAAAAAAAGGCTCCTGCCATTAAATAGTTGTCCAATATAGACACAGAAACTTCTCATTGGATGAGAAAAGGCAAGATTCATTGATAAGTCACTGAGGTGTTTCTTGAAATTGTGAATGCATATGAGATGTCTTGGTATCAATAAACTGTCATTGTGGATGCAAATAATCATCACTGAGGAGTAAAAGCTACCTACTGTATCTGTTTGCATATTTGTAATGTAAATCTATTTACTTTCTCAACATTTCTGCAATTTTATAGCAATATGCTCCCAGTGTTGGAGCAATACAATTAAAACTTGTGTCAACTAGCCTAACATACATATCTAAGACTTGAATAAGTCATATTTACTGTGTCATTCTCTGCATGTCACAATAGACATACAGTATTGTAAAAAATATGTGTAGAGATGATCATGTCAGACTTTTACATACTTGCAGATCTTCACTATGATAACAAAATCACGTGGTTGTATAAAAAGATGTTGCTTGGGGTATCATTAGAAAGGGTGGTATGACAGATGGCACATGCTGTGCAGTCCAGCCAAATATAGATACAGATCAATGGTACAAAAACTTCATCACCCATGCTTATTCACAGTTGCACATAAGTGATTGTTCCACCACTCCAAAAACAAGCACTGATACCCATCAACACAGACTGTACAAAATGGTGCAACTGATAAGACTGTGAGTATTGATCACCTCAAACAGAATGCTGGAACAATCTGCACAAAACATGGTATACGCTTAGGAGAAATTGAACCCTAATGTACTGTAAATAGATATGTACAACTGTATTGAAAATGTAGCAATTATTTCCATTTTCATACTTGTAATCAATACATATTATGTAGCATATACTGTATAAACATAACTTTGTCCACTTGTTTTTTCTAAATGAATTAAGTACTTTATCTGCTGCAGCAAGTCCATGCATTACTTATAGTTCTACTAATAAACAGTAAGCCCTCTAAAGAAAGGCACAGGCCAACAGTTGTTTATTTATATTTATGCAAAACTCCCTTTAAGCTGTGTTATTTCATTTATGCCTTTTTTTTCTACATTCATTTTGAGTTGTGTACAGATTTCAACAGCTCGTTGTCTTGACATTATGAATACTTTGCTGCTACCTTGAACTACTGGTGTTGTTCATTCAAATACATGGTGTTACCATGAGAAACATTATTAATATAGTGGTTATTGTTACATATTTGTTTTATTTCTGAAAGCCACGTGAAATGAAGTTTGTACAATGAAGAGTGAGCCCTTCTGTAATAGTATTAATAAGGCACTTGAATGTCTCTTGGTTGTTGATGTTTTTGATAGTTAGCACCAAACTGTACAGTACACCCAGTGAAAAGAAGACGTATCTAAATGTAAATCTAATGAGAGTCACTGCTTGGCCTTTTTGTTTTAATTCCACCTGCTTGTGTTTGACGGTCGAGGTTTTCAAGCTTACTGAGTCCATTTTTAAACAAACACAGGTCAGGCTGAGGGATATGGGCAAGTGCAATGCATGCAGAGATTCCTTACACTGAAAATGTTCCAATGATATTGACTATTGTGCCCAATTTAATTTAAAATGCCAATTAATCACCTTAATATGATTCCTTTTCACCGACTGATATCGAACCCTAGGTATCATTTCCAAAATAGTTTACAGAAGCTGTTGGTTTTGTGTGTCTACTAAAACAGTGGCCATTATATGAGTGCCATACTATATTGATATGGTAAGATACGGTGTACCTTGGAAATCACTGTAGTGCTATATTTGCATTGATATTGTCATTAAAATAAATTTTATATAATGAACTTTACACAACAAACGGGATCTTTTCATGTTTTACTGCCTCGTGTTGCTTTACGGTGGAGATGATGCTGAGGTGGACATTATGTTCCCTCTGCACTTCTGCAGCACATGTTGCAGCACCCTCTGCGTCCCAGTGAGGGAGCTAACTTCACTTTGCTCTGCTACTGCTGCTGTGTGTGGATCCCTGCATGTGTTAAAGTTGTCACTCATTCACTACAAACACGCATAAACCGATGACACAGGGTGATCAGATGTCAAACTTTCACAATATGAATTTACTATGTTCCAGTGGGTTTCATTATAAAAACAAAAACTGATGAATTTTAGTCATTTAGATAGTTTTTCTTGAACATTAGTTGCAGAAATATTTCACATTTAATTCTAAACATTTCATCATATTTATTTATTTATTTATTTATTTTATGAAAACAAACAGCCCATACAAACATAATAATCTCTATTGGAGTATATGACATCAGCAGAACATAGACGTAGTGTCCATATGTGACGTAATATAACACCCGAGATAAATTATTGAATACAATCCTCTATTGAGTAACAATGGCACTTTTTAATCCTTTATGAATATCAGAGGGATCATGTTGATTTCTCTTTTGGGGACGTGACGATAAGGCCCTGGGAGCCAATAAAAGGATGACTTCAGCCACCGCACCATTTGTTCCCGGCTTTGCCTCTCACGCAGTTGGCTCGCGAGGAGACAGGATGCGGCGCGTGCGATTGGCCATATGGGAGGAAAAGGGGCGGGAGCATCTGATGCAGGGGGTGGGAGGATGAGGATGAGGTGGGGGAAGGTGAGAGCCGAAGTGGTGAGGGG
>JAPSES010000044.1:14950960-14971951 GCA_029822895.1 Maxillicosta whitleyi | reverse complement strand
CTGAGGAGAGAGGCGGAGGGAGTGCTTTACCGCAGTATCACTAGATTTCTGCACCACTCATCAAAACTCTGCGGCATGCAGACAAGAGCTGGGGGGGAGGGCAGTTAAAAGATCTGTGCTGATTGTAGGAGCGCTACCTCTTTTCCATTAGTACCCGTTTTGTGTTATTAGATAGGTTTACAGTAGGGCTTTAATTTCATTTCATTTGTGCGTCCGTGCGCTGAACCGCTTTAATTTGCTGCTTCTCATAATCACTGTGGTTCAGGCAGACTCTCCCTCCGCTCCATCCCGGCGCGCATCGCTCTAAGGGCGCATTTATTTAGTGCTTTGGAGTATCAACTTTTATGACAAAATGGCAAAGGATGGAGAGAAAAATGAGTGGAAGGAGTTTATATGGAATCCGAGGACGAGGGAGTTTCTGGGCAGGACGGCGAGCAGCTGGGGTAAGTACTGTCCAGCAACAGCAATGCAGCAAACCCGGTCCCTGGGCTCTGTAACAGGTCTCTGTCACAGTGTCTCCAAAAAGCTTCCCAACAGTGTCTCCAGGGATGCCTTGTGCAGACACGGATATGTTAAAATGTGTGAAGTTGCGTTCAGAGTGTGTACAGTGTGTCGGGGCTGTTCCACTTGCGTCTGGAATGCGGCATCAGCCAGAGAAGCCGGCAGAAAATTCTTCTCCTGTGTAGTTGCTTTATTTATTTATTAATTTATGTTGCTGCTTTCCCTGCGCAGTGCGCTCAACATAAGGGTGGAGGCATATGGTCTTATTTTACATTTGAACTGGGCAAATGACTGCAGTGTTGCTGAAACAGGTTTCACTCTGTTGCAAAGTGTCAAATCATCAGATCCTCTGTAGATGCGTCTAGAGCTCTTCAACTAGCATTAACATGAATTCCTCAGCAGAGAAGAGTCGTTTTATGGAGAAGACTGTTTGTCACTCAAGTTAAAAAGCTTTACATTGATCTGCTTTGACAGATAACACAAGTTCTCCCCAGGGATTTGAAGGAACTCTGACAGAAGCATCTTTCTGTACCCCCAAACAGCCTGAAACTATTTCAAAGATTCATGAAATGATATGGCGCATATGGCTCTGTTCTAATGACATTGGAGCATTTTAATCTGGGTAAAGCCGAGGGCCAAATGCTATTTGTATCACCCCTAGCCCGGCCCCTCCCAATGTGTGTAAATCAGTGAGGGACTTAATCCTAATCTAATGACTTCATTGGCTGATGGGAAGGTATCAATTCAGGACCTCACTCCCAGTAAAGTCAGGCACGCTCAGGGTCTGATCTTTTTACTGACTAAATGGATGCAGTGACAATGCAAAGGTGTAGTGTTTGAACTCAGAAAATGCCTCAAAGTAGTTTTATATTCAGTGCTATTCTGGTGATTTTGTTTCGTGAATGGGTGTCGTTACTTCAGTGTTGGAAATCATTGACTGTAGCTCCCTTTGGTGCAGTCCTCCGACAATGTACAACTTAATCCAGCTCAGTGTGTCCCAGGTGCTTTAAGGTCTGGTGGCCTTTTTAAGCTGTGCTCTAAGGCTTGTTAATTAGGCTATTTCTGTAGTTAGCCACTATATGTAGGTCTGCTATACTTGGCCTTTCACCTCAGCACTTCTGCACTCACTTGAGGAATACATGCACATTATACCTGCTGTACCTCTGCAGGTTATTTCCATCTTATTACAGCTGGAACTAAGCAGAGGGCAAAGGAGCACTCTGGTCTGATTGGCAGTCTATCTATAAAACACAGAGTTCCTGTTCATCCTGCTAATTATTCAGTATAATATATGTTCAGAACATTAGATGAAAGGCTGCTTTGAGGAAGAAACGCAAGAGCTACTTGTGTGTGTGTGTGTGTGTGTACTCTGCTTTGTTTAAAGAGCAGTAATGATATGGAAATAACCTTGATAAAGTAGACCAGTCCTGCAATTTTGATGTTAGTTTGCAACCAGAAAACATGGTCAAACAATTACTTCTATTTAAAACAGGACTAATTAAGAGTTCTGCACCTCCCACTTCCAAAAACAACAAACGGCTGAAACCCTGTGAAAGAGAAACGGAGCCTCAAAGGGCTCAACTGGCATCTAAATCATGATGTTGATTTTGCTCTAAGATTGCACTGTTCATACAAAGTGACATGGCATTCAAGGAGCCATATCTAGGAGCATTTTGCATCTTCTCCAGGCTGTTTAATTTTTATTTTGGTAGCCTATTTGATGGCTGGCTTACAAACCAATTGAATAACATGCCCTGCTAATTAATTCTGAAAGAAAAGAGACACCTCCTGCCATTATTACTGAAGAGAGAACAGGATGCTGAGCCACCCGGCCCAGGCCTTTTGTTCTGTGCTTTCAACTGCCATCTGCGAACAAAAACAGAGTGTAAGAGAGATGCTTCACTGTCCATCAACAGTATGGACACAGTGAGCAGACAGTTAACCTAACACCCTCCTTGCCAGGGGGAAATCCACCCCGCCTGCATGCTTGACCCCTTATGCACATGTACACATCTTTTCTCCCATGGGTGGTGTCATATTTATGGTTAGCACAACATCCCGTCCTGATGACAGGGGAAAACACTTTAACACTTTGTTTTGTCACATCTTATCTCTGATTCTACTCTCACTGTAGAGCCTCCGGCCTGGTCCAGGGTATGGAACATGCTCTTTAATGACTCAGCTCGGTCCATTTCTGTGCCACAGACAGGACGTCTACAGCTATGCTCATCTATGTATTCATTTCTTCTCCTCCAGATCTCAATAAGTCAAGGAACAATCGCGAAAAGCAAACAAACACAAAAAGTAAACACACTCTAAATCAACCAGAGGCCCCCCTGTAATTGCTCCCTGTGGAGATGCTTCCCCTTGACATTTTGTTATGGATTTCTGGAAGCCTGGCTGTGTGGAGCAGCAGATGCAGCACTGAGCCTGCTAATAGTGAGAATGAGCTCCACGCTGGGGGCCATCCAGCAGAGGCACCGGGTCAGGGCATTCAGCTGCTACCCAGCATTGGCCTCAGGTGTTGATGCTCAAAATGGGGGATGTGTCACATAAAATCCTATACGTGTTTCCTCCACTTTCTCTGAAGACAGAAATATCTGCAGTGGGACTGAACATCTGTTTCATATTCCTTTGATGATCCTTTCATTTCATATATTCAAGAAGTCTGTTTTATATCTGAAATGCTGTGTATGAACTGAACAATTAATTATAATTTCAGACAAAACAAGGTGTCTACTGTTACATAATTAAAGTTCTTACACTGTTTAAACCAATGATTGTAATCCCCTGACCCAGTCTCTGACCTGGTCCCTGGAGGTCCTCGTTCTCCCTCCTTCAGTATCCACCTCTGTCATCAGACTTCTCCTTTGCAAACACTGCAACTCTATAGTGAAATTGGTCAGAGACCAGATATTCAATACTGGGTTAATTCTTACTGTTTGTGGCTTCAGATGGACGATGGTTCTGTGAGTTTTAGCACTGTTACAGAAATGCATTAAACAAATATAAATACTGCAGATATTTGAAACTAAGTAATTTTATACAACACACTATTCAATTAATGTTCTCAGGGGTTTATGTGTGTGTGTGTGAGAGAGAGGGAAGCAGATGTTGCAGATGGAATTAAGCAACTGTAGTTTAATGGAGATTAGCCGGCTTCTTGTATTCATGATGAGCTAAAAAGTAACCACTCAAACAAAACACAGCAACACCATTTCATTTAATGAGCATTTATTCCATCTCATTTGAGCTGTAACTTTTCCAGATGTGTTTGTACATTATACAAGTTATCAAATGTAGTGTGCTAATTTAAAGTTGCTGACATTACATTAAAGTAAGTAGCTGTCATGCATAAATCACGAGCCTTTGCACAAAATGATCTGCAAGAAAGAGGTCTGACACAGCAGAATAGTGAGACAGATTCAGATGTCAGGAATAGTTAAATTTTTCTGATATAATGGGAAACAACACACTGTACAATGTGTTTATTTTAGGTAACGCCTCTTTTAAATAAGCAATATTTTAACTTTAGTTATATTTTGTATGTATTTGAATGTACGTATGTGCATACTTGTAATAAATATAATAATAATGTAATGTAATAATGTAATAATGTAAAATAATGTCCATTGGTGTTTGCTAATTCTCACTACAGTATATGTTGATAATATACATGTTTGTACACAAATGTTTATGACTGGATGGTTAAGTACATCACTGTCTTATAAAACAGACAGGTAAAGAATAAAATATATACCAGAGTCACTCCACTGTTAGCTGTGATTCACTCTGATAACTTGGGTCATATTTTGACTTGAACATGTACAGATGGTTATGGATTATAAACTAAAATAAATTCTCCAAGGGCAGATTCTTCAGGCTCCAGAGCGGCAGGGCTGCACTAAACATGTGGTTAGAGCCACAATGTGCTGTCACTAGGCAGGTTTTGCAGAAGCTGGCCAGTCAGGAGAGACGTTGATAAAGGCTGAAATAAGGACCTGTTATACAGGACAGTTAAAAAAAAAAGTAATTTTTAATTTTTAGATTTAGATGGAACTTCCTAATTTTATGATGATTTGCATGAACGTATAAAAGCCTAATACTGCAGATTTTATAATTATATGTAATGATAATAATAAAAACGTGGCTTCTTTAAATGATCGATGCTTAAGTTAAGTCATGTCTCTCTCTTTTTTTTCCAGGTCTTATTCTTCTCTTCTATCTAGTTTTCTATGTCTTCCTGGCCGGCTTGTTTGCACTCACCATGTATGTTATGCTGCAGACCTTGGATGATCACAAGCCAACCTGGCAGGACAGGCTCTCTACACCAGGTGCAGTAAATAATAACAGGCACAAGATGAACACAGGTCACAGTCTGCATCACAGAGCTGTGAATTTACTCTCTCTTTCTTTCTCTCTCTCTCTCTCTCTCTCTCTCTCACACACACACACACAGGGATGGTGATTAGACCCAAAGCAGATGAGTCCTTTGAGATTGTCTATGACATCCAGAACACTGAGACCTGGGACATGTATGCTCAGGCTCTGGACAGGTTCCTGGCACGTAAGTCTGGCTCCCTGCTTCTTTTACAGAGCTTACTGCTGTGGATTATCCAGACATCTACAATGAATTGTTTTTACCTAATAGTAGATAACTCCTTTATAGTCACTGGGTTGAAGATTAGTAGGGTCAGGAACCTTTGCCTACAACATGAACTTCTCTCTCCCCTGCAGCATACAACAACTCCGTCCAGACCCAGAAAAATGATGAATGTGTCCCAGATCAGTACTTTTTGCAGGAAGACAGTGGTGATGTGAAGAACAACCCAAAGCGCTCCTGTCAGTTCAACCGCACCATACTAGAGGAATGCTCTGGAATCAATGACCGTTACTATGGATACCAGGAGGGCAAGCCATGCATCATCATCAAGATGAATCGGGTATGAAAGAGACAGAGGGAGGGGAAACGGGATGGTGTTGCTAGGAAACGTAGACTAACTGAGATAATAATGGGGGATGCAGAGAATACAAGTAAACAAGATTGAAGTCAGTGTCAGGATTATCAGTTATTGCATTCTTTATTGTTTTATTGTCGAGGTAAAAGTGACATGTGAGCGTACTGGAGATGTGTTGTCCTCTTCCTCACCAGGTGATCGGGTTGCAGCCAGGAAGTATTTTGCAGGCGCCGTATGTCACCTGTGGTGCAAAGGTAATCCCTATTGTCTTTCACAATGATGTCAGCCTGTTTGTAGCCACTGTGTTTAACTTTCATCTACAATATGCCACCGCTCACCTCCATTTCTTTCATGTATTTGTGTTTCCATGTCATCGCCTATCACCTCCCTATTGCATGCTGCTTTGTCATTTACACCATCCATGTCTGTCTCTTCTTCTTTTATCATTTTGCACCATTCACTTGTCTACTGTCAGAGATACAAAGTTGGAAAAGATGAATGGGTAAGAACAGGACTGATTTGTAGAGTTTAGATGCATTTAGATACAAGTAGTAGCAATGCTGGATATAGTAGACTTTAGATAAAATCATATTAACACAATGCAGTAAATCTGAACCAGAGTTATAGTTTTTGTTTTGTAGTTTTTGTATTAAGTATTGTAGTTTAATTTTTATTAGTTCCCGTTTAGTGGTAAGTAGTTTCTTATTTGGATTTATTTAATTTAGGGATTATGATGAAATATGTAATTTACAGAAACTGATTTTTCTTTTTATTTACCATGAAGTTGAAAATGGAAAGACAGTTCATTATATCTGCAGTTGTAGCTTGTTTTATTTATTTATTTTTATTATTTGTTTTATTTAGTTATTGTGTCTTTTAAATCCATTTAATGTAATTTCAGTTTATTAAATTATTTTTTTATAGCTGGTTTTAGAGATCATTTTCATGATTTTTGCTTTAATAGCCCTGACTTGAATAAATGAAGCACATGGGCTGCAACTAACTTATTTTCAGTGCAAATGATATCTGTTGATTTTTGTTTTTGTTTTGTTTTTTTGCTGAAATGAGTAATTGTTTGGTGTGTAAATTGTTAGAAGTTGGTGAAAGAATATTTCCCAATGCCTAACATGACCCCAGAAATATTTAGTTTACTCCCATAGATGAGGAGAGATGCCAGAAAATCTTCAGATTCAACAATATGGAATCTGACAGTTTGGACCTTTGTTTTGTTTTTTTCTTTGATTGATTCTGTAGTGAACATGTAACCAAATAACCGTTGCAGCACTAAAAGCATATGGACACTAGAGTAGTAAAAGTGCAGTTTGTGCTTTAATGGGGAGATTTCAGTTTAAAAAGATGGTGGGCCTGCTGGGAAATGAGATTTAAAGAAAATAAAAAGACCAATCAGCAGTCACTTGCTTCCTCTTTTGCCACATATATGGAAGCTGGAATTTAAGATGTTGTGATGTCGTTTCACTTCACAGAGAGAAGATAGTGAAAAAATCGGAGAGTTGATGTACTTCCCTCCAAACGGCACTTTCAACCTTATGTACTACCCTTACTATGGCAAGAAAGCTCAGGTAAGATGTCAAAGTCCAAATATGTCTTCATGAGAGTTGGTGACTAATGCTCATTTACCTGTTCCACCCCTGTATTTAAGCTGCTGGTTTCTGTGTTTAACATGTTGGTTATCTTTCTACAGGTGAACTATTCTCAGCCTTTGGTTGCCGTCAAGTTCCTTAACATTACTGTCAATGAAGATGTCAACATCGAGTGCAAGATTAATGCCAACAACATTCCCACTGGAAACGAAAGAGACAAGTTTGCTGGAAGAGTGTCTTTCAAGCTGAGGATCAACACTGTGAACTAGGTTGACCCTGTCCCTCTTCCGAAAACTACTTTTCTTCATTCTCTGCAACATTGCACATACACAGAAACTAATTGCAGTATTCACACCCTTTGTAGGATTTGTTTACAACCCCCACATTCTGGGATTTGTTTGTTCTGGTGGGTGACAAAATGAGGCAAGAATAAAGGGTGCTAATCCTGTCATTATTTCTGTCTGTGAGCTTTGGGACACATTCTTTTCTGTAAATTAGTTTGAGGTGACGTCTATTTATAGTGCATGACAAACTAGGGGATATACATAACGGAAGTAAACGTGTTTTCAAAGTTTGCAAGGATCAGCAATGTTACCAGTTTCTTGCTGCTCCCTTCCTGCTGCCTCCTTATAGAGTATCCCTCTATATATAAATATACACAAATTACAATACAAAATGTGTATATCTACAGTATTTATACGGTATCATAACCTTATATGAGTACGTCTGTTTTGTTGCACTTAAAAGAATAATCTAACAGACTTGCATATCTTGATGGATGGATGCAGAGATGAAGCCATTTTGCATGTGTGTATTGTCTTTAGTGTGCTATGAGGGCAGGAGGCCCATGTGTCCCACCTCTCTGCTATGTGTGAAATAAGGTTATGTTAAACCACTGACCACCAGGAGGGACCACATTGGGATTTTCAGAACCAGACACGCACCAAAGGTGTGTTTTCAAAAGCGAAGTACAGTATAATAGGTATATCTGCAAAAGTCCAAACCTTTAAGAAGTGTGAGTGTGTTCATGTGTATGTGTTTGCGTGTGAGTACATGCGTGTGTTTTCCATTCACAGGTCTCATTTCATATTGTAGGTCGGGAAGTTGCATGCAACGTGCAATATTCATTAAGAGGCATACATTATGAATGCTTGATCCCATTCTTCAGATGAGAGGACATGTATTAAATAATCATCATTTTATTTTTGTCATTTGTCATTCACATTTATTTGACCTGAGGGTATCTTATAATAGTTGGGATGCATATTGGGTTGCAGGTCAAATTAATTAATGATATGAGACAGTACATCAGTTATAGTTTATACATCTTAACCATATCAGTTAATTTAAAAAAAAAAAAAACATTTCTGAATTGATCATTGAGACCTATCCTCCTGCAGCACTGGGAATCACACGTCATTTTCCCTTTTCATGTGTCTCATTTTTAAGTTAAAATGTGTTTTGTTTTTAATATGTTGCATCTATTTCATATGTCTTGACATATCAGAAATAGATGGCAGTGTCATACTTTCATTTATTTGCACTGGAAGTGTGCTTTCCTTTCTTTTGTTTGTGAAACTGCGTTAAATTATTTGTTGTACATATTCTGGGAGGCGGAAAGTTTAGAGAGTTTGTGTTTATTCCTGTTATTTAATTCATCCTCTGAAATATTCACCCATATACAGTAGGTTGCATCTTATTTTAGAGCTGATTAGAGTTTAAATATGTGAATTGTTGATACGTGTAAGTTTTATTTTATAGGTTGATAGGACAACTGGATTTTGCCTCTTTGACTATATAATTTTTCATTTAATTCTCATCAATTCTTATTCATACAAAACAATTTTCAATAATCAGGCAGAGCTGTGTTAGTAGCTCACCAACCACTATGACTTATTGGAAAATCGAAAATTTCCCCCTATGTTTGAGTCGATTATTAGAGCAAAAATTCGAAATTGCTCTTGAGACTGTATCTGCTTTAACTCACATTAACAGTGTCAAAGACAAGTATCTGTTCACTGTATATTAAGAAATTCTGGCTGCATTTCACTCAAATTCTCCCCATTTCTCGCAGTGCTTTAAATTGATTTTCATGAATCTGATCCAGGTTTGAAAGACAAAGACAGTTAGTTTGGTGTAAATATCTGAGAGCTCGTTTTTACTGAAGGATGCTTAGGCTCTTTAGCTTTTTTGTGACAATCCACTGACCATTTTACATGCATTTCTCCTCTGGGATTCCTGTAACACTTACTTAATTTCACTGTAATCTCTTAATCTGTTTGGCTAATCCACAGCAGGCACGCTGAACGTCTTTACCCTACTTTGTTGCTCCTCCTCCCCGTTTCCTCCATCATCATCTTCTTTAAAAGCAAGACGCTTCCTCCCCTTGTTAGGCCATTCAACCTTTAGTCAATAATAAATTAATGCTTTTAATTGTCAACTAAAATCTTCTTTTACTCCTGTCCATCTTGTGAAGTTTTAACCATCCTCAACCAAAGATCTTCCTGACAGTTTAACTTTCTTTTGCCGTGCTGCACAGATAGACTATTAGCAGCAGATGTAGGTTCTGGGTGGATGGCTGAGGACTCTGTGTTATTATAAAGCCTAGTCTTATATAATAATAATACGCACAAAAGGAAGATATTTCACTACAACATAACAGTGCCTCCTGGTGGACAGACAGTGTTGTTCCCCAGTGTCACAGAATGTTATTTCCTGTTATCTCCATTTATCCTTTTTCTTTCTTTTTCTTTTTTTTTTTTTTTTGCTGTGATAATTTGGAGATGTCCTCAAAAAGCAATATATTTATTTCTCGCGTGGTTGTTTGATGGATGTAATGAAAAGGCTAGTAATCATGAATTATTGAAAACAAGGAGCTAAAAGGGGAGAACTTGTAGATATTGCATTCAGGCAACTCTGCCAATGTGCATTATCAAGATGGAACAATATAAAAAAGTATTGTTTTGTTTATAAAAGAGTATTTTTATTGCTATTTTGTTGTAAAGAAAGGAAAGAATGTATTATTACTGGATTGTATCATGTCAAGGAAGCTACTAGGTGGGTTTTCATCATTGTTTTAATGAAAGTCACAGAATTTGGTTGGTAAAAGTTTGGGGTTTTTTTATGTAGAGATGTTTATTTGTTATTGTCTGAGTCCTTTCCTCTGTGTCACATGAATCTGGTAAGCCTTCAGTGAATGCTCTCTTTAGCCACTGCTCATGTTAGGCATGTAGATGGGTGTATAAGAACATCATGTCACAGTGAATAGAAGAAAACGAGCAGTGCTTTAAGAGAACCTTCACATGCAAAACCTCCAGATTCTTTTCAGTACAGAACAGAAGTACAGCAGAGCCCAGCACAAATGTTACAGAAAGCCATGTCTTCATGTTTTCAATAAAAAGAATAAATACAACTAACCCCATCCCACCCTCCTCACCGTATAGAGTACTAATGCCTGAGATTGGTGCAAGGATAGATCAAAAGGGAAATCCACAAAATACATTGGGATATTCTCACACTAATGGATGATAATTCTATTCTCAATCTTTATTTTTTGCTCTTACTGTATGTATATTTTTGCTCATGTTTACCGCAAAACAAGATAGAGAAACTAATAAATGTCATTTAAGGGTACTGAAACCTTTTTTGTCTCTACATAAGTTTCTTTCATCTGTCATTCACCCTCATAATAAGAATAAAGGGATTTATTACAGAACACACACACAGGAAAAATAATGAACATTTTTTCCATGTATTTTCCTCAAAAAGAGTAAATTTGGCTCTATATTCAGTTTAGATAGCTCTACAAAAGAGTAACTTTTACTGTTTTTGGAGAGGGACCAAATCAGAGTAGAGTCGAATTTTCTTCAATTTCACTCAGGCAAATTTCCTGCGTACTAAGATTAAAGTGGCATGGTTATAAAGCCAGTGCATAACCTTTTCATTACAGCTCAAAGACACTAATGGAGCTGTTGCAGGGGGAAAAAATAGAGAAACCAGAGTCAGAAGCAGAGCCAGGTGGATATAATCTAATGTAATCTCATTCACTGTAATCCTCACAGCCTGCATCGCCAGTGACACTACTGAAGTAGCCTACCAATGTGCGTATTCTCTTTCTCTGCAAGCAGCTGTAAAATGATAGATGCATGCACACATTATCTATATGGGAGCTAATAAATGTGTCGTAGAAATACCAGCATCAACGTATCATCTTTTAACTCACATGAGAAAATTGAGTCATGGATCAAAGGTCATGAGTTCAGTCATAAATATTAATGTACCAGGTATGATAAAAAATAATGAGCCATAGTATAATTTCAGAGGCTCTTCTCTTCTTTATTTGCATTTTTTTTTCTTTGTACGGTTTGCAGTCGAGTCTTTGACAAGATTACATTAGAAGTGTGCTTCCGCTCAGTCAGTGACCTTCACCCAGCTCCTGTCTGTTCACTCTGTGGCCTTAGGCTCTATCCTTATCTGTTCTTTCCTTACTCTCTCCCTTTAGAGACAGCCAGCACAGGAAAAGGGAGAGAGCCAGGATTACACAGCATTAGAGGTATTTGTGGGTTTAAAATAGTCTGATTGAGAGAAGCAAAGGTTACTGTTACTGATAGTCCACACCTGCTATTCTACATACGACCAATGAGTCATTTCATTTAATCTTCTCTTCTGAACTCTCTTATTGATGCTTTTTTAAAGTGTAAAATTGGAACGTTTTAATGTTTCTTAAAGGAAATAATTGTTATTATTTATTATTATTTAATATTAGTACACTTTGCATTTTATGAGTCACAAAAACCTTCACACAATCACTGAACCATACCCAAAACATCCTCTTAAGCCTGTGGATGTGGTTTGTATCTGTGATGTTATTGAAGTGAAGAGAATGGGATCCTCTGCTGGATGGTGAGTAACATTACATAAGAGTATGTGGCATTTAAATATCAGAGATAAAACATCACTGAAGTGGACTTTGTTAGAAATGATCACTGGATTCTCCCATTATGGCAGGCATTTAATAATTCTGGACATGATACAATCATACATATAACAAAATGTAGAAATTAAAATATTTGACACTCAAACCACAGTCATATCTGTGCTGATTTTCTTTGTAAGGGCTTTATAATCATAATCATAACAGATCGACTCCAGATTTTGGGGCTATAAGGCAACAAAACCAAAAAGTTTTGAGGTAGCATACTAATTTAATACATTTTATTATATTGACATAAAGGCTCTCATAAAGTATCTGAATTAAGTTAAATAAAAAAAAGAATTTGTTTCTTTAGAGGCCACTTGTTTCACACTCATTTTGATCTGATTACAAATTTACGATTTCAAGTATTAACTTGTTTCATATTGTCAAATCGTGACAAATTAAACTGCAGGATAATTTACTTTACATAATTTTTGCCACATTTACAGCTTAATGATTCACAAAACTGATGGTCCAACAGCTTCGGTATTTCTTGACTTGTTCCACATTTAAAGTGGGTCAGAATGGGAAAAATGCAGTATTTTGCTCAGGAAAATCTCATAAGATTATGTTGAGGGCAGGATCTGGACCCATGACCAGGGCTTTAAACCCTCTTTCAGATTGTGCTTGTGTTCAGGTCATTGTGTCCACATACTTAAATATTCCATATCCCAGCATTTAGACAATCACCTGCCTTAAAACACCTTTAAGGTGACAACACATCAAGACATTATCTCACAAAGTCTGGTGAGGAATGTCTGAAGACTGAAAGCAAACTTTCAGTTGATTGTTGATGCAGCACTTGGTCGGCATTAAAATATGGCACTTGTAAGTTCTAGTTTTCATATGTACACCTCCTTTGGAGCAAAATATTTTTTCCTGATTTGTGATGTACCTGAAAGACATAGTAGAACATGTTGAAAGAGCAGAAGAAGCTATGTCTTCTCTAATAATGTCCTATGGCAAGTCCAGCATGTTATTGTCCTCCAGGGCTCTTTGTGTCCTCTCATAAACCTCTTCAATAGCCCGAACCACTTTAGTCAGCACTATGCTCAGCTCCTGCTGGTCCTGCACACACACCAGTCTGAAGAAGTAACCCCGCTCTGGCAAGGCGATGAAGGCCAGCTCAGCAGCCCTCCGGACAAACCAGGTGTGGTGGTTTGCCAGGGTCTGCTGGTAGGACTCACGGCAGAGCTCTGAGGGGCTCCTGAGCCGGCCGGTCACCGGCGTCTCTGCCAGCTTCTCCAGGAAGAGCTTCAGCCAAAGAAGAGCACGATGCAGCCGCAGAAGAGTCCGACATCCAGAGTCTGTCTGGTGGTGGAAGTCCACCACGCCTCTGTTCAGCTCCACCAAGATCATGGACTGAACAGAATGGTAAGCAGAAGAATGCTGAGAGCTTTCCTTATTATTGTTTTTTCCAGACTCTGTGCTCACAGAGTTTACTGGGAGTCCATCGGGGCCCAGCTCTACTTCAGGGTTTTGCTCTGCCAGCAGAGCCAGTTGGCGAATGATAGAAGTCTTAGTTTCTATCTCCTTAGATATCAGTCCAACCATCGGGCCTAGAGCATCCATAAACCTGCAGTAACATAGAACAGGAAGAATCAGTTTACACAATCCAGATTATGGAAAGCCATAAATTGCTTGAAGTTTCAAGTTTCATGTTATATAATTTATGAAGCACTTAAAGAGCAAACACATTTTCCACCAAAGTGCTTCACAAAGACATAATGCAATTTCCAAATGTAGGCATTAGACCTAAGAGTGCATGAACTATGTTGTGGATGTAAAACATGGTTAGCCCACTCATGACTAATGACACGATTGGTTTGTGGGTAAATTACACATATTCTTGCTTTTAAAAGTGTCAACACCATGTATGCTGTGGAAGCTGCAGATATGTTGCTAAAATGGCAATTTCAACATGATATTCAGATTTTTTCATATATTTTTATACTTTTATTGTAAAACAAATCAGATTAATTAACATTAATTTGCAATTATTGGATCTACATTGAATCCACATAAAATTGAAAAGTTGTATTGAGTCCAGTGGCACAGCTTATAAGAAAATCACAAATAAAAAAAAATCAGGCTAAATACAATTAAAAGCCAGAAAAAATAAAATTTTTCTAGGATGCAAATGAATGTGTCTATGGCTTTATGTAGTGGTCCTACTTGACTAGTTCATCCCAGCTGGACAGATACGGCTGCAGCAGAACGTCAGAGGTGTCGGCCTGTGCAGCATGCAGGTGGGACAGCAGAAGAGACACCTGGAAGGTCTGACCAGGACACATCTCTAGGACTGACGAGTCTGCGGTCCCATCAGTGCCACTGCTGTTAGACAGCTGGTGAAGCTGACGAATGGAAAAGGGAGGGGTTTGTGGGTGATGGGGGTGGGGGGGTCAGTGAGAAAACAAAGAAAAAAAACCCAGACACGATTAAATTAATAGGTTAAATCCATCTGTTTCATGAAATTCTAGGACTACTGTTAATTTCCCTGCTATTATTTACCTTTGGGTTTAATTTAACATCAATCGTTTACAGAAATTCATTATAATCCTAATTATTATCCAGGTGTATTTATCACACACTTTATGTTAATGCAATTTCCACATCAATGTGTAAAAATTCCCCAACCCCCTCCTCTTCTGTCCATTCAGATTACTTCTGACTGTTTATTATGCAAAACACAAACACTGCTCATTTATTCATTGGTTAAATCTAGCAGCAAGAGAGAGCAAATATTAAGCATATGTAATATTCTAAAACAATTAAAATTAGTTTTAAAAAGAATTCTTTATTTTATTTGGTAACATAAATATTTAAAAAAACGTTCATTCAGATTTGTCAAATCTATTTTGTAGCAGAGCTTTAGATGATTTTATTATTTATTCAAGAAATGGAAGAAAACAAACAATTATAGCATCATTAAACTAAAATAGTCCAGTGTAGTACAGTGAAAATTGTGGAAGTAATTGAAACCAATAGAAATTAAAAGAATAGCTGATTCATTTTCATTAAACTCTGCTCAATGTGTTCTGAAAGTGGTTTTATTTTACAATAAACTACTCCAATACATAATTTACTATTATATTTAATTCAACTGAACATATGTTAAAACTGCTTCTAGTCTATTTTATTATGTAAATGTACGACATATCACTGACTGACCTAATATTGAAAACAAAGATCTTAACAGTGTTTCAGTGCCTGTGTATTATACGTACACGTGCAGTGAAGTACAGTTTGTCATTTGTATTAGAAAGAAAATACATTTAGGTTGAAAAATACATTTATTATGTTCAGAATCAACTTGAGGGTATGTATATGTATGTGTATAATACCAGGAAAAAGAAACGAAAACAGGAAAAATAACAAGAAGTCTGAATGAAATGTAAAATATAATTATGTCCTTTAACTCTTACCTTATTCACCTGATTGTAGCCCTTTAAACAAGACTCCCAGTGATAATCCAAACTTCCCTCTACAATGGGACATGGTAAAAATAAACAATTATACTGTGTTTGTGGAGACTTTCACACTGGAATAGAATAGAATAGAATAGAATAGAATAGAATAGAATAGAATAGAATAGAATAGAATACTGAAATACTGAAACTTCCCAGTGCCTCACCCACAGTGACATCAACTATAAATTCAAAAAAAATATTTCATTTTCATAGTAATAATGGAAAATTATGGGTCAAGACTGTCTGTACATAAAATTAAATTAGCTGGTGAAGGAAATCATGTGATGCAATGTCTTACTCTGAATGTCAGCTCTATATTTTGTTACATTCCTAATGAATTCCAGCTTACATTTACATGATGGTGTAATTAGAACAAATACAGGCTTTATGAAGACAACATCATCATTCTTTCATCAGCAGACCAAGCGTGCTTTTGCATTTTAATCTGTTTTGAGCTTATTCCAGCCTCAGACAATGTGAACCCTGTGATCTTAATTGACTCGCTGAAACTAAGTATTGCAGAGGCAGCACCCAAGAAACCTTTCTCAGCACATTGTCATGTTCTACATCTTACTAGAATCAATTTTTGGGATCCATCTGGTTAATAATGTGGACATTATACTAACATGATGATGGAGTTGCTGTTAAAAAGCTTGACTAAAACATAAAAACTGTATGTCTTTTAACACCTGCTATGTAAACATATGAATAGTTTGTGGTGAGGTGTTTGGGTTCCTCCGTCTCGTGCTTTCATTCTGCCACATGGAGTGAGTTATACGTATATGATTATTGTTCAAACTTATTGGGGATATTTTGGGATTTCCCAAAGGCCTCTGACCTGAATATCCCTAGACAACACATTTCAGACTTTGACATCAGACCAGCTTATCACTAAAAGCCAAACAAAAACACATAATGTCATGTCATAACCCGGTCTCTTCAACATGGAGTCCTTCACAGACACAAAAATGTCCAAACTGACACTAAAGACGACTTTGTTAAATATTTTGACCCATTGTTGTTACCAGAAAATCAAACCTACTTTGAATTAGGCAGTTGATATTAAACATACAGATATGAGTGGTCTTTCCTTTGTAAACTAAGGACTATCTCTAAAATGACAGTGTACAAGTTGACTTATTGAACATTATAATATGGGTATAGTGGTTAAAAAATATTAATGATACTATTGTTAGTTTGAACTTCTACAACCAGCTATAAAAAACAAAAACGTTATTACATTATTGTTGAATTTTACATTAAAATGACTCAACAAAAAAACTTGTAAGTTATTTATTTCTCTATTACAGGGAAATATTGTTGTTTTTTTTTCTTTACAAAACTTAACGTTGCTGTTAAATTTCTGCAAAGGTAAGGAGAGAGAACTAGACACAAAAAAACTGGCATCTTTCAAAAGTTGAGATTAAAAACGAAATATTCTGAGAGCTGAAACTCTTTTGTCATCGTATCACAAAATACCTAAACACTTAAAAAAATTCTTGTGATATTAGTGTGAGATGTTGCTCAGAAAATAAAATAAGTAAAAATGGAATAAGCACCACCACAACATGTGACACATTCCAGATCTGGAGCATATCTATGTCTAACAACGGAGGGATTGTATAGATGGAAAGTACAACGTAGAAACCACACACACACACACACACACGCACGCACATACACGCGCGCACACACACATAGTGGAATACTCACGGAGCCACAGGGAGCCAAGGAACAGCAGCAGGACTAAGATAGCTGCAGCAGCCTTGCTCTTTACACCCATACTGAAGTCCAGTTTGGTGTCTGCCAGTCCTTCTCTCTGTCTTTTATCTTTTAATTCCTCTGTGTCTCACATGGGTCCTTGTTCCCTTGCACTGGCTGTCACCACAATTACTCTCTACTAGACCCCTGCCTCTGACCCCCCCTCTCTTACTCTCAAATCTTTCATACTCCTCCCCAAAACCTCAAATAAAAAGTTGCATTCCCACCACCATTTCCTCTCCCATCGCCTCTGTCAATAAGTAACTCTATTTTACAGCTGCTTCTTTTCCTCGCCACGTTGTTCCAACTCAGGTGGGGTGGTCTTTCTTCTCTGTTTGTCTTGTTTGACAGGACTCTCTTTTTTCTTTCCTTTCCTCTGCGTTGCCTTTGTTTTTCTAGCTGAATTTAAAGCTGCCTGCTCCTTGCTACATTGCTCAATCTGAGGGTACAGGGATCAGCCGACTTCATCCACGGGCTGATAAAGGAAAGCCAGCGCCGTTTGCTCGACAGTAACCCCCTTCCTGCAGATTCATCTTCTACATGTGTGTAATATTGCTGGTCAGCTCGAGTAAACACATGCTCCCTCTGCTCTCCTCCCACTGAGACCCTCCTCCCTCCCATTTTTTTCTCCCTCCCTTTCCATATACCTCATTCACAGAGACCGCTAAGACCACCACCACAACCACACATTACAACACACGCTGCTTTAAAAGAGGCTAAGGCAAGAGACATACGAGTATCCCACCCATTCTTTCAATAAAGGTTGTATTTTTTTTCAAGTCTTTATTTATCTTTATTGCTGCAGCAGAGGCAAGACAACCTATAGTGAACCTCTGTATTGATTGAATCATGGTACAATGCAATTTGAGGCTGCACAGGCGGAGAGATGTGATACAAAAGCCATGTTTGTCAATGAATAACATATTCTCACCAATCCCCAATAAGAACAGAAAAAAAGATGTTCAGGAAAGCTAATCTAGAAATGGCAGACATCTATAAAACAGCACAGATTCATTCAGAGGCAGTAGAATTACCTCTTGGTTTTCACTGTTTTAACTTGAAATCCCTCATACATTAGGTACATGAAGCATAGAACACATAAGACACAGATTTTTGGAATTCTAAGCATTCATTTTGTCCATTATTTATGTCATGTATGAGGTTTAAAGTCACATGTAGTAAAACAGTACTGACGTGGAGGATAAAGGGTGTTCCTACGATTATCACCTCTGATAGTGATAATTATAGGAAACACAATGATTGGTTTGTGTCAGTGGGTGCTGCCACTGTGGGGGGAGGTGAACAGACATTGAACTCCTCACTCAGCCAAACCACATGTGTGCTCAGAGAGAGGGACTTAACAATGGTATTTTGCAGCAGAGGAGCGAGGGAAAAAAAAAATGTGAAAGCAGGGGCATTCATCACTCTAAAGGGAGGGGCTGGTCATGGGGCTTTCATTTTATTCTGTGCAGCCAATGGAAGATCCTGTCTTAAATAGGCAGTGACTGACTGAAGGAGTCTGAATCCCTGCGAGGACATGTGACCCTTTCAAATGACTCGAACTATGCGACTCCATGCACGCGGTACCAAAAATCTTTTTGAAATTTATGCACATTTAGACAGAAAAATAGCTCTGAAAATGTCTGCACTGTCTGTACCTACGCCCAGACACCACTTCTTTTTGGATGAGTACAGTGCTTGTATAAACACAGTTATGTTTATGTGTTCTGTAGAACAGGAAAGAGGTAGTCTGTCTCTGTCAAACACTTGATTTCTCCACAGTGGATTTTCCAATACACTGCACACAAAGGTTGAACTGAAAACACATCTGTAGTCAAACGACTCCTCCCTAGTATGAGTCAGAACCCATATTCTCACTATTTATCCCTCACAAACTGTACAATTCTTAAACCTTCACAGTTTGGTTCAAGTCAAATTTAACCCAGACCAAGAATTCCCTCATAGTAAGTGTTTATACCAAATGTTGAACTACAGATTTATGTAGAATGTCTAAATAGACTATCCCATATTAATAAATATATGTAATATATAAATACAATGTTTCAGAGTAGGAAGAGCATTTTTTTTTTTTTTTAAGTTTTAGATACTTGTTTTTGGAGAAATACATCTACTATCACACAATATCATGTCCTGTTTTATATAACACATAAAAACATAAAAGACATTATGATTTATATATAAAATTGACCTAAACCAGCATCAGTGTCCAAAATCTGTAGCACCTGTACAAAAGTATAACATCTTAAAATATTTTCATTTTTGTATATTTTGGCAAAATTTAGGAAAAATCATCACATTTCAGGATTAAAAAAAATGATGCTTAGGGTATTTTTACTACTGTTGAATGACAAAATGGGTCAAATTTGACTAGTATGTAAGGATTAACAGCGTTAACATAAGGATTAACATCTAACTTCTGTACTTAAACAAAGAAAAATACATGCATTTTGTGCTGGAAGAGTTTGGCTGGACACAGTAACTTTTCACTCCCTGATGCTGAATCATCACTGCACTGAGTCAAAGTCCATAATAATAGATCAATATAAAATAGTAAGCAGTAAAAGTAGATATAGATTTATTTTGATATGGTCTGCAGATTCAGGGTGGAGATGTCTCTGTTTACAATAGTATTCCAACTGCTGTATCTAATGCATGAAGTATTATTATGTATTAAGCATGAAAATTTCTAATAGAAAAAATTGTATCTGATGCTTCACTGGATCACAACAACTCAAAAATAAGATGTATAAGGAATTAACTGTTCATTGAGGACAGGAACACAATGGATAAAAGCAAACAGGATGAAAGTCATTCTTGCTCATGTAAATCTCAGACTTGTTTCTGACTGTTGTTTTTTCACTTCTTCTTAATCATTGATTATTGATTCTTTCACATTTCTCTTGTTTTTCATGCACATGTGTAACTGAGGATAGGTGGATAGTTGTATTACTCTTTCTTTAATTAATAATAACAAGATTACACTGTACTTAAACATCAGTTTCTGAACATAATATGGGTTGGAATAATTAGAGTGGGTCAGCAGTTTTTATTTGTTTTCATTGGGGTGAGAACGCAGGAATGAACTGACGATCAGATTAAATATGTTAACTCCTACATCCTTTAATAAATTGAATTGGAAAATAAATGACACAAGTGCTGGTTAGCTGATGTTTTCAATAATATGAATTTATTACACATATATTGGTTTGTGTGTATTTATACAGTGGAAGAGAGGAATCCATGGACCAGTCAATCCCTGCTAGCGGGGAAAATGGCCAGTATAGAAATGTTGATTGTGTGTGTGTGTTATATAGTGGATTTATAAATCTTCCACCTAAAATAACCTGTAAAAGTGAATGTACTATGATATACAGACAAGGATTTGAAATAGATGTTGTAGCTCTGAAATACACAAGACCATATCTTGGAAACTACAGCCAACTGGTGTTTTTTCACTGAATTTTTCTTTATTGGTGACTCAAACTTGGTAAACCTTCACTACTTTCATTCAATCATGAGCAAATGTTTGCATAAATGAGCATTTCTACAGCTACACATAGTATCTTAAACACATAAACCTGCCATTACAAAGAAATATACATCTTATAAATCACAGGCATGTAAGTGAAAACATGCACCTTTAATTACATATCTGTGTAGTTTTCTTCAAAAGAGGCAAAATAAATGTATTTAGAGTAAACAGC
>JAPSES010000044.1:14897464-14937986 GCA_029822895.1 Maxillicosta whitleyi | reverse complement strand
TATATATAACATTTCCGGATGTGTGAATATCATCTTGCTAAAAATATAATGTTTTACTCTTGATAAGGTTGCAGCTGTTTCTTGATGATAAGTTGCGCTTTAGTCATCACATCCTTGACGGAAAAAACGCTTCCTGCTCCCGTCGAAATGCCAGCAACTATTTACTCAATCAATCTAAAAAGAACAACGCCCAAATTCTCTAAAATATAGTTGACCTACAACATCTCTATTTCTCTGATCGTATGCTAAGTTCCTAACCGGAAATCTCGTGATACTTTACGTGGATGATTCAGGGACCGTCGGATTCCGTACACATTTGCTGCATACCATGTCTCTCCTAAGTGACATTCCTGTGTGTTTCCAGGTGGATTCTAGTCAGAACTTGTCCATCGTATACGTGTTTTATCTCCAGCCGTATCTCTCAGTTTGACCATCTTTATAGCATCCCAAATCTGAGAAAAAGCCCCCTCCTTAGCTCCTGCCTCCAGCTGATTTACCTCAGAGTTTCAGGAAACCTTCTGTATATATATGTGTAGAGTTGGAGTAGTACACATGACTTTTTGGCACGGCTGCTGTGACCACATTTTAATACGTTTCCGTTTCTCCCGTTTTCCTCCATAGTCAGTCTCGCAGGACAAAAGTGGGCGGGGCTTAAGTAAGTGTGCATCACCTAGAGGGAATACAAATGAACTGTCCTCTCAGAAAACAAGGGCTGAAACACGATGAAACGCACTTTTTAGCCCGAATAAGTGTGTTTGTTGTTCTGTGGAGTAGCTGTGGGTGCTGAGCCGTGATCGGATCGCTATCAAACAGAGGTAAGAAGGCCTGAGTCGGACACATATTTCAGTCGTTTTGCCTGAGCTCGCGCAGTGACACGGATTGGAAAGAGTTGTTATGCACAAAAAAGAAAAAAAAAAAGATCAAATCCAAGTGGGACTCCTCAACCCATTCTGTCATTTCGATCAGGTGACATTTGTAGCACAGTTTTCCAAATTGAGGAATTTTATTTGTGGAATGCGTCGCCGATAGGAAACAGGAATGGGTGGAGACGAGAAAAACTAAAGCCATTTCAACTACGTATTATTTAAAAAAAAAAAAAAAACTTATCCAGTGTTACATGCACCTTAATACTGTAAGACAGTGTAAACTTGCATAAACTTTATTCTCATGAAGGAATAACTCGTTGTTTCACTATCCCCTCCCTTTAAACACGCATTATGTCCCTTTTTTTCTTTTTCTTTTCTTTTCTTTTTTTTTTTTTTTTTACTGCTTGTGAACTATTAGATTTCCCACGGTTTGATTGAACATTGTGGCTTCAGTGTCAAATGACTGACAGTTTTAAAATGTGACCGAATCAACCACAAACATGAATTTCCCCAAATGTGAGCAGCCTTTAGATTAAGTCAATGAAGCAGATCAGTCTAGTTGACTCATTTAGCCAGTGTGTTATTTTAGGAGTCAGTGACAAATCAGATAATGTCATTCGTTTGTAGTTATAAGCTGTCGCCATGCCTATTATGTCCTGAAGGTCTCATGCGTCTTTTGTTAGTGAAACATTGGGTAAAATCCTCTCTGGTGGAATGTGCTAGTGACACATTTTTGTGCAGTGCATTTACAAGAACATGTTTCAGGTGCAGTCACATTCATACCATTTTCCTTTCCAGTTCAAAGTCTGTTAAATGGATCAGATTATGTTCCTGCTTTACACACAGTGTTTTTAGAGTTTCTCATATACATCTAGTTTGTTGGATCTCTGAGGTGTGCTGCTTCCCCCTGAAACCAGACCCACATCAGGGACGTAGACTGACCTCACCCTGCCTGAACACACCCTCAGGAGCAAGTTGAGAGCTTGGGAGTGTGGGGAAGTTTCCAGCAATAACAAAAGTTTCAACCAGGCCGGATCTGCATGAAAAGCCCATGTGTAGAGTATTTTTTTGCAACTGCAGAACAGTGTGTCCCTTGTTTTGCATCTTGCAAGAAAGTGACAGTCACAGTGAAACTCTGGTCATCTACCAAACCAAATGTAACAGATCAACCTCTTAATTAGAATAGAAAAGAATAGAATAGAATAGAATAGAATATACTTTATTAATCCCTTTGGGAGGTCCCTTCAGGAAATTTGTGTGCCAGCAGCAATACAACACACACAAGAAAAGCAGCAGTAAAGTGATTAGATAACACTAAGGTGCTAGTATGAATAGAATATAAGTGAAAATAAAAAATAAATATAAACCTAGAATATAATTCTGTAATAATCTTACTACTAAAATATTACAGTATTTGTTGCAATAGAATGATTACAGTAACTATGATAAAAAAAACTTTACACAAATTCTTATCAACTAATATGTGCATGTGAACACAAGCTCAAATATGGCCTCTGTCCAGTTAGTGAATGTATTATTTTATTTAACCTGAATGTCCGCAATATCTAAAAATGCATACTGTTCATTTATCTAAAAATCTACACCTGCTTCTGTTAATTTCTTTTTATTCCAGGATGCATTTCTTTTTCTTGGATTTAACACATTAGAGTTCTGCTGAATGCTTACTTTGTGAATTATGCAACAAATAGGTAATGTTACTTATACTCGCACTTTCCTGGGACAATGCTCCCAGTCTTACCCAAAGCGCCTTTATTTGCCTCTTGCCACTTTCCCTTCACATCATGTGCAAATGTGTGCATAATATGTTTTCAGTTGTTGTGCAATGCATGCTGGTCTATTATGACTGTGGCAACAAAAATAATTTTTTGTTCTTGGTTCATGTTACAATTTGGCACCTTAAAGTGTTTAGTCTAAACCTTTGTTATGGTAACTGACTTATTACATATGTTAATTACAGACTATGCCTTATAACATGTAGATCCCAAAACACAAGTTATTTTATGTGATAGATATCAATAGAATAACAACAAATTAACCTAAAATAACAATAATTCTAACCCAATTCATCCAAATAAATGGTAGCTGTATTTACTTTTGAGATTTGATTGATTTTTATTTCCGTGCCTCCTCATTATCATCTCCACACTCCTGCTTTTCCAACTTTCTTTCATTGTCTGTCTCACGCACACCCGCCCTCTTCGTCACTTTGTTTCCCAGGAAACAGCCATTTACCCACATGCTACACAAAAGGCTGCACACATGCGCACTCACCCCTTTTCTGCTACTGGTAGCTGTGCTGTAGACTTCTTGTACTATGTTGCAATACCGATCACCTGATCAACAGGTAAACGGCACAAAATGCTTGCCATACTTCAGGGCTCTTTTTGCATTTAAACATATAGTTACTAGATTTACTCATCCTGATGTTCACTGTTGGATACTGAATTTTAATTTAATGCCTCTTCTCGTGAAATTATGATCAGATCAGTTCAAGTCTGCATGTAATGCTAGGTTATTTCACTGATTATGTAGCTTGTTTAGAATCTTAACCGCAAATCAAAATACACTTAAGATGCTATTTAATCTGATTGTAATGATTCTGCATCATTACATGTATTTCTGCTAATAAAACTACTTAAACTGTTGCTGCTGCTTCCTTGTATGGGTAATAATACTGGCAACAATTGCTGCTGGTCTGGGCTGTTACAACTATCAATCAAAGTTATTTGTAAAGCACTTTAAAAACAATACAATTGGCCAAAGTGCTGTACACAGTCATAAAAGTAATTATACATTAAGACAGTAAAAGCCAACCTCTCACACTGAGTTAAAAGCCACAAAGAAAAAAATATGTTATAAGAGGGGATTTAAAAATAGAAAATGAGTCGGCCTGCCTGATGTGCAAACGTAGTTCATTCCAGTTTGGGAACAGCAACTGAAAAACCTCTGTCACCTCTCAGCTTCCTCTGTGTCTTTGGGACGACTAATAGTGACTGATCTGCCGAGCTAAGTGAGCAGCTGGAGCAGGTTGGACAGATACTGATACAGTCATTTAAAAGCAAAATAAAAGAATTTTAACAAACAGGGAGCCAGTGAAGTGATGCTAAAATTGGGGTGATACGGTCCCATTTTGTGGTTCCAGTTAAAAGTCTGGCAGCAGTGTTCTGAACAAACTGCAGTCGTGTAAGTGATGTCTGGCTAAGCCCAACATGGAGTGCACTGCAGTAATCTAAACCTGTTGTGATAAAAGCACGGATTAAAATCTCAAACTGATGCAGGGAGGGAGAAATGATTTCACTTTGGCCAGCTGTCTCGGCTGAAAAAAAACTTGACTTTACCACTGATTTAATCTGAGCGTCAAATTTAAGATCAGTGTCCAGCCTCACAGCCAGGTTTGTTGCAGACTGTTTCAGATGTAATGATGTAAAGGGTCCAGGTCTACTTTGATTTTGGAGGTATCACTAGGCCCCAACAACATGACCTGTAATACACTCTAGTAGGTGTTTTGCTGAATACATATTTTCCTTCTTTAGTGGTAAATAAATTTGACTGTCATTGACATAAAAGGAAATATTATCACTACTACAAAAGAACTGTAAATATCCATGTTGCTCTGCATTACTTCAAAAAAATTAAATATGAAAGAGATGTGAGTGACTATGTTAGGTTGTATTTGTTTGTTAATTTATTTCATTACTTTGCACAAGAATTAATAAGAAAAGCAATAAAAACAGATAAAATACAACAAATTGTACAGTTGACATCAATACCCCAAGACCTCTATAAAATTATCCCAAAGAATAAACAACAAGATAATTACCAAAGCAGTAAGTAACAATAAATACAAGGTACTGAAATATAGTAATTGGGCATAAAATGATGACGTGTGGAACTGAAACTTACCATTAAACCTCTGAAACATGGCTGCACTGACACACACAAAGTCACTCTTAGAAAAAAAAAGGTGTAGGATTATTGTAAAGTGAATTAGACATAATTCCTTTAAATATTTTCACATATGGTTTTACAAATTGTAACGAAAACATATGATGATGAATGATGATAAATAAATCACTGTATTTGCATTTCTAGCATTTGAAATAGTATGAATTTACACTTAAAGTTGCGATTTATACAAGTCACAGTATGTATAAAGTCTCCCTTTGTTTTTCATCTCTTAGTTTCAACACAACAGCAGCTGGCACTACTGTAGCACCAACAGCATCATGGCCAGTCCAGGGGAATTAATCGAGCCACTCGCCCAGAGCTCGACAGCACAAAACCTCGACAGAAGACGCTTCTCACATGACGTCCGCAATCTGAGTCCAGACGTGATAGATGGCCTCATGTCCACCTGTGGTAAGGACATGTTCTGCTGTACGGAAACACTAAGCCCATTTACATGCACACTAAAAATCTGGTCATTATCTGATTTCTGGAGTTATCAGATTCAAGTGATCATGTAAAAAGAGCATAATAATCCATATTATAAGATAACAGCAGTAATCTGGTTATGAGAAATCTGATTAACACAGCTGGATTTTGCCCCAATACACCGATGCCTTGGTGTATGTATAGCCTACCTGTTAATCTGATTCATTTCATTCTTTTACAAATGAGTATGTCTAAAAACAACCAAACTTGTAGAAAATGGGCTGAAATGTAAATAGGAGTTTTTGGATTATCACATTTCTGAAGTGCATATAAATGTGTCAGATCTGATAATTATAATTATCTGATTAATCCCAGTTTATCAGATTTTTATGGTCATGTAAACAGGCTACTATGTAAGATAAGTTTTATTAACTTAAATGGCTGCATCAGGAATAAAACTGACAGATTTCCTGCATCTTTAAACAACAGACGGCCGTCCTTTCCTCGTGGTACATCATCTTCCAGAATTAAAAGAGACAGGTATACCTTACTTAATACCTGGAGTCCCCATCACCAGCAGAGTGGACAACACCGAGAAATACACAACTCGCTCAAAGGTACATCTGTACATGTCTTGTAATGTGACCTGAATATTACTGTTATGAGTATTAGTGACGGGAATTCATCAATTTGGACCATGGTCATTCTTTAAACTGACTGGTGGAAGAGGCTTTAAAACAAATTCAACATTTTTCATTAAAAACACTTTAATGAAGTGATTTCTAGTTTTGTTCAGTTTGTAATGTGGTACAAAGTGAAAGCAGTATGCTGCAAATTGTTTTAACCTTTACTGTTTGGGTCAAATGTGACCTGGTTTGACATTAATAAATTTCATATTTGCAAGATTTTGAAGGCTTCTAAATGTCAAAAATGAAATGATATTGAAAAATTGCACATTATTATAATGGTGTTAAAAGTATTTTTACACCGATGGTAGTTTGGCAGAAATTTGACCTGTATCACTTATAATGTTTTTAGTTGGTTATAAATGTTAGAATTGGAATTTTCCAGGTCCAGAATATTCTTTCTATTTTCACTTTTACTAAAATCATTGTGGCTGTCGTTTTCATTCCTTCAGTAGAACAGGACCTGATATTGTGTAATAGTAGACATTTTTCCCTCCTTAAACGACTAGTCTAAACCCCCAAAAATACAATCTCCCTTTTCTGTGAAATAATAATTGATTGAATCAATATTGATTATTGTCACAGAGATATAAAAGAGAGATTATAAATTCTAAATGGATCTGTGGCTCAAACTTGGGTTTAGACACTTTAAAAGGCCATAATGTGAATGTACAGAAAATAAACAGTATGTAATCAATTAACAATAGAATCCTCAAATTAATCAAGGGTAAATATTCAATTCTTTATTTGTAACAGACACAGATACATGGTCCGTATCACAATAACAAGACAAGTAAAAAAAAAAAAAAAAACAGAAATAAAATACAACAATTACCCTTAAAAAACAGAGTAAAAAAATAAATACAAGAAAATACCCAATCTACAAATATAGAGACACTCTCTCCAGTGTCGTCTGAGCTTAGAGAAGAACCTCACAGAGCTCTTAGTTGGATTAACTAGAGAATCAATAATTCCATTTTGAGAACAATCCAGTCTGCACAAGAATTTATATATGGCATTTCTCAGGACTGCATCACATCCAGGCACATTGTAGTAGGCAAACAGGTAACTGGCACTGGACCACCTGGGTAAATGCATCAGTAGTCTCATAGTGTCATTATATGCGACTCTAAGCTTCTGGTAGCTGCTTTTCTTATATTTACACCATAGATGGGCAGTATACATGGGTGTACAAAAGGCTTTAAATAGAGAGCATTTGACATTGGAAGAGCACATACTAAATTTTCGAAGTAACATATTTGCCTGGGCATATAGTTTACGTCATTGTCTGTACATATCACTATCATCACAGAGATCATCAGATATTATATGACCAATATATTTGACTTCCTTACACACCATGATGGGGCTATCACACAGGTAGAAATCAGGGAAAGTCAACTTTTTATCCTCTTTAGTCCTCACTAACATTGACATTACTCTTTGCATTGAATTTGATGTCATACAGAAGACCATATTGCATGCACTCCTTAAGCAATTGTTGTAAACCAGCACTACATGGGCTCACAATGGCCAGATCATCTGCATACATGAGGTGATTAATGACAGAGCTGCCAATCAGACAGCCTGTAGAGCACAAACTCAACTGGACTGATAGGTCATTCATGTATGCATTAAACAGAGCAGGAGATAAAAGCCCTCCTTGGCGTACCCCATTAGATACATGAAAATGGGGAGGATATTCCACACCCCCATTTAACTCGCATTGTCTGGTGACTATACCAATACACTAGTATTCGAATGATAACCTACGCTGTAACAATTTCATGAACAACTTACTATGGTTTATTCTGTCAAAGGCCTTAGAGGCATCTAAAAAAAACCACAAAAAAACAGTAGAGTTTTGGCTCACATATTTGGCAACCATTCCCTTTAAGGCAAATATGCACATATCTGTGCCATGTTTCTGTTTAAAACCAAATTGATTATCTGTTGTTGATAAGAAAAAAATTAAGTCTTGTGAGGAGGACCCCTTCAACCACCTTAGAGGGAATGCTAGACACGCTATTGGTCTATAGTTGTTGATGCTATTTAGTTTCCCTGCTTTGTCCTTTAGAACTGGAACAAGTAATATAGACAAAAGTGACACTGGTAGCACACCATGAATAAGGAGGCCTGTAAAACACATTGATAACAAAGGGCAGAGCTTCTTGCTGCCGTATTTTAGGTGCTCAGCATATATTTGATCCATGCCACATGCCTTATTAGTATCTAGCGCTGATATTAGTTCCACAATTTCTACAGGTCTGATTACAAAGTTTTCAGTTGAGTCAATGCAAGTTACTTCATAAGGATCATTCCTAATACAATTAAAGAGTTCTTGGTAATGCTTACGCCATTTCTCAACAATCTTATCAATACCAGACACCCTTTCTATATCAGAAGGGAGGGAGGTTTTGCAATTGTTTATTGCTTTCACCTCCTTCCAGAAGTCATAATAATCATTATTTTGTAGCCTACTGGTAAGTGCATCAGCTCTCATGGTGCTTTCGTACCTCTTGACAAAACGAAGAGCATATTTAAATTTAGCATTTGGCCTTTTTGTTCAGAAACAGGGGACCTTGTTTAGGCCTTCCTGAATCACACCAAAGTTTGAAAGCCTCTCAGGCCACATTATGTAGATCTCTAATCTGATCATTCCATCCAGGTTTCGTGTTATGATGTTTTTTATGCTTCTCACTCTTATTGAGGCACTTGACGTCGTAAGACTGCTGAGAATGTGATCATATAAGGTGCATAATTGACGTCCATGGTTATCATTCTTACAGTTCAAGTCCTGGCACAACAATGTATTTCTAGGTAATTCAATCTGACCCAACAGCTTGTCAGTACATGACAGGTATTTGCTCATGTCCAACCCAGATAGCTTTGACCAGTCTACTTTTCTATTGTCATTAGCATCATCATGTGGAACCAAGGCGGGGATATTTTCAACATTCAGTGTCATAATTAAAGGTATATGATCAGTTATGGCAAGGTCATAAATAAATATGCTTTATCCTTAAAGGACATGAACACATGCCGTTTTCACAGTATAATGTAAAAATGTAAGTAACGTTTTCACTGTTATCTTAAAATCCAATTCACTTATTTACACTCTTTAGACTCAATGTGATTCTCAGGTAAAACCAAGTTAATGTTGCCGTAGCTTGTTTAGGAGGAAGGCCAAAGATTTATTCAAAAGCACTAACGAAAGAATAATATAAAAAAAAAAAGATAAAATAATAATAAGATCAATAATAAATATAAAATAATATAAAATAATAAAATAAGTTGATTTACAGACTGTCTTGTATTTCTTTCCAGGTCCATGTAGGAACACTGTACACGGTGCGGCTAACTCATGGACATTTCCAGTGGACAGTAAAGAGGAAGTACAAACACTTTCAGGAGCTTCATCGAGATCTTTACAAGCACAAGATGATGCTTCACTTGTTACCACTGGGAAGGTCAGATGTCCAAACTATATCACAACCACAAAAGAGATCTCCCTGTGATGACTTTTGAGTTTTTATCATGTGATTTCTTTGGTACTGAACACTTTGAATATTCAAATGTCTCCCAACAGATTTGCAAAAGAGAGGCAGCAGCTGAGAGCCATGTCAGAGGAAATGCCCAGCCTACATGGGACGGACCGGACCAGGAGGGCCTCCAGCAAGATGGTATTCATCAAAATATTACATATACGCACTCATCAAACAACCTCTATAAACACACATGCTGTGTAAACACTAGATATGTTTTAGTCTAATACTGTTTATGTACGAAATAGTTTTGGCAAGAATTCAGAAGGTATTTCATTGAATTAACAGTTAGTGTTCAGTATTATTACTATAAGATAAGATGAGACATGCCTTTATTAGTTCAACAAGGGGAAATTACAGGTTTACAAAGCACAAAAGCACACATGAGCAAAAGAAGTGCAAAATCAAACGCAAAGACAAATGAAAAAAAAAATACAATTTACAGTTGTGCACATACGAATCATGCCACTGGATGGCTTTGGATATGATTCATTGCTTAGTTTATTGCTCTGATTATTTCACTGTATTGTTAGTAGTAGTATTAGTTATTGTGTTGGTCCTCTTTATATATTTAGGATATTGGTATTATGATATCAAATATTAGCAAAATGTAAATAATACTACACTTGAATATTATAATATAATGTATGAATATAGAATGTAGATAAATTAGATATTACAGTTATATCATAAATATATTAATTCCTTTATTATTACATTGGCTTTGTCTCTCTCTTTTTTTTTTTATAACTTTTCTTTGTAAAATATTGAGTTTTTTTGTGCTTTCTTTATTGTAGAAATACCTGGAGGAGTACCTGAATGGTCTGCTGGAAAATGCATTTTGTAGGAATGACCATAGCATGGTATGAGCTGTCTGACACATACAGTACAAATCAGATATGTTTTTTTTTTTTTAAATTTATGTATGTATGTATTTGTCTTTTTAGCTGGAATTCCTCTCTGTGGGTGCTCTCTCTTTTGTCACGGATCTAGGACCCAAAGGCTTGTAAGTAAAACATGAGCATTTGAGAAACAAACAGTATAACTATGACTGAGTACATTATGAGATACTATATTAATACATGTCTGTTTGCTTCAGGGAGGGGCCTATCTTTAAGAGGTCAGGGGGTCACCGTATTCAGGGTCTGAACTGCATCGGCCATCACCAGTTCTGTTTCCGCTGGTCACGCCGCTGGCTGGTTGTAAAAGATTCGTTTCTGATGTACACGAACAGAGACAATGGAAGTATCAACTTTGTGTTACTGTTTGACCCTGAGTTCAAGGTGAAAGTGGGTCGCGCTCACACAGACACCAGATACGGAGTCTGTTTTGAGAACTTCACTCGGTAAGTGAGTCTCCACGTTCAGTCTGAAGTCTGGACATGAATGGATCATGATACATGTGTTTGTGCTTCAGGTCTCTGGTCATCAAATGCAGCAGCTACAGGCAGACCCACTGGTGGAGTCATGAAATCAACCAGTTGGCAGAGAGCTGTGATTACCTCAAAGTGCAGCGCTTTGGGGGTTTTGCTCCACCGCGGGACAACACACTCACTAAATGGTCAGATATGTAGCTCTCATGCCATTTTTTGCAATCGTTTATCCATCATTTATTTTATTAACCCTTACTCCGTATGGTTTGAAGGTACGTGAATGGAAGTGGCTACTTTGCAGACCTAGCTGATGCTCTTGAACAAGCCAAGGAGGAGATTTTCATCACTGACTGGTGGTGAGTGTCATGATGCAAGAAGCATAGAACACAATGTTGAATGAAATAGAACAGATGAATAGAGAACAGATGTCAAAACATTCACGACATTCTTTTTTTTTTTTAGTGTGTGTGATAGATACGAACAGGCTTTTGTGTATGTTATTGGTTATACTTTTTTTTTATGCTAATGCTATTTATACTGTAAATGTATTTCAGTGTTGAAAAGCCCAACCACAGATGGCAGTTGCAAACTAGCTAAATGCTATTTATGCTCTTTGTTGCAGAAGATCAGATGTTCTATATGCCCACTATGTCTCACTGCATTGTCCCAGATATATATATGAATGAATAAATAAATAAATAAGATGCGATTACTTTAAAAGTTCAGACTTACAACCAAACAACACACTTGTTAGTTTTGTAATTGTGAGCATGAAGTGTGTTTTGTAGTATCATGATGAACAGTAATTAAGCTAGTTATTGATTTATTTGAAGGATATAAAATAGATGAGAAGATTTTTGTGTCTTTTCCCTCAGGCTGAGCCCTGAAGTGTTCCTGAAGAGGCCGGCAACTGAGAACTACTGGCGGCTTGATGAGATCCTCAAACGCAAAGCAGTAGGCATTTTTTACCCCTCTAATTAAATTAAACTTTAAAATAGTTCAGAAAACTTTAATATTATTTTTAAATATTTTTTTCTTCATTATTAACTTCAAATTCTGCAGGAACAAGGAGTCAAAGTGTGTATCTTGCTTTACAAAGAAGTGGAGCTTGCACTTGGCATTAACAGTGAACACAGCAAAAGGACTCTGATGAATATGCACCCCAACATTAAGGTTTGTCCCAACTGCTCCTCAAAGTAGAGGTGTTTACAGATTCCCTATCGGCCTGTTTTATATCAGTTTGTTTTCTTTGTTTGGATCAGATAATGCGACATCCCGATCATGTGTCGTCTGTGGTGTTCCTGTGGGCTCACCATGAAAAGATGGTGGCTATTGACCAAACTGTGGCTTTTGTCGGAGGGATTGACCTGGCATTTGGGAGATGGGATGACAGCCAGTATCGGCTCACTGACCTGGGTTTGACAGCCAACAGTGTAACAGAGCCAGAGCCACAAGAAAATACGGTGGTAAGAACATGTTGAATCTGGCTTATTTTGTCATTGATTATGCTTTCATGAATCAGTGCACTTTCAGTACTTTACATTTGCTGCATTAACTGATTCACCGCAGGTTGATGCTGTGGCTGATGGTACAAAACCATTGGAACCAGATAATCAAGTCGAGCAGGGCCCTCTGGATCTGACTGGCAACACTAAGCTGTGGCTTGGCAAAGACTACAGTAACTTTATCAGAAGAGATTGGGTCCAGTTGGACAAACCCTTTGAAGGTCCATTATCTCCTTTAGCATCACAAACACACTCAGTCTCTGAATGAAGGCTGAAAGGGTTGCTTTTAATGTTCTTTTCAGATAACATTGACCGTACTCAAGTTCCTCGCATGCCGTGGCGTGATCTGTCTGCAGTTCTTCACGGCAAAACTGCCAGAGATGTAGCACGGCACTTCATTCAGCGCTGGAACTTCACCAAGGTCAGGCTCTTTTTTGCATCTTTAACATCTCCATGTCCCACAGCTGTCTGGTTTTTACTGCTAAACCAACAGATTATTAATAAGTTTGGGCCTGATGATTCAACAGGCCAAATATCTTCAGCCTACAGAGACGTAATGAAATACACTTTTGTAGTTGTTATTGACAATAATGTAGAGACTTATTTAACCCATAAAGACCCAAACATCCATCACCGACCAAAATCATCTACTGATCTAAACTGTTTAATAACTGTTGATCCACTAATTCTATCAATACATTTAATTAATTGGTGTAAAATACAGTTTTACATCTTTCCATGGTCATCAGATATGACCCATTTGGATGTTCCGAGGCTCCGTAGTGAACATGGAAATACTCTCATCTTCTACAAATTTATTCACCTGTAAAACTCATGAAGTCAGATTAATGACAGTGGGTGGAAATGCTCGGTTTATGTTCAATTAATGATATATCTGTCTGAAAAAGTCATTTTTTCTACATTTTTGTTAATAACCCTCAACTTTAATCTGAGATTGTATGAATGTCTCCATGATCAGTAAATTAAATACAAGAAAATACCTGATTTATACTGAGAAAATACAAACTATAGAGGATAATATTATAAATAAATGGTGATAAATCACTTAAGAAAGGTTAGATATAGAGAAAATCTCATTTCAGAACCGACATAAAACTAGTGCTGGGTCTATATGGGTTAAAAACTTCCCAGTTGTAATTGAAGTAAAAAATTCACTTTATTTCACAGATTCAGCTCAACTCTGATTCAATATATGTATAGTATATAGCCTTATAAAATAAAACGTAGCATAGTGGCAGTTGAAGAGGAACAGTATGCTCAACAACATTGTCTGTTCTGTTTATTTCATGCCACCACTGTAGTATAAGTCTTACAGTAGTTTAACTATAGTATTAAATGTGCTAGTGTTGTAAGTTATGCATAGTAGAAGAAGAAAGATGCACAACCAGATGATATTATCAAAACTGTGGAAGTGTCTATGTAACAATTTTTTTATAAGTGAATAAAGATGATTATATCCTAGTTATGAAAAATGATAACCTAATGGTAGGAACAGTTTCATACAGCCAGTAACCACCTGTAGGTGCTTTGCTCTTCATTTCTTCAATAAAATTCTCTATAGATAAATCAAAGATATTCCTTGGAGCTGTGAACATAAATTGAAAATAGTGATGTTCTTGATTGCCCTAGATCTTCAAGATCAAGTACAAGGATGATTTCTTCCCCTATCTTCTCCCAAAGTCCCAAAGTACTGCTGACACACTGTCTTTCACTGTGCCTGGGTCCCAAAAAGCCAAAGTGCAGGTATGAATACACACTAATAGTCACTTTGTGTACGGGTACTGTGGTATGTGTAAACATTATATTGAATATAAGTGTATATACTGTTGAATTTACAGCCATTAATTTAAAAAATAATAATTAAATAATTAAGTGTAAGAATTAATAAAGTAGTTTGAATCTGAATTTGAGTTTTTATTTACAATGCATGCTTTGTAATTTTTTCACATAGCATAAATTATTATTAGCATTGTCATTAATCAAGTGTCTATATTTCTATTTTGTCTATTTGTCTATATTTCTAGTTACTAATCTTTTATTTATTCATTCAAAAACACACACGTCAGGGTCATGTTTAGTCACATAGGTGCAGCTTTGTTTAGTCTGTGTTGTTTTTCTAAAGAATCAAAATTAATCTAGTGCAGCGGCAGTGTATTTACATTGAACTCCCAGTGCTGGTAGGTTGAGTAATCAGGGTTTTCAGCCTTGATACAAACATACAGTATGGTCTCCTACACAAAAGACTATTCCCATGTGACATTAGCCTCTTAAATACCAGCCTTTCGTTCTATTCACATTAGGTGGCAGCTCTCCCAGGAGCCAGATTTAAGAGAAAAGCAGAGATAGACTTTACAGTCAAGCCAACAACAACAACAAAAAAACCCCTTTTGTCCAGTTCTGGCAGGAAAATCAAACCTAGTTTCTTTTCACACATGATGGAAAAACAATGACAAGAATATTTTTATGTACATGGGGAAGTTATGTCATCTGAGTCACTAGAGAGCTAAAAGGTTTTATTCTCAGAAAAGAATTTAATGAAAAGCATATTGAGAAAGATGCTATGTTTAATTAATGTGCGTGTCATTTCCATATCATTTTAGAAAAATTAGAGTAATAACTGTAATTACTGTAAACAAACACCCTTGCCAAGAACATATAAAGCCCCTGCAAGCTTTTGCTCTGCACTGAGTGACACAAAGTCAGATGTAACAGGAAATCAGAAGGACTTCTTTGCAGGACAACAAAGGGACACTGTTCTGTGTTTTGAAAAGCAACTAAAGTGTTCAGAGTTTTTCCGCAGCGGCAGATGGTGGAACAACATAAAACCTGTGCAATAAAATCACTTCCAACATGTTTATCCTGTTCAGTAAAGCCAGAGAAAACAAATGCAGTAAGAGAGAAGCCAAGGACAGAGAGGGAGAACAAGTGGAGGCTTCATTTATAGGAGGTTTCATGGGAAATGTGGGCTAAATGATGCGACAAAGGCTGCTGTTAACATTAATTACACTAAGGTATTACACAGCTTAATAGGATATAAATGAATGTCACATGTTTATGTTGCTGTTCTCATAGTTGAATGATTAACCCTTTCATGCATGAATTATAACAACCGTATTCATTTTTTTTTTTTTTTTGCTGAGTAGGTTTATATTCCTTTAGCCTCCTGACTAATAATTTTTATTTGTTTATTTATATTTTTTATCAAATGTCCTTTGCAGTGGACAGCATTTTTCAAGTAAAACCATCAAACTTTTGTCCACTACAGAGGACAAAAATGTATTGCTGGTAGTCAGGAGGATAGGAATGAAAAAACAACGGTATTGATTTTTTTTTTTTTTTTTTTTTAATGAATGTGAAATGTCCATGTATGGACACCATGCATTTAATGTTTGAAGCAAAGAAACATATATTTACTGACATACTGTGTAAAAACTATGAAATATTTGTTTTTTAATGCTGCTAATCTGATGTTTTCTCATATTTTTAACATACTATAATGTTAGTTATTACTCAGTGAGATAATAATTTAAAACTTTTTGTTTAAAAAGAAAATATGTTATATATATGATTACAGTGTAATAACAATTAGCAATTTATTTACACTCAAATATCAGGTTTATCAAGAATAGTTTATGAAGAATTGCAGTGTATATGTTGCATAAATTTAAGTAAAACATCAAAATCAACAAAATCCATGAATATATAGAATAACTGTCCACTGTAGTGACCACTATGCATGAAAGGGTTAAAGCTTTCTTAGTTTAACTTCTTGTTTCATTCTCGTGTCTTCCACTAGAAAACAGAAGAAATCCTAAATACACTGATGTGCAGGCACAGACATAGTGGCATGAATATGTTAATGCTTTCCATATTTAATCGTGTATGCAGACATGTTGCAAGATCATGGAAACATAATCATCCCATTTGAAGAGAAAGTTCTTTTATCTTAACTGGTAATTATACATTTAGACCATTAAAGGTTAATTGGTTCTGGGAAACATATTTTTTTGTCCTACATTGAGTCCTTTCTTATCATCTGCAGGGTTATTTTTACTCAACTTATTTGCACCCAGTCTTTGAGTGTTGGGTAACAATAGCTTTTGTTGTGTGTAGTCTAATTCTACTGTGGGTGGCGGCCTGTAACCAATACTCCTGCTTCTCATTATCATCAAGCTGTCGTATCAGGTTTTAGTGCAGGTTTTATTCAGGTTTCAGGGACATTTATAGTCCTTGTATGGTCACATTATGTGCTTGAAGTGCAGTCCCTTTCCTTACCTTGTTTGGGAGTGTTTTTTTTTCTCTTCATAGTTTAGGTATGAATGAATAAAAGCAGACTATGTCATTATTATAGATTATATCCTCATTTCCAACTCTAACCAGTAGTTTCTGGTTTTATTTTACGTTGGTAGTTCAGGTAATGGGTGTACATATCTCAAAGTCTGCTTTGAAATGTGGAAAATGCACCATATATATATATATTAGACTACCACAGACTATTCAAGAAAGTATACATATTTAATGAGCTAGATTTTGTTATATTTTTCAGGTGTTACGTTCCGCAGATCGGTGGTCAGCTGGAACCTGCGAGAATTCGATTCTCAACGCCTACATCCAAACCATTGAGAACAGCGAGCACTTCATCTACATTGAGGTTTCTGTGTAATTATTTATACTTTCTGATCTACTGTAGTGTCACCTTCCCTATAATTACTTTGTCCTGCTTTCTCTCTGCTAGTGATCAGCCTATTCACAAAAAGCCGTTTTAGTTATATTGTTGGTTTTTAATGGTATTTCTTTTCATTTATTGTTATTTTAATCCAGCCTGATCTGATTCTCTTGATATTTACGTACACTTATTTATGATTTTCTTCTTTTTATTTTGTAATTTTAATGGCTTTTTATGTTTCTATGTGTATGCATGATTTTCTATTGTCATGAAAAGTAGTTTGTAGCCTGGTTTGAGTCTTGCACACACTATGTACCCTAGCTGTGCAACTATTTCAGTTACCAGTTCACGTATCAATCAAAATGTGCTATTTTGTAAAGGCACTATTGCTGCAAACTTAGAACTACTGAAGATATCTTTAAAGAAATTCAAACTAATCAAATGGGACTGATCGTTTTTATCACTATTTCAGTATGATAGTGAACCTATTACCAGTGCTTGCACAGCATTTCCAATATGTGGAAATAGATCTCTAATTGTGAAAAACCTCTATGATTTAATATTCAACACAGGTGCATAAGCAGATTCTAGTTTAATAGATAAACATCAGGTTTCAGATGAGTTTCAATGTGATACTAGATTTGTTGCTTCCTTGCCAGCTCCCTGCCTGTTGTAGCCTTCACCTCATACTAAGCCACCATCTGCTTTTTCTTCAACCGTAGAACCAGTTTTTCATCAGCTGTGCCGATGGGAAGACTATCCATAATGGGATCGGGGATGCAATTGTGAACCGAATTCTGCGTGCACACAGGTCCAGTCTCTTTGGCTACTGCTTCTATGTAACTTTTCCTCCAAGGAACATTTCACCATTCATGAAACTTTAGTAGATTAGTGAAATGTTAGTCCTCTATGCTGTAAAACATTAATATTTTTAGTAAAACAGATTAAAAGAGTGTCTATAAAAGTGTGGAATAATTTTTTTTTTAGCAGAATTGGTCAAAATGTATGCATGGGTACATTCTGACTTTGTGTCTTATTACAGAGAGCAGAAGAAGTACAGAGTGTTTGTGGTGATTCCTCTGCTTCCTGGATTTGAGGGAGACATCAGTGCAGGAGGTGCAAATGCCATCCAAGCGATACTGCACTTCACTTACAGGCAAGTGTACAGGAGGCTGTTTTTCTGCCATTATCATCTGCACTCAGCCCACAGACAGACGGTATTTATTACCGCAACCGCAGGATCACACTGACTCTCAACTTCAATTTAGCTCAAAGATGTCTGATTATTTACAACAGCACAGTAGATCTAGATATAAGTAGGTCTCAGGAACAAATGTGCAGCTACACAATTATCTGATAAGCATATTGGTTTTAAACATGGTCGCTTGTACTCTTACAACTTTTGTATGCATGAATTGTTTCGGTTAGAGGTTTGTAATTCTTTAGCTCAATGTTATTATTTTATAAGTGGAATAATACTACTGAATTGGAAGTTGAATTTGTACCATTCATTTAAACATGATCATGAACAAAAATATCCATATAAAGTTAAACCACAGACAGACTCACAGATTGTATAATATATTGTCACAGTGTGGCTTCCTATTTTATGGAGCTCATTCCAATTGTACATAAATGTGTAATAACCAAACGAAATATAGTCTGCACTGTCAGGAACTCCTATAAATGGTGGTTCATAGAGTTGGACACAGTTAGGCAAAACAGGTTTTCAATACAATACACAGATCTGTTTACAGACAGGACCTGAAACTGTCAGAACTCTGTTTTTTGGGAATTTGAGTCAATTTCAAATGCTTGAGAAAATAATAGTCTTGGCCAATTTAACTGGAGCCAAATTTGGACTGGAATAGTTTTTGAGCTTGTCCTTTTATTGGTTATAACCAGATATTGTGTTTATTCATTTGTTGAATCCAAATGGGTTTTTTTGTATTTTATTTTTGGACCTATGTCTGTGCTGCTCTCTTAGCTTTAAAACATTGTAAATGGGATTGTAAATATCATTGAGGGTTTCACCTGGTTAAATGCTGGACGTAATGCATTTATTTGCAGCAAAGTATTTGAAAACACTTTTCGGTGTGAGCAGCAGTGACAGCTAATGCTAAAGTGTCCTATGACCTAATATTCTGAGTATTGTGTTAAGTTGTAACCGGAGAGCAGAAGTAACCAAGCAGACAGAGCAAAAAAAGAGTAACGGAAACTATAACTTCCTTTATGGATGAATCAGGAGCCTATTCACTCCATTGCTATTACCATTTTTATTATTACTATGGTCTCATTTGTTACATTTGTCCTCATATATAGCTATACTTTTTTTTTTTTTTTTAATTTTCATTCATAAAACATTTTTGTTTGGGTCCCTTTTTTTAGGACTATATGTCGTGGAGAGTACTCCATCCTGTCGAGACTCAGTGAAGGTCAGTTTTCTTTCATTTGTGTCCTCTGGTAAAAGCCCAAAGTACAGCTACGGAACATCGCCTTCTGTTACCGGTTTCTTTCTAACTTGTTCCTCTCTGTCTTCTTTGTTGCTCCTTTAAAATGAAGCTGCTCATCGTAGGTATTTGCCCTGTCTGTCTTCTTTTTCATCCTTTACTCGTCACCTATTCAACATCTGAGATTCTTTTAACTCAATCCATTTCAACCCACCTGACATTGTGAGTTTCAGAATATTTTCTGTTGTATTTATTGTTTTTTTTTTTCTTTTAATGTGCTTTTAATTTCATCCAGTTGAAGATCGATGGACTGACTACATCACAGTGTGCGGCCTGAGAACTCATTCACACCTTTCACAGTCTCTTGTGACCGAGCTCATCTATGTTCACAGCAAGGCCCTCATCGCAGATGACCGCTGCTATATCATTGGTAAGTAGCAGCTGGCAACATCCCATTCAAAATTAGATGATGGCCTTGACCTTGAGTCATCATAAAGCTTTGTAACAAAATAGCTCCACAGTGATCTCACAACACAAACAGTAGCCAAGAGCTCACTCTAAGGCTTAAATGTTTAATTTAATGCTGGATCCATCATTTTCAGTATTTCAGTTGCCACACATTTTATGTACAGCTAATACAGTTCTATCATTATTCAATGAGTTATGTTTTTTTAATTCTATTTTTCATCACTGATCACTTTGGAATTAAATATAGGCTCCTGTAACATTTGAATTTTGAGACTGTTTCTAGGTTAAAACTTGGAAGTAGCAAGAACTAAATAACAAGAATTGAATTAGATTACATAAACAGAGCATTAAAATTTGATACTACATTAAAAATAGGGTGATAACCAAGTGATTTGATCAGTTTAAAGCTGTTCTATTTAAACAGCAGTAATATGATGAAAACAATTCATAATTTTACTATATTGCCTTGATTATTCACAGCGCAAAATAGCCATTTATCACTTTGGGAAAGTGGCCTCAAGGTCTCCAAGGACATTAAAAAAGTAGTGAGCTATGTGAATCATCATCATTCACTGCACACATTCTTTGTTACTTTAAAGAACAACAACCACCCACTCAGCGTATTGCTTGAGTGGGTGCTTTGTTGTACTAACCCTGTGTACTAACCCGATCAGTTAGTGAGTGGGCGTGGTTTGTGATTGACAGAACTGTGTACTGTAAATGATAAATGTCAGTTTGATTTTGTGAAAGGTGAAGAGAGCAACACAGCATGTCAGTTAAGCTGATCACAATTAACACTTTCTCACTATGTTTTTCAATTCATTTACAAATTCAAAACTTCCTTTTTTTAAATTATTACGGTTTGTTACTCCTACCTTTGAAGGAAACATGTTCTAAAAGAGTGATGAGACATCATACCATGAATGTTTTAATCAAATCAGCTTTAAATTAATCTATCACTTCATAATTTATCACATCCACCTCCTTTAAAAAAATTTTTTTTAAATTACTGTAACTTGCAACCCTCATAAAATGTCATATGTAAAGAGCTAAAAGGAACATAAAAAAAAAACCCAAAAGCAACATTAGAATACTAATAAATGATCTGATAATTTTGGTTTCAGGAGTCTGAAAGGACAGATTGTAAATGTGTGTGTTCTTGTCTTGTGTTCCAGGCTCGGCCAACATCAATGACCGCAGCATGCTGGGCAGCAGAGACAGTGAGTTGGCAGTGTATGTAGAGGATGAGGAGAGAGTTCCATCCATTATGGGAGGGGAGGAGTACCAGGCAGGACCCATGACACTAGCTCTACGCAAAGAGTGTTTCAGGTTTGGATCAGATGTATTGTACTGTAAATACATTCTATATACATGGCTATGAAAGTAAAATACTAAAAAGACATACTGCTTCTATGTTAAATTTTCAACCCTAAATCGGAATACGGTGGGGCACTACATTCCACTACAATTAAATGTGAGAACAGGGATAAACATTTTCCATAAAAATACAAAATAATGGAACTCTACTTGATATTTCACCTCATTAAATTTATTTCAGTTTATATTCCCCATAAATCAACAAATGTCCTGTACTCCGATAACATAAGGTCTCCTTCTACTCATGAAATTCTGAACAGGCATTTGTGGCTATAACACTATACCGTAGTGCTGGACAAAGGTGTACCATTAATCCTGAGTCCATGTGGTTCTGTTAGTGATAGATGAATGATGATTCTTGATGTGGTTCCATTTGAGAGATCGGAGGGCATGGGTGTCCAGTTTACGCTTCTGCTCTTGCCCTTTTATGCTGTGTCTTTTTTTTAGGAATATTGTTTTAACATTTCATTTTCATAAAAATAAAAAAAGGTGAAGGTTATACATTGCTGACCTTAATTATACATTGTGCATGTAAGTATCATGCTGATTATTTTCTCTCATCAGTGTTCTTGTTGGAGCCGCTTCAGACCCTAGTATCAATATTGATGATCCAATCAGCGATGAGTTTTTCTACTTGGTCTGGAATGAACAAGCCAAGCAGAACGCTGACATTTATGACAAGGTATGAGCTAAACTAAGTATGGGTTATCTCATGACATGTAATCAGATTGCTGCATTATACGTCTCTGTTGAAATCCCAATTCTGATTGGTCTGTTATTTCTGTATATAACACATTGTTGCTATAGGAAATGCAGTTCCAGCCATAGAACAGAATAATTCATTCAGAGGAAGTAGTAATATAGTATTTTTATGTGAATATTTTTGTCATTACTGTTTGATAGGCAGGGTAATATACAGTATAGCACAGTAGTGATTCTTCCAAAATAAACCTGCATCACCCTCTCTGGTTTATTTCTCAATGACTTGTTGTTAACTATCCCTTATATACTGTTAAAAAGGAACATGTGTGGATTCAGTTTTACATCTTTGCTTCCAGGTCTTCAAATGCCTACCATGCGATACGGCCCAGAATATGCGGGAGGTGAAGGAGTACTCCAGTCAGGAGCGCCTCTGTGACACCGACCCAGAACAGGCCACCGAGGAGCTGAAGGCTGTCCGAGGACTGTTGGTCCACTTCCCCCTCAAGTTCCTGTGTGAGGAGAACCTTCTGCCTCCACTGGCCACTAAAGAAGGCATGGCCCCCGTAGGGCTGTGGACATAACGTCAGCTATCAGACCATTACATAACAGCTGTATAACATGCTTCTTGTAGTTTTATCTTGCCTAATGTTCAGCCTAGTGGACTATAATAGTCACATCACATATACTTGACTTTTGAGAAGATACCAACTGAAAACAATTTGTATTGTATGAATGTTTTTGTGAAACCTGTTTGACTGATAATAGGCTTGTCTGAACATAACCCGTCAACTGTAAATGATATGATTGATAATCTTTTCGTAGATGAACATAATGTAGATTAGCATGTACTGGCCAGTTCGTCTATGACGGTAGCGTCTGTTTCATAACTTCTACAATGCAATCTGAATTGCAGAGCTGGCGGCAGTGTAAAGCTCAGATAAATGAATGTGTGAGTCAGAAGAGGATTGCAAGGTTGTATTGGAAATGGAGCATCTCACATGATCAGGGAACATAGTGTACATTTATTGGTGCAAGGTTTTTGGGTGGGTGGCTCTGTCTCTGTCTCTCTCTTTCGCTCTCCTCACTCACTCCCTCTGAGGCTTCACCTCTCACTGCAGTGCCAGCAAATCTGTCAGAACATTTGTGGTTGTTATGGTGACGGATATAAAGAGATGACTAGATTGTAGCTGAAATAAAGACTGGATCGGGCAGAAAAGGAAGAGTACTGAGGAGAGGGGTAACTTACTAATTCAGGATAGAGCATGAGAAAATAGAAGGTAATGTGTCAAAGGAGACTATTAGTAGAAGAATGTCATTTGGATAATTCAGGATAAATGACAAGGTGGTAAAACTGTAAATGGAAAGGAGAAGGACAAGATAGTTAAGGGGTACAAGGTTGATTTAGCATTAATTGTTGCATTTTTTTAAGTCACCATGATGATGAAGTGAATTATTATTTCACCATGTTGTCAGCAGTCTAAGACAGAACATTCCACTATCAGAGAAAGCCTCATGAAGCAGAGACAGAAATTGTTTGACCACTATAATTACATGTTTTTCTTATATAGACTCCAGGTGCCATAATATGCCTTTAACAGCCATTCATCTCCAGTTTGCCTATATTAAATCATGTTATTTATTATCGTTTTTCCTTAGATGCGCTGTTTTTCTCTAATCTACTGTTACTGAAGAGTGAATCAACATGATTTGCAATTCTACTCAGATTGACATGTTTAGTAACATTAAATCATATTTTTTTAACCTTATAATGTACGTGATTTTTAACACTTATGTAACCATGTTACTGAGCCACAAAGCAAATAACTACTTGTAGATAAAAACCTGTGATTGGGCATCTATGGTGAATGGTAGAAAAGCCCCTCCCCTCTTTTGAAATGCTGTATTCAGTCTAAAAATACCAGCAATGAAAGTACAATGTCATAACTGAGCTGATGCTGAGAAAATGGACTTAGAGTGTTTTTATGTAGGAACAAAAAGAAGGAAAAAAGAAAAGAAGCCTGAGCAGGGTGACATTTTCTATGCTAAGTGTAGTCACTGAAGCCATTTTACATCTTTGAATGATCCCCACACCGGCCAAGTGCAAACACCTCCTTCATACCAAAGTCTCTGGTTTGTTTTTGTCAGGCCAAGTTGAAATGAGGGCAGCATGTGAAGTGTGTTTGTGGGTTTTGGTGGGTTTTTTTGTCTTTAGGTGGTGTTCTGAATTTTATGTGAAGAAGAAAACCTCTGCTATGTATTTAAATGAGACTTGCTGTGCATGTGTGTAGTAAGTGGCATATACTGATAGATTGATGTCCCTCTGTTTTGTCAGCTTGTTGAAATCACACTTATGCTTTTGAGTTAGGGGCACAACTTACCACTACTTAAATGGTTTTAGTGTGAACTGATTTGCAAATGTCACAGACCACAAACATCTCATGCAAACACACTTGTCCTGCGTTAACACCTTTTTAACTCAAGAGCCCATGAAAGTCTGTATAGAAATTGTGTTGAACTGTTGACACTTTCTTTCAGAGGATATTAATTTACCTGTTTGAGCCTTCACATGCTAGAAGCTTAACATTTTCTATTGTCCCTTTTTGAGCACAAAATGGTTTTTTATCCCTGTGGTATTTGTTAAAGATTTCAGGAAACTAATTTTGACATATTAAGAAGTGACTGCACATTGTATTATTTTGACTACTAGCCAGCATTTTCCAATATATATATATTTTATAAATAATTAGTTTTTAACCATTCTTTGTTTGTGTGAACATTAGTTTAATACACTATAATGTATGGGCTATTAACATTTATGATTGTACTAGTTGTGTGTCACTATGAGCAATTTCTACTAAAATATATTACTATTCTTGTTTCCATAATACATTTGAGTATTGAAAATAAAATGACTTTTTTTAACAACACAAGTGTGAACTTGCAATTTATTTATACTTTAAGAATTGGGAGTAGATGTATAGATATGTCTGAGTTAAAAAATCTTAATTGGAAAGTAGGGATATACTCTTCTATCATGTCTTTTTGTAAAATTAAATGAGATACTGTGTGTGTACTAGCCTAGGTCAGTTCTCTATATTTGTAACCAAAAGTATCAGGAATAAACTGTCAAAAGATGAAGAAAACTCCAGATATTCAATGACATTGTACTAAATAATTATTTTTTGCTCTTCAGTAGCTTATTCCTCATGACACCTGTTGTTATGGGAAATACCGTTTCTCTGAAAGAGAATTCATTCTGCTAATTTTGGAAACAGAAACTCAGGTGAGTGTTAAATCACTGATGTAATCAACAGGTTATTTGCCTTGGAATAATTCCCTGCATTTTTGTTGCTCCAGCCTGTGCTCTGGGTAAACAGGCTTGCATTATGAACTGTTCCAGATAAGGCAGACATGCCTTAATGTAAAACCAACTATTGTGACCATGAAACTAAACCAGAAGGCAAAACAAGGAGCAGAAAAAACTTAAAGTGACATAGTGTGCTTTTTAGTTTCAGATAAAATGAGCAGTAAGAAGTTGTGACCAATGTCCAGCCAGGTAAATCACAGAACAAGTAGTCACCTCAGTTGTATTGCTGCGTAGTTTGAAGTCCAGTGTGGATTTTCAGGTAGTTTGTCCCTGGTGAAGCACCGTAGCCATCCTGGAGGAGAAAACACTTGAGGAGTGTTGTGTGCAGCCAATCGTCATTATACCCCTCAAGACTACAACAAGCTTCGGAGAGGGTGGGAGTACTTGGGAAGCAAAACATGGCGAGATAACAAGTTTGGCTGTGAACCATAGTTAGAAACTGCACCGTATTTTGCATTCCTGGCTTCCGACAGCAAGTTCTCCCCATTTGGATTCTGGAGAACAAACCCTACGCCGAACTTAAAACACTCGACGGCCCCAATTTACAAGCATTACGGCGGTTGGCGAGAGCAGTAGTGCCTGCCTGTCTGCCTGTGTTTTCCCCGGAAGGTTGGCAGTGCTAGGCGCGACTGTCAACACAGAAAATGGATGAAGAAAGAAAGTTTATTCTGGAAAAGACTGTTTAGCTCGCTAGCTTAGCCACGTTAGCTAACCAGTTACCGTTCAATCAATCGCTCGCACCTGACTCGATATTCGGATTACCGCGCGCACTGGCAGAAACTAAGGGATATTTAAGTCGTGTTAACAAGTTTGACAACTGCAGTCAGGTAAAATCGTGTCTCAAACAGGGACACTATTTTAATTTTCCACAATAATTTTTTTGGTAACATTCAAGAGCACGTCTGTTTAAGGCTAATAATGACAGGCTGACAGTCGGTTCTGGTGCGGTGCGGACGGACCCGGGCGCCATCACATCAGACGTTGCGTTCTTCTTAAAAACAACCATTGCGCCGCTGATCCGCAACTGTTTTTTTGGCAACATAACCAGGAATGTATCAGTGGCACACCAGACGCATCTGGTAGTTTTTGCGTGACATAACTGAACCGTAGATGAGATATATTGGGATGTATTACAGCAGTGAAGACGCGGCGTCTTGTCAAAATGAACGCAGCAAGGTGTTCAACAACAGTGGAGGTGCATTGCATTGAAAACCTGCCAGTTGTTAGACTGGTGTCCATGGCCGGCTAACGGTGACGTAAACAGATTGTTAAAATCTCTTATTTAAAGTTGAATGTGTTTTCGTCGCATATTGCGGATAAATAAACTGCGGATAACATTGAAGCTCTCGGCCAGAGTTGACGTGAGCTAAGCAGCTGGGTGCGTCTGAGGCAGCTCTATCTGCGATGTGTTTGCTAATCTAAGTGCTACTGTGTGTTTCGGCAACAGTTTCTGCACATTACACGGCCTGTTTGCTATATTTTCCTTTGTTGGCAAACCCATTTGAGCTCGTTAAACCAGCCACTTCTTTTTTTTTTCTTGTAAAGTGTCACCGGCGAATAACTAGGTAACTTGTTAGCTAACCTAATAAGTTTCACCAGCTATGTCTGAAAACGCCCCCACACGAAGCCTGGATGACATAGACCTCGCAGCTCTGAGGGTGAGTATTGTTATTATAAAATATGTACTGCACTTTCATGATACAAACTTGTGGCGGCCTGGTTCACACGCATCGCTATCATATGAACAGAAGTGTCAATCTGACGAAACCACGACCATTTAACACCCCCGCAACAAAGTTGAGGTGGGATTTATAAACGCCCCTCGGCCTGCTATTGCTACAGGCAAGTGTACCGATTTTAATCAACAATAAAGCCATTTCAAGGCCTATTCTCCTTTCTAATCCTGATGAAGAGTCAAAGTGATCCATCCTAAGAACCATCCTTGACAAGTCTGTTCATAAACACATGAATATCAGGGTCAGCCCTGCCTCCTGGGGCTGAAACGCAAAACACCTGATCCACTGAAAGACTGTCATCTTATTATTTTTATGACACCTTGAGCCTGTCAGTACTTTCATGACAAGGCTGCTCAGTCTTCCTCCTACATCAGCTTCTACTCCTGACACCATATAGTTGTATATTTTTTATTCTCATCCTTTTAATTTAATTTGGTTAGTTTTATTGACACCATCAAATAACAGCAGATCAGACTTTGTCTGTTGCAGAACAATAATGGTGTGGGTTTCTGGTTTCAGAGTTTCTCCTTCAAGGTATCTTCTAGGAGTCTGTCTTTGTTCTTATGTCTGAAACTAGAACTACTATTCTTTGTTGATGTGTTTCTCCATTACAGTTGAGTTTGTCATATTTTAGTCTTGCTGTATACTTAATCTTTAAAGTGAATATCATTACCATTATGAAGAAATGGTTGATGCGTTCAGCCATTGCTTTTTGGAAAAGACAGATGAAAGCTCTGTCACCTTCTTTTAAAGGTGCAGCTTTTAAAAATGACGATAGTTTTAATTTCCTCTCTCTGAGTTGACCTTTTTAAGCTATGCCAACAGTGAAATTGACTGCAAGGCCTTTCAGAATGTGCTGTAGGCATTTATTTTTTGTGTAATGCCTAATCCAGGAACACCTGTGTTGATAACATCATGTAATGTAAGAACTGAGAACACAAGCTTCTAAATCTGACACCTTTCATCTCCGTGATTACTCCTCTTGAAAAAACTGCATCATCTAAATTAATATGGTTAAAGAAAAAAATCTGCACTGAATTCAAAGTACACACTAATGTTCCTTGTGGTGTACAGCTATACCAAAAGGTATTCAAGCTATTAAGTCAGATTGGATAGTTCTTGAAATCTGGAAACAATGCTGCACCTTGGGGTAGCTTTTACAGATTTATGGGGCTTAACAGGAGATCTTTGGGTAGTTAATCCAAATCCTGGTTTGTTTGGTCTCATGTTACCTTTCACTGACCTACATTAAAGCCTACCATTGAATGTCATAATACATTGTGTATTTTTTTTTTTTTTAATAAGTCACTAAAATACATCAGTGCTTGGAGAGTGAAAATAATTATGCATATTTTGCTGCCTCTAGGGATTACAGGGAAACTTTTTTATTTTTGGTGACTTAACCATATTAGGTTCTGAAAATTTGATCGTAATACAAAGTATCTGTGCAAAATCCTTGCCAATTATTGCTCGTCGATTTATTTGCAAACCCCACTCAAGAGAAAGTAAGCCCCACAGACAACTTTGTTTATTACAAATGCCACCATAGCCTATGCTATGTTATTACAGCTAAGGCACATGAAACACAATTGAAATCATCATAACCCAACCAAATATCACACACAAGTGTGATCAGAATATTGAATAGAAATCAGCAAGATGAATCAGCCTCCCAGGGACCAGGGGAAAAAAACGTCCAGGAAATATAGTCTTGTGATTTTATTTTGTAGCAGTGAAACAGTCCATTCTTTTTCTTGCTATGATTAATGGAGATCTTACATAAGTGAGAAAGAAAGGACATTACAAAAATAAGAGAATATGTTAACAGGAGTCTTTCAGACTAGATATTCCAAATAGTACAGGATTTTTTTAAAAACTTTTTTGTAATGTTAAGTAGTGAAATGTGGTACATCTGTGGTTTTGCTTGCTAAAAGAAAACAATTTAATCTATTTCCCAGTTGGTAAAACCTAGATTTTTATTACTAAACATGTTAAATTTGATGGTACAGTTTTATGAGGATTTAATGCAGCCCAACAGGTTTGCAGAATCTCTTAAAGGCAATGCAGTCCTATCCTAATGTTTTTAATCTGGAAATATGTGAGCTTGCATAGCTTGTTGTTGTTAGGTTTTGTTTATTAAATATATATTTACACAGAAACCTGAATAACTTAAGATAAGAATTAGAAAGTGCAAGTTCATAACTTGCTAGCAATCAAAGCCTGAAATTAAAATGTTTAGGATAATATTTAAGGCTCACTTAGAACATTTAGTTTAGTTATGAGATCATATTTCCTCATCATATTTAAGCAACTGTTTTATTTTTAAGTTGCAATTTTGATGATTCTTGCAGCCGTTTGACCACAGATAGAGGAGATTTTTAAAAAAACGACTTCCTCTGTCAACCAACTTGACACCACTGCAGGAAATGTGTGGTCAACTTCCTCACAGACACATACCGCTTCTTTTAGAGTTCAAACCCAGGCTGTGATTTTGACAGCAGCCTGGGCAAACACAACATTAGGAAAAATTCTTTGCATAGCTCTGTGAGGTTTTCCAATATGTTGAGTTTACACATTAACATGACAACATGAATGTAGGGTCCAGCTCCAGCTGCACAGCTTAGTTTTGCAGCTTGGTTGCCTGCAGTTTGTGCAATCATTCCCAAGAGTTAGAAAATGTGCTGCTGGTGCTAGTCCTCAAACATAACTGTACCCTTCCCCTTATATCACTTCATTCCTCTCAACCCACACTCAGAGCTTGGACGTGGGTGAATTCACTACCTCTGCCTCGCCACCCACTCTATCATTACATTATTGTTTCCTATACCATCATTCTTTTACTCGTCATTGACGTCACATCTCCCTTCCTTTCTGTCCATGTAACATACCCTAAAATCTGCCTCATGTTTTTTGTCATCATGTAAGCAACACAATTTTGTTTTATAATGACATCTAATTGTTGTCATTTTTCAGTTTTTCTTCTAAATCCCACATCAATATACACTGTATGGATTTCACACGTATGTTATTTTTCTATAAGGCATATTTCCTGTCCTTGTTGAAGGCTGAAAACCCGTCATTGGAAACAGATGAAAGCAGGATAGGTCATGCTGTACATTCTAAACCCAAAGCAGCAGTCTCACCACCCACACATCTTCTTAAAGCCATATTGAAATGCCGTGAAAGTGGAACTGCTTGTCGTTTTTCCCTGTCTCTCTGGGGAGGGGGTTGCATAATTAAGTCAAAGCAACCTACTCATTATTAGTATCAGTGGAATATGTGTTTTGTTCAGTGAAACGATAAATGAGCAACTCAGACAATGGCCAAAAGTCATGCCTGTGATGTCAGATATTGTCTTTTAATTTCTAATAAAGTATCGATAGTGAGTGCATTAGCTGATCTGTTTTTTTGTGTGAAGTCTTGTGGGTGGGTGGGAAGTGAGTGGGTAGGTGGGATAGAAGATGTGTACAGATGATTTTATGGACTGAAACGCCACTGCCTTAAAGGATTCAGACAAAACACTGTGGAGTTACTGTTTCTATAGATAAAGCACTGATTTCTGCTCTATGGAGGCCTATTTATTTTTCTCTGCGTCTCTGCGTGTTTGTGTGTCACAGTCTGTATGATATGCAGCTGTCCTTGAGTAAATTAAAGTCAGTGATTTCTGTTGCATAGAGTAATAAATCCAAGTCTTTTTTTCTGATTCATAGGTACAATATCATCAGTCAAATATTCCTGAGGTATTTTTTCAGGGTTTTATTACCTCCGCCAGGAGGTAATGTTTTCCGCCAGGGTTTGTTTATGTTTATTTATTTGTTTGTTTATTTGTTAGCAAAATAACTCAAAAAGTTATGAACAGATTTTAATGAAATTTTCAGGATATGTTCGCTCTGAGACAAGAAAGAGCTGATTAAATTTTGGAGGTGATCCAGTTCACCGTCTGGATCCAGGAATTTTTTAAAGGATTCTCCATTAGTTATTATTGGGGTTGTTGTGGTACTAATAAATGTCCACCAGATGGCAGTGGAACTCCTGTTTTCTCATATAGTCTATGGGCTTTTCTATAGACATATCTTCAATAGATATGGAGCTAGATCCTGAAGTAAACCACCATTACGGAATGGATTTTCACAAATAACTATTCAACAAATGACGATATCAGTGTAATTGTAATTGCAAAGGGTATGTTTCCAGTATCAAGGATCTAATAAAATAGATAAAAAACAAATGTGGGAGTAATATGGTGTCGGTCACAATATGTGGGGGAACTTTGCTGCTTGGCGGAGGTTTGCGCTCTCTGAGTGCTTCTCTAGTTTTATTTTATTTCAGCTTTTGTAGATGTTCCAGCTGAAGTCAGATTGAAACTGCTATGTGAACAGGTGCAGCTTAGTATGAATGTGATTCTACTCAAGAAATGTGTTGGCATTGAAGTGTAGTCGTAGAGTTTTCAAAGAAGAACAAAACAAATATCACCCACATAAGCACAGAACATAAATATGGTCTACTTTGTGTGGAGTTTTGCTAATTTGGCTTCCAAAGCTGCAAAAATAGTGTGCACATTTCTTCACCAGAACAAAATTTTCTCCCCAAGCTGATGGTGTGTTAGAGAAATGGTTTGCATTATGAAACATGAATTTCCTTGTGTGCGTAGGCCTGCTCTACCTGCCTGTCATATGGCTTATGAATCCCCCTTTGTCTTTGTCAGGATCCAGCAGGAATCTTCGAGCTTGTCGAGGTCGTCGGCAATGGGACCTATGGCCAGGTGTACAAGGTGAGACATGATGTAGAGATGTTGGGAGTTATATTCATCACTCAATATCCAAGCTTTTATGTTGCATATTAGTAAACATGTAAAGGAACAATATAGTGCGTGAATAGCTTGAATATTATATAGTGCCTGAGAAGCTTTGACCTGTAATGTGTGCCTCTGCACCCACTGTGGTATATGCTGTATACTGAGGTCATATGAGTGCTTGCCCTTTATTAAATGCTCTGCAGCATTAATTGCTCAGATTACAGTGGAGTTATGTTACTGCCATGTCAGTACGTTTTAGCTATCTGTTCCAAAATTTTTCTAATACTCATGATAGTAACATATGACCCTGCAGTTAATCCAAATGTTTAAGAGCAGAAAAAGATCTGGAGAAAACAATTGTTAATATTTTGGGTCAGAATTGCACAATATTAAGAAACATCCTCAGCTTCATTTTACACTTACTGAGTTTATGATAATGAAACCTGCTCTTGAATCAGGGCCGTCACGTGAAGACGGGCCAGCTGGCGGCCATTAAGGTGATGGATGTTACAGAGGAGGAGGAAGAGGAGATCAAAGCAGAAATCAACATGCTGAAAAAATACAGCCACCACCGCAACATAGCCACGTACTATGGTGCCTTTGTCAAGAAGAGTCCACCAGGACATGATGACCAACTCTGGGTCTGTCTTCCTTTGTCTGTTTTCATGTGATTCTATACTTGTATGCTTTGTTCAGTGCACTCACTAAGTTTGTGTTTGCTTGTTAGCTGGTGATGGAGTTTTGTGGGGCAGGTTCAGTAACAGACCTGGTGAAAAACACAAAGGGCAGCTCTCTTAAGGAGGACTGGATTGCTTACATCTGCAGAGAGATACTAAGGGTGAGAAATCACAATTACCTCACTAAGAAAAAAAAAAAGTCTGCATCATTTGTGATTAACCAGATGAAATATCTTTGTGTGTGTCTAGGGCCTTTCTCACCTCCATGCCCATAAAGTCATCCACAGGGACATTAAGGGACAGAATGTGCTGCTAACAGAGAATGCAGAGGTCAAGCTAGGTATGTTTCAGAATTGTTCCCCAAAAGTACATTGTGTAGGACTTCCTCCTCCACCCAAGTGGGTAGGATGTCTTTTAAAAGTTGGAAAACCAAAAAATGCCCTCTTTAGAACCACTGTTTTCTTCTGGTCTACTTCTTGACTATGGTAGAAACACAATAGAGCAACCGATGGGGGGAAGCTATAGTTGGAAAGTCTTGGTAATGTTGGAGTAGCCAGTACTTTTAAAGTTTAATACCACTGACTGCCATTAAAAACTTGCTCCAAAAAATCCTGTCTCCTCTGGATTTACATTGAAATTCTCTGAAGGAATATGTTTTTATCTAGGAATTATTCTGGTGTCATCAAGTGTTCATTGGTCCCTGTGTAAATTACTGCTTCATTAATAAGACTTGAGGGCTGTGTTTATATCTCTTTTTTTGTGGCTTTGATTAGCAGGTGTGTTTGACGCATGCTTGATTACTAAATTGGACTTTTGGAGCTTCCCTTTTTTCTAAACTCACATTTTCCTTAATAGTTATATTAACAAGACATAATTTTGGTCAGTGTTACACATCACCCATGAACTGATGTGGTCTATTCAGGCTCAGTAAATCCAAGATGACAATGACCAAAAAGCAGTTTCAAAGCTTGAAAACCATTGTCCACAACCCAGTGGATGACATCACAGTCACTACATCCACTTCTTTAACTTTATGTTTCTGTGAATACTTCTCTCTAAATCGTACACACTGCACCTTTTAATGTAAAATATGATGCCTATCTTTTTCTCACTTCACTGTGCCTTTTTATTTGCCATACAGTTGATTTTGGGGTGAGTGCTCAGCTGGACCGGACAGTGGGCCGTAGGAATACCTTCATTGGCACACCTTACTGGATGGCACCAGAGGTCATCGCTTGTGATGAAAACCCTGACTCCACCTATGACTACCGGGTAACAATAGCATTGTGTGATACAACACCTTGTATGTGATGGCATATGAGGGATGTGCACTAATATGGTCCACTGTGTGTTTTGCAGAGTGATATCTGGTCCTTGGGCATTACAGCCATTGAGATGGCAGAGGGGGCTCCTCGTAAGTCTCTACAGTCACTTGTATAACCTCTTATGGATTTAAATTAATCATATTTTAAATGATGCATGCAATTTTCATGGTGCCTGAGCCCATTCTGAAAGACCTCATGAATGAGTCTGTCTTGCATGTGCTGCCTTGCTGTCTGAGTTGTCAGATGGACAGCTGACTCACTGTAATCAAGGTAGTAGTCGTGAGTTGGCAGGTGGCCTGTGGAGGCTGATTGCAGAGATCTCTGTGGTCTGCTTAGCTGGGAGATCTGTCTGCTTGGAGATTTGAAGTCAAACCTGACTAATAGACAAGAAAATCCCATTTAGCAAAGCAAATGAATGTCTATATCTATTCTATTTATTTGTACTATTCTGCTAGAAAGTAACTTGTTTACAGAATATCCTTGGATGCTTATGATGTGATATAAGTACACTTATTTTCTCTGCATTCCTGTTAAAATATCTGTTCCTAGATTTGATTTGATTGTAGCTAGATGCCCTGTTGTTAACCTGTCATATTTTTTCCAATTAGTGGATGTTGTGATGCAGCTTTTATACCCCCAGGTTAAGATAAAATACAGTCCCACTGGACAGAGAAGTAGCACAGAGGAGTAGGAATATGAGGACACCTTAATGAGCTCTATGCTGTTATGTAATGCATTCTTATTGTGCCATGTAAGCACAGTAACCTGTGGCTGCTGAGTTAAAAACAAATGTAGACTTGGAATGCAGATTTAAAGACTTCAAATGTTAAGTCATACGGATGCATCTTGTTCCCCAATGTGACGTTTTCTACTTGTCATTGAGCTGCTTCCTGTACATCACTGATAAAGAGCACAGTGCTGCTACTGCTGCTGCTGTGAATGGCTTAAGGGTTCCAGGCCAACACAAACTGTCAACCTGTTGTTAAAGTGCCATTATAAATTATGCAGTATATGTACTTATTTGCTCCATCCATCTCACTGCAAGTGTGTTTGCCACTAGTGATGTTGCAATATTTCTTGCATTTATAGTACATTGGCTCGTTTTTGATTGACGTTCTAATACTATTAAGCAATTCATTTATTTCTGAATAGATAGTGAATTTATTTATTGCAAATGATTGGTTCATTCTTTCAGTATGTGATGTTTGTAAACAAAATTTCACATTACGTATACTTGGATGGAAAGGTTTTAGATCGATTTTATAATCACAGGATTAACTGTTAAATTTATTTAGTGCATAAAGTTTTTTTTGTGTGGAGTTTGCATGTTCTCCCCATGTATGCATGGGTTTCTTATGCATATTCTGGTTTCCTCCTATTCAAAGACGTACATTTTAATACCTCAGTTGGTCATTCTAAATCACCTATATACTGTAGATGTGAATGTGAAACCGAATGGTTGTTTGTTTATGTTGGTCTTGTCATGTACTGGTGACATGTCAGGCCATACCCTACCTTCATCTGATCGTACCTGGGATCTCATGACCCTGCCGAGGATAATGGTTTCAAAATATGAATGAAATATAGTGGTAGTAGATACAAGAGATATTTGCATTAAAATTCACAAATATCCATTTAGATCACAACATTAACTGCTTTCATCACCAAAAAGCCTTTTTAATTGTTTGTCCATCACATATTCCATTTCAATATAGAGAAACCAGGGGCCTGTAACACGAAGCAAGATCAAGAGAGCCAGAATTTACCTCTGTTACCAGGCTTGACAAAACCAAAAATTTGCAGTCTCATTATGCAGAATTATAAATGTGGCTATCAACTTCCTCTGTCAACCAGGTGACCAATCACAAACATGCACCAGATGAATTCAGCTGCATATTCCTCACAAGTAAAAAACAATATAATGTTAAATGGATGCAATGAATTTAAAATATATATTTGTTAAAAGGAACTTCGCCAGAAAAGCCAGTAAACAGAAAAGAACACTATAAAAGCACTGTCCACTGTGAGCACATAAGTTTATATCACATTATTAAGGCATGTCTGCATCTGGCTTTAATTACAGATTATGTTAATGTGTTCTTATTGGATGTTAGACTCAATCCTACCACTATTAAACAGTCTGAGATTAAGTATCAAAGTGCAAAGCAGACCTACTGTCAATTCTTATATTATGAAGAATTACTGCTGTGATCACTTGCTGTTATAAGATTATATATTAGATTAGATCACAAAGGAAAAGTCACAGGGACCAAAGAGTTTAGATGGGTTATAACTCATTCCTGACAAGACTGTCTCATCATCTGAATCCTGTGTGAGCGCTTTCTTTTTTCCTTTTATATCTACATACCACGGTCTGTAGGATCTGGAGAACTGATTGGTCAGTAGACAGTGCTTAGCACATTTTGATTCACTATCTGAGGTAATTTGATGATTTATTCTGGAAAGAAGTACAATTACTTTTGCTAAAGGAGAAATCTCAAGCTGAACCAGAAGTTAGTTCTCTGACCTCTCAATTCCACTTCATGATACAGGCACAGGCGTTATCAGGTGTGTCTTTGTTGCTTCTGAATTTGCATGTTCAGAATACCTGTAATACCGTAGGTCAACTGGGAGAGGGGGATTAAAATATGAGGACACATATTTTCTGTATACTGTACACCCTTAATGTGACATTTCATTCTATACAGAGTTGAACCATATTTGAAGTTATGATTTTTTTCCACTTCATCTTAGTCTTTTCAGTCAGCTTCGCTGTGTTAGCAGACACTGACCATAAATCTTGTGTCGGTGTAGGCTAAGGTGCATGATGACTAACACTTAAAGGAAAATAAGGAACTGTCAGTAAGGTAAATAGAGAGGGATAAGTTATATACAGACAGCTTTTATAAAAGGCTGAGCAGTCGATTGTCTAAAAGCATAAACAAACAACAGTTCTCTCCAGGTATTTAGGGAAACAATGGATGTAACTGGAGAGTGTAAAGACTATTTTGACAGACAGCACACTGACAAAAGTATAATTTCAGGAGACACTTTTTGAAAACAAAAACAAGTCTTTAAACTTAGGAAATGGATGCAAATTTTGCTTAACCAACAACAGTTTACATGTTAAAACATGCATGCACATAAGGCGCATATTAGTGTAAATCCCTCAGTCTTAGTGTGACATCAAATCTGTTGAAATGAAATTTGCTCCTTGCCTTCGGCTGTCTCAGTCACGTTGCATATGTCCTTATAAAAGCCTATTTACTGTGAAACTGTAAAGCTAACCAGTCAGGTTTAGCTACCTACCTACGCTGGGAACACAATGACTCACAGTCCTTGCTCTTACATTCAGTATAACAATAAGCCTCAGGCACCAGGAAAGATTGGATAACAGCAGCTGTAACCATGTTTAAGGATACAATATGTGTAATGGTGGCTTGTATTATTTAGAAACTATTATTTGCAGGCATAGACATGATATTCTATCACTAACCTTATGGCTTTCTTCTTTGTACCATAGCTTCAAACTCTCCTTTCCTTTGTTCCTGTAGCTCTGTGTGACATGCATCCAATGAGAGCGCTCTTCCTGATTCCCAGGAATCCCCCTCCTAAACTTAAATCCAAAAAATGGTGAGTTATGTTCCTTGAGTGTCCACTTTACTGTTATTTTAAAGCTTATACACACTCTGTTCTCATTCTCATGTAAAGTATGGAAAAGTCTAACCCTTTAAAGTCCAACATAGCCTATTTTCTAGTGGCAACTTGATGTAGGAGGTTTCCTTATGCATCTTAAGACATAAAAGCATGTCAATATTTTTTAATCATGTACTTCCTGGACACTGCAAGTCTGAGAAATAAAATGATAATTTATTGACTTTTGCATCTTAAATTAGAATCCAACCATCAGATAAACTAAAAAAATCACTGTAGTGGTTCAGTGAATATTTATACAATTTCTTATTATTGTAAACCCAAAAAGAATAAAGCATAAATAAAGGAAAAATGCTGGAGTGGTCTCTTCCAGGATCTCACCATGTTTGAAACATGAACCCACTTATTAATCCTTGAATGAGAACACCACTAAATGAATAGGTTGCTCATTGTGCAGGATGTGTTCCAAAATAACAAGAAAACCTGTCAGTTTCTCAAACAGACTGTATTGTCTTTAAGGCCTCTATGAGTGTACTTTTCCTAAAGGGAAACTGAATTGGAAAATTTGTTTCCCCTTCATGAGAATACAGAGTGCAAGTGGTCATTGAACATGGAGACTAATGTGATTGTGTAATTGTGAGCAGAACCAAAATATCATGTGTTTGTAACTACTTTCTCATATTCTTCTTCCTGCCCTTTTGTTTTGTTCCTATTTCTTTTCCCATTTCTGAATCAGGACCCTAGTGCATGTAAAGGTATCATTAGTATGGCTTGTAGAATAGTATTTTTAATTTACAGTACTAGTTATTAGTGCTTAATTTCAGGTATAAGATGCAGTATGTCAGGGATCATGTAGTTCTTAGTTACTACACTAAGTAAGTAAGTTCATTTGACTTTTTAATGTAATTCTCTACCTCCAATTATTTCTATTTATTTGAGTTTGTAATGCAGGCTTTGTGAATTTTTCTCTACTGGTTTTGATTAAAAAAGTCATTATGGCATGACATATTTGCTCTAGTAATGAGTATAGAAAGAATTGGTATTTCTTTTTTCTCAAACATTGAAACACATGAAGCCTCTCTTGTCTCGTTTGAAGCTCTGGGCAGCTGTTCCATGCCTCCCTTCTCTCCTGTTTCCCCTCTACATGCATCATCCGCTAACCTTCCCCTTCCTCTCAGGTCCAAGAAATTCATTGACTTTATTGAGGGCTGTCTTGTGAAGACGTATCCCAGCCGGCCATCCACAGAGCAGCTGCTCAAACACTCCTTCATCAGGGACCAGCCCACTGAGCGGCAGGTCCGAATTCAACTCAAAGACCACATAGACCGCACACGCAAGAAAAGGGGAGAAAAGGGTAAGAAAGTGTCACGGTGAAGCTAACCTTCCTGGGTTATTTAAAAGGGTATAAAGTACATTGTCTCTCTGTCGGCTTTAGAAGGATGAAGTGTAGGTCACTGTGTCATTCTGTTTTTTAATCAGCTGTTTTAACTTTACAGAAGAGACAGAATATGAATATAGTGGCAGTGATGAAGAGGATGAAAATCGTGGTGATGATAGAGAATCGAGGTAATAACATTTCTTTGGCAGTAGTTCATGTGTATCCTGTTGTGTTGTTAATATCTTGCAAATTGTCCAAATTTTTGCCATCAGTTCAATTCTTAATGTGCCTGGTGAGTCCACCCTGAGGCGGGATTTCCAGCGCCTGCAGCAGGAGAATAAGGAGCGCTCGGAGGCTCACAAGAGACAGCAGGCCCAACTGGCCGCTCAGCGCCGGGACCCTGAGGAGCATAAGAGGCAGCTGCTGCACGACAGACAGAAACGCATTGAAGAGCAGAAGGAACAACGCCGCCGTCTGGAAGAGGTAAGGTTCAGTTGTTATAGAGGTACAATTTTGTGGTTTTAACAGGAGATTGGAACATTTTAAAGAGATGGGAAATGTTTTTTGTTTTACTTGTATGGAAACTTTTGAACTCAGGGTTTTTTATTGCATGAAATGTTTTGTCATGGACTATTTTCTGTATTTCAGTGGCATATTAATCAACAAAACCATTTAAGAGAAAAGGTTGATATGAATTTTAAAAGTGCCACTCTTGTATGAGTCTCCTTGAAGCAACAAAAAAGACTTGCAGCTTGTTAATACACATTTGATTGTTTTTTTTTTTACTACATAATTTACCTTAACTTACCTTAGTGACTGTTTCACTGCTGATGCTGAATTTTTGATTAAATTCGTAGCCATTGAAAATATGACATTTCTTGTTAGAGTAATACACCTGCTTGTGTTCAGCTCCTTCAGCTCTTTAAGACTTGTTTTTCCAAATCTGTTCTCCTCTTCTGCAGTTAGTTCGCTGTTGCTTGCTTTGGTTTGTGATTTACTTTATAACATTTGCTTATGTCATTTTATGATGACTTGAAAGTATTATGCGTTAATGTGGCCATTGAAACAAATGAATCAGCTTTAGTAGCTTATTTTATTCTTTTACACCCATATCCACCTTCAATGTATCCATTAATTTTAGTTTTCTTGTGTGCTTGACCACTTGCACGTCCTAAACAAAAGTTGAGGGTAGCCTAAGTAATTCAGAATTATTCCTAGTGATGTTGAACACTGGTGGGAAAGAGACCAGCTCCAACAAAGTATATAAATGATTAACTCTGTCAACATTTGCTCACATTACATTGGTAGCCAAGAGTGAATGCTGTGTTAGTATGAGCTGAGAAGCTGTTTTCAGCAGTTTCAGTCTTAAATCCAAAATTACATTACACCATAAATCTGAATTTAAGGCCGAAAACCAGCATCAAGTTAACATTCCATAAATATAGTGCAATATATATATATATATATATACAATGGGGGAAATAAGTATTGGACACGTCAACTTTGTTCTCATTATATTTATTTCCAAAGATGCCAT
>JAPSES010000044.1:14865311-14897364 GCA_029822895.1 Maxillicosta whitleyi | reverse complement strand
CACCCCGTGTTTATATATATATATATATATATGTGTGTGTGTGTGTGTGTGTGTGTGTGTGTGTGTGTGTGTGACTGACCGTTAAAGTGGAAAGGTATTTATTTTATTTAATTAGCTAGCCAGCCACCTGTGGAGGAATTAGTGTGCCAGATTAGATAGGATAATTAGAAAACAAACTAAGATAGATAAAATATCAGCAAGGCAGTGGAACTTTAACGATAAATCTTTCTAAATCAGTCTGAAGAATGATGTTATATAAGAAACTGATGGCAGTCTTACAGTAAAATATCAATCTAATAGCTGCAACTTTTGTCAAGTGTCTCGTGTAAATTAAAAATTACTTAAATTTTAAGTTTAATCTTGAGGAGGGAAAAGGCACATTATAATTGCAATGAGCAGTCTTTGTGTCAAGGTCCAAGGAAGGATATTAAGGGTGTAACGGTATAGAAGATTTCGGTTCGGTACAGGGGTCTTTGGTACAGTGAAGTAGACCAGTGAAGGGGGTGTGCACTCCGTAACTACCGTAAATCGAAAGTGAAACTTATCACGCTTCAAATGTCTGACCCGGTTTCTGTGCCTCTGTTATACTCTCTGTAGTCATGTTTACCTCCCCTTATTGGTGCCCCAGCCTCAGAATAAAGTGTTTAATTGTTTAGATTTTTTTTTTTTTTTGCAACAGCAGCAGCGTTGAGAATTCAGCAGTGGCGCCACTGCTGAATGTATGTAGGGGAAACCCTGTACATGGGTTCTGTTTGCGGCCACCCTGCTTCCTGAGTGTTTGCGTTCTTCCAATAGGCTACATGTATTAGTTTGGTATCGAAGGCCTCAAAGGGAAACATTTCGGTACAAACCAGCTCATTGTTACACCCCTAATGGATATAACATTTGAAAATGTTTTTAGGCATTTTTTTGGACTAAACTTTAACTGAACTATAGATTTTCAGAGTCGTATACACTCAATAAAGTTCATTAGTCAACTGACATGAAGTCGGGAGCTGTGAAATGTTAGAGAAGTTGTGTGGGATTTAAATGAGATACACATAATTAGACTGATAATGCTGTTATTATCAGTGCAAAATACTAGGGTATCTTGCTGCAGTAAGGTTGCATTCCCCTAATCTACCTCCTCCTCTATCTTATCTGGCTCTTCTGTTCAACAGTAAAGTGCCAACAACAATTGAGTGGATGGGAGCTGAGAATGTTTTGTGCCACTGAAGTGGGAGTTCTCATTTTGGCCAGAAAGAACAAACCTTGTTGTTTCAGCAATGCTTGAAAAGCAGATAAAAGCTGCTGTCTGTCAAAAGTGAATGTCTGTGGTCAATTAGTTTGAATCAAAGCATCTCTCTGCAGGTGATTAGGATGCAAAAGGTGTGTTTGTGAGAATGACTCGCAGCCTCTTTCCTTTCCACTTACTTTGACTCCCTATTTTCTCCTGCTCTTCACACAGAAAAGGCAGAGTTTGCTTATAAGCGGAATTTCCTCTATGTATTCCCTTGTGCAAGTGTAACCTCAATGCTCATTTCTTTATTTCCTGTCATCCCTCTCACCCAGCAACAGAGAAAGGAGCGAGAGATGGTGAGGCAGCAAGAAAAAGGTCCCCATCGGAGACTTGATGATATGAGACGGGAGGAAGACAGAAGGTTGGCTGAGAGGGAGCAGGTAACCAACCACAGGAGATGTGGGACTGCAGTTGTCCAATCAGTGAGGAGTGTGGGCGTGTCTATTAGCAACACAGTGCAAGTTGCTCTGGTGGTGAAATTCCACGAGTAGGTTGCCATAGCAGCAAGGGTCTAAATTAGTGTATTTATTCAGAGATGAGTTTTCTGTGGGTGAGCTCTCTGCGTCTCTTATGCTCTGTTTCCAGTCTCCCTTCAATAACAGGAGAGTCTGGCATCATATCACCACCACCTTGTGTTAGATACAGTATTCATATGACACAATCACAGTGTTAAATCAATCAGATAATGATTAGATGCCTAAGTCACCATTAAAGTCACGATTTAGAGTAACTTTGTACCTCTGCTACTAAATTCTATATAGGTAGTGACTAATTTTCACCAATAATCACTGTTAACATTGTAGATTTTTGTCAGTATAACACATTTTCTGGTGTCTATTATTGCCTAACTCTTACCATTTGCCTTTTTTGCTCCCTATCTGGCACCTCTTTCTACCTGTGTTCCTGTCATTCCTCCCCTCTTCACCTGTCCTCAGGAATTTATCAGACATAAGTTAGAGGAAGAGCAGCGGCAGTTAGAAATCCTCCAGCAGCAGTTGCTTCAGGAGCAGGCACTGCTTATGGTAACTCCCCCTCACTACTCCTTATCATTTATTGTTTCATTTTATCATGGTTATACTGGACTATACTGGATTTATTCTTCTGCACTGATAAATATTATGCATGTCCTCATGACAGCCTAGGTCATTATAGTTTGGATAAAACAAAGACTTAAGTGTATAATGATGCTCATCTTAGAGGTAGATGTTTAAAGTAAATGTCAGCTCTAGATAGGGAGGATACAGATTGAACTGAGTATATACGCAGCCCTTAAATATTGCATAATGTCTCCATAGTATGTACGTGACATTTTTTTCATTTACTGCCAATTTTTAAAATTCTTTACGTTCAAGTGAAGCATTTCTACATCTCTGATGTCTCTGTTTTAGCTGTCTCCTGTGGAACATGGGTGTTGCCACTATTTCACTGTGATGTATTTTTTTTTTGTTTTTGGGCATGCAAAGAACATAGTTATTACTAGTGTATGCATAAGCCTATACAAGTCCTTACTAGGTTACATGTAATAAATAACCATATGATTAAATTTTTTGGGATCTGGAGCAGGGCAGTCATGAGGGTTCACTGCTTTCCTCGAGGGCAATTAGTTGAGTTTGTTGTGCTCAAGCCATCCTCTAAGGGCTCGGATTAGGGTCAGTAAGATTTGGCACTTGTAACATAATGGCCACAAATGATTCCAATGTGTGGAGCTAGAAAGCAATCTTTTGTATACCAGTAAAAAAAAAAAAAAAAACAGTTCTGCATGAAAAACATAAGGCTCTGCATATAAGATTAAATTGTATTGACTCTACTTTGGGTGATCACTGTTCATACAAATTCAGGGCTAAAGTCTGGATCATAATTCATATGAGTAACTTCAGTTTCATACTGTGGGAATTTTAACTTTGCACTCACTTTTTTCACAAAAGTAGTTCTGTTTTCGTGTTGTCTTGAGATAACTTGGTTTCTTTTCTATCAAGCAGATTCACAGCTTTACAAACTATGATTTTTCAACCACAAACTATGGAACTGTCTGTGATTATTATTTTACAAGCTCATTTTTAGCCCTGGTTAGGCACTCATATGAACTCTCCCTGCTATTTCAGTCAAATATATTGACATAAATTTACCTCTCCCCTTTGCTGGTTGCCTGTTAAATCTTTGCAGTAATGCTTTTCATTAGATTTTGCTAATCAAATTGTACTAACTCCTTATGGAAATCAAATGAAATCTTGTAAAAGGCATGAATTAAGAGGAAGTGCTGAGCTTTGAGTGTGGAGCAGCTGCACAGAGTGTAAAGGTCTTCACAATTCACTGTTTTTCTAAAAATAACTTTTACACACAACACAGTTTTCTGGTAGATAAATGCATGAACCAGAACATAGTAGTACAGATGTCGCTTTCTACAGAGTCAAATTACTTGGGACCCATTCTGAGAAAGATAATCCTGCTGGTGTGTCCTCTGTCTATGGTGAAGTCTCCTCCCACACAGTTGCTCCTGGAACAGAGGGAGGCACCTGGGTGAGGCATCCTCTCCAGGTGCCAAGTAGGTTTTCTCACTCAAGGACGTAGCAAGAACTCTGTACTATTCAAGTGTACTGCAGATTTTATTTTGGCTGTTTGTATCAAGAGCCTCATGACTTTACTCACTTCCCAAAACATGTAGGCCATATGTGTGGAACAGAATGAAGAATGACGAGTAAATCCAGTACTGTACTGGGTGAGCCGTTGTGATTTAGAGTTTTAGCAGATAAGGAGAAAAGCAAATCAGGACAAGTAGTCAACATTGCAGGAAACTTTCTATCCGTTCTATGAAAATTCAGCTGTTTGGTTTATGTTTATGCTGTTGAATGACAGAATGTGTTCTGTCTGTAGCTGTTTTACTCATGACCCTTGAATCTTTTTTTCCCCATATGAATGCAGTAGTGATTAACAAGACAGTGGGCTTGTGAAACTTACAACTCACAATACAAAAAACAATAGGTTTAATGACTTTTGGACATCAAGTTTTGTATAGAAAGCACAGAAATGTTTAGTTTCAGACACAATCAATATTGTTTTGATATCAGTTTATGACCATTTTGATGAAAATCAACAAATACTTTGGCCAGTGATGGTCATTGAAATGTGAAAACCTTTTCTTGTAGTTAAAGTTATTCCCTGCTGTTAACAGATGGGTCCAAGATATGCTAAAAATGTTGAAGGTCTTGTTTTAGGCAAACAGCCCCTTGACTGCAGTGTGTTTCTCTGTTCAGGAGTATAAGCGTAAGCAGCTGGAAGAGCAACGTCAGTCAGAGCGGCTGCAGAGGCAGCTGCAGCAAGAGCATGCTTACCTGGTGTCTCTGCAACAACAGCAGCAGGATAAGAAACCTCAGCTCTACCACTATAACAAAAACCTGGAACCCAACAACAAGCCCACATGGGCACGTGAGGTAGAATTTGAATGTTTAAAGCATTACACACTAGGGATGTCATGAGAACCGATGTTCATGATACCATTCGATACTATGATGAAAAAAAACAAAACACTGATACAATTTTTTTTAAGAAACGAAAAAAACGATTCCTGCAGAACAATCGGTGCCATTGGTAGGCTATTCTTCTTCTAGAATTGGTAGAGGCAGTACATACTTACTGTATAGTACACATGCAACAGGTACAGCAACTCATGAAAGAATGGCAACAGCTGCAGTAAATGCTCCTAACAGTATAATGGACAAAAAAGGGGCCAAAAGACGTGTGTGGAGTATTTTAGGTAGGTTATGGACATTAGGACAATGGAGTATCCATTGTGTAAATGCTGACACTGTGTAATTCAAACAAAGGGGGAGGATTCCAAGAACCTAGCAAAGCACCTTCAAGACAGGTACACAGATCTCTTTAAAGAATTCAAGGTGAGTTTTGTTATCCAGCATTAAACATTTGACATGCAATATCATCAGGGCTTGACAGCGGCACTGGTCCGATGGCCCGACACAGTTTTTACAGCCTGTCTACTTTGGGCCACTGTCGATACGAAATGTTGACAACAAGAAACTATACTAGCGATCACTAACAGGCGGACTGCGGTCCAGATCCAGACCCATATGTACCCGGATCTACTGCCAGTGGTGAAGTGCTTCTATTTTAACCAGCGCAGCTTAGATTAGAGTAGATGAGGAAACGCACAGACCAATTCCATGCATGTAGAGCCATCCCACGTGATACCACTCAGCCAAGGACATCTGTGCATTCAAAGCAGTAAACCATGTGACTGACAGTGAAGACAGATGAGAGAGTTAAAGGCAATATCAATATTAATTTGTATGCAAACACTTAAAGTATTTCTTGTTTTAAGTTTATGGGTTCTTATGATTTTTTTTTTTTTTTTTACTATGGGATTGACTTTGGTATCGTGAATCATATAATTGCAGTGATATCAGTATCGATTCCTGAAATTTTGGTATCATGACATTCCTATTACACACTGTTGTCAGATGACACTGGCCTATATAAATTATCTTTGTATTATTTTAGGTGGAGGAACGAAGTAAGCTTAACAGACAGGGTTCACCCAAGATCTGTACCACTGTCTCTGACACTGCAATCCAGTCTCGCTCTGACTCGATCAGCCAGTCAGGAGTGGTCCAGTCCAATCAGACCCCTCCTATGCAGAGGCCTGTTGAACCCCAGGGGGGACAGGGCAAGGTGAGTGTGTTAAAGTTTCAGTGGATAACAACCCTGGAACACCTGAAGTGTTTCCTAAGGAAAACAATGAAGCTGCTTCTACCTTTTTCTTCAGTCTTTTAGCTGCCTTAGTTAAAATTGTTTTCCAGTGCTACCTTGTTTATACCTACTTTTCTTCTTTTTCCTTCCTCCCCTTTTCTCCAACCTGCAATTACCTTTAATTCTTGGAATACAAACACACAATCTTACATTCCTCTCCACTCCAACTTGCTTTTCCAACATCCTTTGCACTCCTCCTTCCACTTGGCTGCTTCTCCTTCCTGGGCTGCTGCTCCTTGCAGTTCCAGATGGCTCATTTGGTTCCATTGAAGCCCTATGCTGCCCCTGTCCCTCGCTCTCAGTCCCTTTGTGACCAGCCCACTAAGACCATGTCTGCCTTCCCCACCCAGGATCCCTCCCTTACCCCCACACCCCGCCCTATTCACTCCAGAGAGTTAGTACGTCAAAACTCAGACCCCACCTCTGAGAACCCTGCACCACAGGTGCACCAAATCAGAGAGGATCGTGGCCCTTGGATCCGCCTGCCTGATGTGGAGCTGCCACCCAAAGTAAGACTCCATTATAGTTAATGAAATTAACAATTCTTTTTGTTACGATAATGAAGTACATGAAAACGAAAACAATGGGTGCAACACAAACTAAAATGAAGGAGACCTTAAAGTAAAACGACCTCTGTTTTTATTTTCTCCTTCACTCTATGCTGTAGTTGCTTTACAATTGTCTTAATAAAAATAATCGAAAATATATAACATTTAAACTATATTAGGTCTGTTCCTCAAATTAAAAATGAAATAAAATTATTTCTATGTTCATAAAACCGCATAAACTAGACTCAAATTAAAAGCCAAACTGAAAGACTGAGCTATCAAATATAGTGAAATTTATTTATTTGTATTGAGTATTGGGTGTTAATGTCCCATGTTGGTGGCACAAGCTTTCAGTTATACCAGCTACTTTTAGATGTTTGCTAGCGTTATATCATTTGTTACGTTTGTTTTTGAGTTTTACTTACATGATATTGCAGGCCATTGTCTCAGCCAATTGTACAGTGCTCTTAAATGTAAGAGTTTGCTGTTTCTTTCTTCAGATTCCTCAGAGGACGGCATCTATTGCCACAGCTCTCAACACCAACTTGACCTCTGGCATCAGACATCCAGTCAGAGCCAGGTATTGAAAACAGACAAATGCCTAGATCAAATAACATCTTCAATTAGTGTCACTTACATTATGATGTGTTGGGTGATGTAATGAGATAAGTTATTTTATCTTCAACTTGTGGCAGCAACCCAGATCTCAGCCGCAATGACCGCTGGGAGAGAGGAGATAGTATGAGCATCGTTTCCAATCTGCCCCAGACTGGTTCTCTAGAGAGACACCGTATCCTCAGTGAGTCCATGCCCCCCCACTGCGATTTCTATGCAGACTGTCTTTGCACTAAGATTGGTTTCAGAATTATAACTACATGTTGTTATTTTCAGGCTCCTCCAAAATGGATTCACCCATTCTTTCCCATGACAGCCGTCATAAGCCTGGGGAGTCTCGCACCTCCTCCCGTCCTGGGCGTCCAGCTGTAAGTGACTAACAAACACCGAGTCCAATGTCTCCCTGTTGTTCCCTAGCCAGTTTTAAGAGTTGTTCATGATCCTTGCAACATGTGATATTTGTTTGTATTTTTATTGTTACTTAAAAGTTGCATGTGTAGTTGGAGCTGTTCTGTAAAGTGTAATAGAGGTCACTAAGTGTAAGGTTTTCTCTTCACACAACCTCTTTCATACACTGACTGTACTCCACACTTTTTTCCTTCATGTTTCTCTCCTTCAAAATTATCTCTTTGTTGACAATGCAGAGTTACAAGAGGGCTATAGGAGAGGTTAGTATGATTGTATGTTTGGTGCAGTGTTCATGCACGGTCATATGCATTTACTGGCTCATGCAAGATGTCACAAGGTCTGTTCTTCATCTGTTGGTATACAAAAAGATTTCCTCCAAATGTTACTGAAATGTAATTTTCTGCATAAAAGCCTTTTAATGTTGTGTGTACATATTCTGTTCTGCTGGGGACAAACTCCACTCAAGACAGTCATTGTAACTGTCTCATAGTGTAAAAAAAACCCAAAACATCATATGATGTTTGCTGAGTTGAACCATGCTCTAGAAAAATCTCAACAGGTAATGACAGCTCTGGCTTCACTGTATGTTCAGGATGTTGATTCAAAAGGTGATAAGGACTAATTAAGCAAAACAAAAAATCTTTTACACAATTTTATCAGTAGACTTTAGATATGCAAGTAGAATAACAAGGTAATTATACTTAATTATGTGCAGTATTTATTATTATACTGCATTCCAGTAAGGATATTTAAGAGCAGGTCAAATAAAGATTTCCATTCATCAGTATTCACCATTGCCTTGAAAGACATATTTTATGTACACTAATGGAAATAATAACACAACCTAGCCCTGTGTGTTTAATTAAAATTGAACATCAAGGCTATTGTGATTAAATATTAGCTTTGAAAGCAATCATTACCCATTAATTTGATATTTCCATTTTGGTATCTGTAGAATCACTTTCATGTACAGTTATGAGTAAAATAACAAAGAAAGTTTATTTGGGGTCAGAACGGTGAATGGTTCAGATTAGGTCTTTATTATTATTACTACTACTACTATTATTATTAGGGAAGGAGCAGTACATCATGTATCATACAGAAGAGCTTCAGCATATTATGCTGTCACCTGCATATACACCCATGCTTGATGTCACTATTTGCCTGTTTTATTTTTGTTTTTTTACCCCTCGGTCGAGGGATATTGTAATCATTTTGTTGTCTGTGTGTCCAGTCAACAATATAATCACATTATCTGAAGAATGCATTGAGATATTTGCACCAAATTTATACTGTGGTTGCATCTTGGCATGGAGCATAAGCCTATTGAAAATCAGTGGCCTTGACCTACTTTTTGCAGTTATAATATCAATACTTAAAAAATAAAAATATGCATGTAATAAATGTCACACAAAGACAATTAGTCTAAATTATAGGACAGTAAATTTCAACAGAATCTTACACTATATTTGGCCGAGGGGTGTTAAGTGTTCAGCACGATATGTTTAAATTTTGTTTTGAGCTTGAGAAAACATTTGATTGCACTGCAGCACTAATTAATCAACAAGAACATCCCTACTGAACAGCTGTTTGATTCTTTTTAACATAATAAATGTTTCAAAGTAATATCAAAGATGGTCTGTGAATTTTCACTTCTTTGTATTATGTAGGGATGGTCTATGAACTCATTCCACACCCAACCCATCACCTTCATGTTCCTTGATTTTTATTTTGATTGTCATATTTTCTGACTGTAAATTCTACTGTGACTGTTTTTCTCTTGTAACTTGTTTACACTAAAAAAAAAAGGTTGTCTATGGTTGTGTGTGCAGGACCATGGCCTCTTCGCTAAAGAAAGGGCTGAGGAGCAGCCCAGACCCCCAGTGAAGGCAAATGATTACTCTTCCTCTTCAGAGAGCAGTGAGAGCAGTGAGGAGAGTGAGAGTGGTGAGGGAGCAGAGGAGGAAGAAAGCCCCACAGATCGGTAACAGCAGAATCCAAATAAACCAACAAATCTTAACTCTTACTTTTGTCCATATCCCTTTTTTGGGTTGTAACTTCCTTCTCCATTTGATTTCAGTCACAGAGATGCAGACACTGATTCAGTTAACACTATGGTGGTTCATGAAGATGAGGGCGAGGGGGGAGAGGGGGAGCAAGCTGGAGGCTATGGGGATCAGACCATGCTGGTGCAGAGGGTGAGTGATCTTTAAACAAAAAATCAACTCAAAATATGCCATTATTGGCTGTACAGGGTCTGTGGGTCCACTTTTGCTCTGTTGTGCTTTGTTTTGAAAATGGAAAACCTCAACACAACTGAGCTTTTTTCACCTTTTTATTTTAATTTAATTTAATTTTAAAGTCATGCTAGCACTAAAGTGTAATTAAAGCAGATTTCTATTAAGTGGTCACTGCTCCATCATTAATGTGAAGACGTAATTGCAAGCTTTCATTTCAAATGAATTTTATCGTTGATATATGAGACCAACCTGTGTTGATTATTAAAACAGTGGGCATTAACAGAAGAGATCAGTTTGACTTCATTTATGTGAATAAACCATGTGTTTTATACCTGGTATATAGCAATATCCAAACCAAAGAAATTCAGCTGCTTCACTTTTGAACATTTAGCAGTCCCATATTTATCACCCACTCAATTGAGCAATTAATGTCATAACGCAGGGATCATATTTCATACCACTGTGGAAAATGAGATTCTTCCATTTGCCACAGGGTATGCTTCACTTGTAGTTTTAACTGAGATAAAATGGAGGATGCAGCACATCATACATTGACAGGAAAGAATGACACTCTTTCTATCTGCCACGTACGTGCCACAGTAACACACATCAAGACTAAGAACATACAGTAACATTAATGTGTATTGGCACAGTAGACATGCATATTATAATATACTATACTACAATGTTTTTCCACTAACATGCATTATCCTTCTTTAAATGCTTGCATTTCTTTAGAATCTACAAGGAATCACTTAACAGGGACTTTACTATCATCCAGAAAATAATATATACATTTACAGTAAACACTGACATACTAAGGACTCTATAGAAAACTGCCTGTAATCTGCAGCATTAAGAACATGTTAGTAGCTATAAAATGATAATGCTACAATTGGACAAATTCACACAAAGATGTGATGCTGCCTTTCCCCACTGCATAAATATGCCTGAACTTTTCAAATGTTAAATTTTATATCTTAAAGTCCTATTGGATCAGTTGATTAGATTTTGTTTGTTTGTCTGACCTGAAAGACCCCAGAAAAGCGGAGCCATAATGGATATACTAACCTACCAGATGTGGTGCAGCCCTCTCACTCCCCCACTGATTCAGCCACTCACTCCTCCCCAGGGAAGGACTCTGTGTATGATGTAAGTTTGACTGATGCTAAGTATATCAGACCTAAATTCCTGGTTTATTTTTATGTGTTCTGTTTATGTCATCTTTGCAGATGTGAATCCCTACTAAGAGACACTGTATTTCATGGCTCTCAGTGCACTTTGGGGCAGTCAAAGTCTTTGATTTCAATGACTCCCCCCCCATAATCATTACATAAAACAAGTGTATGCTTTGTACCACTGGGGTTCTAAAGCTTCTTATTCTAAAAATGTAAGATCTGTTTCATAGTGATAAACAGAGATGAACTTTGATTTGTGTCATGTCGATATCGTAGCAACACTTGCATGATCCCACTGAACACAAATTCAAATGGACCAGTTCAACTCATTTCACCTTATATTACATATCACAATTTTCCATTGCACCGTAAGTGAAGCCAGTGATTTATGGCAGATTGATGTCAGGCACAATCATGAGAGGGTTTCTGTTGGCTCCACGTTGACATGGATGGGAGATGGATACAATATTCTTGCACTTGTAATGTAATAAACATTTTATATAATTCATAATAAACTATTTCCTCTGATTTGAAAATAGATGCGTATGGCATTATAATCACAAGCTATTATATAACTGTATGTGTTTTTATATATTTATTTCTGGCAAAGTAAATCTCTACAGACATAAAGTACACTTAAGCATCCCGGTAATGGTTTGACATCACCTCTCCCCCACCAGTACCAGTCTAGAGGTTTGGTTAAGGCTTCTGGCAAGTCCTCCTTCACCACCTTTGTGGATCTTGGCATGTACCAGTCACCAGGAGGTACAGGAGATAACATATCTGTCACTGGTGAGTCAGAAGCTCCATAAACTTGCATTTACATTTACTTAAGTTTCTTTAGCATTTAATAGGGAGGTAACAGTGTAATGTGGAAGGGCATGTATTTAGGCGGTAAAATGGCATTTGGACTATTACATGACAATTGGACAAAAAAGTGTTTTAGTAGAATTTGGCTCTCTTCCTTTGTCTTTAGGCTCCAGGTTTGAGCAGCTGAAGATGGAAGTAAGGAAAGGGTCCATGGTAAATGTGAATCCCACCAACACACGCCCGCCAACCGACACTCCTGAAATCCGCAAGTACAAGAAGAGGTTCAACTCTGAGATCCTGTGTGCTGCTCTTTGGGGTGAGATTTGAAGCAGTACATTGTGAAATAAATGAACTAATTTCACATCACTTAAAATAGGCTTGTTTTTAGAATAGAATTGAATCTACAATCAGATTACAGACATTGCATCAGTTTTAGAACACTCCTTTTATGTCTACATTGTTTTGACAAGTGCTAATACGTCAGCTCCAGCAGGATTCTGGTTGAAAATATGACGTACACAATTAACATACAACAATAGTCAATACACTGGGACCACTAATGTAATCAGGCTGTCTTTGTGCAACATGTAACACCTTCAATCACAACTTTTTATTTCTCTACATGAAGCACTTCCCTTTCCAAATCTAATTCCAGCTATCTTGCATGAATACCACCCATTATATAAGAATTAGATTACATGAAGGGATGTTATTATTCCCAAAGCTATAATGTGTATATTTGCTTTAAAATATCTAAAAAATAGGTAGACCTTGTTCAGAGTGTGTTCTTTAAGGTAAAATGCACAACATTTCTTGCTTGTAAGTAGGCCATTCAGCCTTTGCTGCTTTTCTCTGCTATACAAAATAATGGAGAAAGAGTGTCCAAGCAAGTCACAGAGTTGAGGAGAACGAGTGGCATTAGCAAGAAAAAAAAACTGTGAAATAGACAAAGTGTTATTTTCTGATTGTTTTACAGCAGAATGAACTGGAGTCACGTTGTTTTTACATTGTTCTGCCTGTACACGCTGTGCTAAGCTGTTACTTGTTGGAGGCAAAAACTCATGGCCCAAAAGTCCACATGCAGAACCATTACAAACTTTTTTTTTTCGTAATTGCAGTGGCCCAGTATGAATTTACATAATCAAACTTTAGACAGTACTTCATCTGTATACAACATTTTTGTTACATCATACACATTTTTTCCACAGTATTTCATCTTTTATTACTGCTTCTATTATCACTTAAAAAGTACCAAGTTATTAGAAATTGCATTGGATTCTGCTATAGCGACTTGTATAAACTACAGTCCCATTTGTCCATATTCATATAGACTGGAAGGTACAGTACTTAATGAGTGACCTCACACACAGAAAAATCAGATACCCATTTAAAGATACCAATTTATTTCCAAAGAAAATTCATGTGGGTTGACTTGCTGCAGATTATGAAGTGACAGTGATTATGGAGAATGAAAGCCCACATGATGACAATGAAGCTGCACCACAGGCACATAGCAACTCTATTTTTAGCTGTAACAGGAAAGCCAATAATTAGAATCATTTTATGCAAAAATTAAAAAGCAATTTCTTTGTGCATGTGTGTCCCCAGGTGTGAACCTGTTGGTGGGCACAGAGAATGGTTTGAAGCTACTGGACCGTAGTGGTCAGGGCAAGGTTTACCCCCTCATCAACTCCCGCAGGTTCCAACAGATGGACGTCCTGGAGGGCCTCAACCTGCTCATCACCATATCAGGTCATTACTGCTACTCATCACCAGTCTGCTCTCACTACAGTCAGTTTAAACGGATTCTCTAATTTTGGCATCAGAGATCCGCCTTCGATAGGGTGCCAGATACGAGAAGCAAAATTGTGCCAGTGCTCTTAGAGTAATTATACTGCATTGCATTGTAACTTGCACTTAAAAAGCTCACGAAAGATACACCATTAGTGATTGGAGAAAGTGATGAAGGCTAATGCAGTATGATAATAGAAATTGAATAATTTTTTGGGGCTCAAAATGAGGCAGATGTGGTGCATTTGTAATCATGTATACCTTTCCTATTACTTAAGGCTGGTATCATAAATGGGTCACAGAGCTATTTTTAGTCGGTCACCAGTTGTCAGGGAAAATGTATAATAATAATATGAAACACACATTCATTTTACTAATTAAAATAGAAAAAGTGTGTCCCATAAGAGTTTCTAAATGTTGGCCTCACAAAAGTTGTGTTTGAAAGATGTAACAAGGCAAAACCCCAACTTTTAAGTGGGTAACAAAACCATGCATTTGGTAGCATCAGATTCAGAGCAGCACTGAAGTTACACTGCCGTGTCAGTACTGATTCTCAATCTGTAATTAAGGCAAGAAAAACAAAGTTCGTGTCTACTACCTGGCCTGGCTGAGGAATAAGATCCTCCACAATGACCCAGAGGTGGAGAAGAAGCAAGGCTGGACCACTGTGGGGGAGATGGAGGGCTGTGTGCACTACAAAGTGGGTAAGTGATGGAAGATGGCTTTTTATTACCTCTGTCCATTTCACTCCGGACAGTATCTGATAAATGCATCTGACCCTTAAATTATTGATTACGAGTATCTGATGCTAGATGGCCTTATGTTTGTTCTATGTAGTGAAATATGAGAGGATAAAGTTCCTGGTGATTGCTTTGAAGAATGCAGTGGAAGTCTATGCCTGGGCACCCAAACCTTATCACAAATTCATGGCCTTCAAGGTAAGTCTCTGCTTTCCAATGAGGTGGATTAATTATAGCAGATCAGTCAACCAGAGGCGCATTCAAGCTGCGTGTTTCTAGTAACCGTAACCCTGGTCACTGCTCTCCACCAGTCTTTTGCAGACCTGCCACACAGGCCCGTCCTAGTTGACTTGACTGTTGAGGAAGGTCAGAGGTTGAAAGTCATCTATGGATCATGTGCCGGCTTCCACGCCATTGACGTAGACTCCGGAAACAACTACGATATTTATATCCCTGTTCATGTAAGTTTTGCTGCTGTCAGATTGCACCATTTACATGAAACTTACTGTGGCTCAGACCTTCTGTTCTCATCTCACACAGATCCAGAGTCATGTGACCCCGCACGCAATAGTGTTCCTGCCCAGCTCGGATGGCATGGAGATGCTGTTGTGCTATGAGGATGAGGGCGTCTATGTCAACACTTATGGACGTATCATCAAGGATGTGGTGCTGCAGTGGGGTGAAATGCCCACTTCTGTCGGTATGCATGTAAACTTCAGATATAAGTGAATATATTATCTGTATAAATCCATATTAATCAGTTTGCATAATACCAATATTGAACTATTCTTGCAGCTCATATCTGCTCAAATCAAATCATGGGTTGGGGAGAAAAAGCTATTGAGATTCGTTCTGTGGAGACTGGCCACCTGGATGGAGTCTTCATGCACAAAAGAGCTCAGAGGCTGAAGTTTCTGTGTGAGAGGAATGACAAGGTAACCATGCAACATAATTTACTCCTGCATAAAATACTACAGGCACTGATACAAGAAACGGAACACTTTGAAAAATCTTCCTAATACATTTCACACAGTAGTAAATAAAAGAATTAATGCAGTTCTGATCTTTGGATGATAGATGGGAAGCTAGAGCCAGCAAGCACACACGTCCAGCTTTTAGCGTAAAGACAAAGAGAAACAAGTAGTTCTATTTTACTCCAAATTGAGATAAATCTTCTTACAACTGTTTTCACAACTGGCTATGCATCATATTTTTTCAAGTGAGGTACAGACAGGATGATAATGGCCAAATCCTCAGGGAGTGAAGTCTGACTGACTGGTTTAATCAGTATGAAAATGATGTGAATCTTATGCCATAGCTACATTTTTACGTTTTCTACTATTTTCATAAAAAATAGCAAATGAAGGAATAAGACCAATGTTCATTCCTTGAGTAGAGTTTTTAAATGTAATGTCAAGCAGCACTAAAGCTGTTCTTATGAGAGGTGAGGACCCAACATCTTACTAAAACACTTTATGTTGATTACAGCTTTAATTTTCACCCGTTTCTATCAGAGGATTTTATCTTCACAAATGTCAATGTATTTTAAGTATTAACCCCCCCCCCCCAATCTGGTTACAAGACAATATAAAATATTTGGCTTCAAATATAATGTGTGTTGTAGTTTTTCTACAAAATAACAAACTGGCATTGGGAGAAATCGTTTCCATCAGGTATTATTCGTTTGAGAAGTTTTGGATGGATTTTATTTTAATTTTGTGTTATCGAATAAGAGTGAATGAGATGGAGTTTTCAGAGCAGGACAAACCTGACCGGGGTGCTGCTGAGGCACGGCCAGCTCCATCTCGTGGGTCACTGGGGGAAACTGGGCATCGCTCGAAACAGTTCTAGTGTGGGAGGGGTGTGGAGGAAGGGTGGGGAGAACACCTCCACAAGAGGTCCTCCCAGCCTTAAACTTAAATAGTGTGGAGGAATTGGCCGTCTGGACCATCTGGCCAGTGGAGGTTCTCCGAGGCAGATTGTTCAAGTCAGTGGTTCTAGGAATATTAACTTGGATCCACACTCAGCCATAGGTGATAGTAATGCACTAGATGCTTAGAAGCCACCAGCCATAAAACAGAATAAAGATGATGAGGAAGTCCGTTGTAGTAACATGGCAATGTTCTGTCCCTTTGAATTATTTAAGAGCAGATTCACCTATTTACTGGTGAAATGTTATGTTTATTTCCTTTCTAAAGTCAACATGGATAGCAGTATTGATGTGTTGCATGGCTGCGGTAGTCAAATAATGAGGTTGCACCTCAAAATTGTAATTTCGTGTATGAATGAATCTGAATCAATCAATTAATGCTGAATCAAACCGATATCAGATTGAATTATGATTATTTAATTCAGAATCTTTGAAATCAAATCAATCAAGGAAATTGGCCAAGATACCAAGCTCTAGTCCGGACATTGTGTGTGTCTGGTTGTGATTTGGAATTGGAAGTAGAAAATGCATAAATTATCTGAGTTCATTTTCCTAACCAAAACATTTAGTTTATTTTGGAATTCAAAAGAGACAGATGTCATAATGATAAAATCATAAAAGATAAAAATGACACAGAAGTCCCAGCAAGACAAAACTACACAAAAGATGTACTGAGATGAAACGGCATAAGACACAACTAAATTAGGTGAAGTAAGACATAAAGAGAGACAGTGTTTTAATGTTGAAGGAATCAATAAAAATGTAGGCACTGCAATCTACGGTGTAATTTAAATCTAGGTTCCAAGGAGACACCAAATTCTTCTTTTTGGTCCTGGAAATCATTTATTTAGAAGATACTTTCCACTGTCTTAAAACTTGGTTTAGTTTATTATCCTGCAACAGAAAAGACACCTAAAAGGTATAATGTAGTAGCCTTGAATGTGTATATATGCATAGTATATGTATTGATGGCTTCATGTTTTAATTGCACTTGTAAAAGGTGCATATTCTTTTCTATTTGGAACCAAAATATTTATGATGCTCTCTATCCTACCCTTTTAAACTCAGATTTTAGTTGAACACTGAGAAACTGTGTTTGTACAACACGTGAAAAACACTTGTGTGTGAGTAGAAGTGAAGTGCAGTAACTGTGTGTGTTGTCCTTTAGGTGTTCTTTGCGTCAGTGCGCTCTGGAGGCAGCAGCCAGGTGTACTTCATGACCTTGAACAGGAACTGCATCATGAACTGGTGAAGGAACAGCTGCTCTGGTCAGTGCGTTGCACCCAGCAGGGTTCAGCGAAGGAAATGCATCCGAAATTCTCGCAAACGCATGCACACAAATGCAAACACCTCTCTTTCTCTCTAAGCCTCTCTCACTTACTCATGGTACAAGGACACACATACACTGTCACATTTACACAAACACACACAAACAATCTCAAAATCCATTCCAGCCTACACTCCTGAAGACACAGTTTGTACTGAAGCCCCCTGATAACATTCTCCCTCGAATCAAGTCACTGATGAGCTTCAAATGTTAATACCATCTATTAATTTGTACTGTATATATATTCTTGTCTTGATTTACTTTACTTGGTGGACCTGTGTTCAGTCGTAACTATTTAGTTCCTAATTGTGAAGTATGTTAAAGCATTCCTTGATGTTTCTACAATACTTTTTGAGGAAGGCATTGTTTAACAATATGTCGCAATGAAGCTGTAAATAGATAACATTTGACACTTAGAGCCAAATCATTTGCAGGCCTCTTCCACAGCCTCCATTAAGTGTGTCATCTCAACACACATGGACATCAACTTATAAAATGCTGGCATGCCCCTCTGCAGTGGCTTGTGGACCACTTTGACTCATGTTGGGGCCCCTATAATTTCAGGGAGGCTTTAATGAAGAACTTAGTACAAAATACAGAAAATGACATTAAAGTCAGAAAAAAAAGTAGCTTGTTAAATATTTTTCATTACCTATAGTAGACAGTAACCTGACATTCTGCTTTCAATAACAGTTTCTGACATGAAGGGCAAATGCTATATGCTCCATCACTGCAACTAAGCCATGGATTGATCAGAAGAAAAACGAATTCCAGTAATAAAGTTTCATACATGTGCAGTGCTGTGCTGTGCTCAGTACTGTGAAAACTCCTGCTTTGCCTTTTTTTTCAATGATTTAACCATCAATTATTTGACTCATTGGGCTTGTATCTAAACATTTTGTTTTCATAGAATTATAAAATACAAAAATTTGATATTTATATGTAGTGATTCTGTATTGGTATTAGCCTACTGGTATTCTTGGTTTTACTCTACTGTAATTATATTGCTATTATATTGCAATATATACTATTCTTGTGGAGTCTTGACAAGGGGAGTTCTTATATTTACAAACTCGGTAATGTTAGGGAGGATGATGACAACACTGCGGAGGAGAGAGAGGGGAGGGTCATTTGACTTAAAGTGGAGCAGTAAACTGAGACTGTAGTGATTAAGGGAGACCTACAACAGTGATCTACTCGACTGTAATATATTTCAGTTCTTAGACTTTTTGTTTGTGTGGGTCTGTGTGTGAGGAAGTGTTTGTCCAGGGGTTTGCAGTAGGACAGCTCTTTGTGTGGTGTGGTAAATATTTGTCTTGGGCCAGTGGAAAGGCTTTAAGGTGACCCTGCAATACCACAGAGAATTCCATCTCATCAGGCACTTTGGAGAAAGCGGCTGGAACACAAGAGACTTAATATATTTTATATCTATACATTCTGCCAAAGTTCACAGGTTATTCTGCAGTGGGGGTATAAATCTGTCTCAAGGCCAAAGGGAATAGAGTTTAAGTGGTGACCGCAGAGATTCACAAGAAACTCATCACGCAGATCATAAGCCAAAAATACTCCTGTCCTGCAGATGTCTGCAGACTAACGTTACGGTGCAGTAATGTGAGGCAATTAAGTGGATTTACTGGAAGCAAACAAAAGAATCCAGCTTTTTGTCCTGTGATTCACTTAATTGCAACAATACTGCACTGTAAGTCTGAGGTGGGATTATTCATATTGTGGTCTTTATCTGCAAACAAACAAATTTGTGGATATCATGAGGAGAATTTTGGTGATTGATGGAGAAGTTAGATCTTAAATGTCACCCAGTAAGATGAGGAGATATATTTTATCTAGTGAGAAAGAAAGTTGTATAGTTTGGAGTAAATAGTCAGGGCAGAGCGTGTTTAATCAAAGATGATTTAAATAGATGGACATTATAAAACTGTAAATGGGCATGGATGGCACTTTTACTTCATAGATTTACAAAGATATCTGGAGCAAACACCTTGGTGTGCATGTAAGCCATTGAAATAAAGTATATATAGTACTGTATAAATGTTGTTTTCCCCTTTAGCGGATGTGTTTTTATTCTTATTCTTAAATATCTGTTATGTGCCATGACCTACATTTCAAATGTCATAATTACAATCCACAAAGAGCTTTGGCAGTCATGCTTTTATGATCAAATCATATTTTTTTTTTTTTTATCAATCTGCCATGTTTACAGTTTAAGCAGTGCCTTGGAGTTGGGAAGGCGAGAGTTTGGAGGATCAGCTGTAAGCCCCCCACCCTCAGTTGTCTCTTACTTGAAATCACAGGAACAAGAAGAGGCACAATTTGCTCTCATTAATGGAACCATCTCGTGCCAGTAAAGTGCACTTAAGTCCAATCTAGAATATCTACAATGATCAAATCTATTTTCCCAGGTCATAAAGAAATAACACAAACTAAACAATAACTGTTAACAAAGTTGCAATAACAGTCAAGTCACAATATTTCTGATTAATCCAGTGTAACAATCCCTTCATGGTGGGAGCCAGCACAGAGAAAAGCCATATATAAATATGAACAATGCTTGTTGAACAACTTAGTACATGCATTAGTGCACAGATCAGAGTAAAAAGTAAGTTTCTTGCAGTAAAGATGGTTAAGTGCATATTCTTTAAAGATGTTGGTGGTTGATCTTATAGTCTGAAAAGTAGCTTGATTATATTCTGAAAGCCTATTTTATAAAATATGTAAATTTAGTCTATATTGAGAAATATACAGTAAGTGAATGTACATGTATAAGATTTGTATTTATATAAAAATGTGTACCGCTCTATTAATCAAAGCACAATGTATTTTAAGGCAAAGAGATCAAAGCTATAATGAGTGAAACAGAGATGGAGTTCTGTTTTTGTTTGTGACTTCACATAGTGTAATCAGGCTACGTAGCTGGTTATAGCATAGCGAGTAGAGACATCTGTGTCTACGTTATGTCGCCGGTAACAATTACAGCTACTTGCAGTTGAGTTATCTAGACAGAGATATAATTATGGTCTTGCTGTGATTCAGGCACTCGTCGAACCGGTGGTGACTCACCGATCAGAGTTGTTTCTGACCTCAGTGCAGATTGACTTCATCAGGGGCGACAGGCTGTTCTAACGCTCACACACTGGTTCCACGGTGATGTGAAGGGTGTAAAGGGCCCTCGCTGAGTGGTTACAGGCTCATACAGGTTTTGTTCCCAGTGTTTGAGTTTGAGCGGTAACAGATAATTTGGAAGTTGTTTTTAAAAGGCAATGAGTTGGTGAATTGATCCCAGATACAGATTAAAGACAATCTATTTTCATTCCTTAATGATTTCAGATTTGTGTGGTCTTGACATTAGTCGTGTTAAATCCCGATAAGTGTTGCAACCAGAGTGTGATGGTCAGACATTTATGCAGCCATTTTATTTGCAACATCTCAGTTGTGTTGCCTAGCAACATCACTCAGTGCAGAGGATAAAAAATAGGAAGTTGTTCACTTCAGATCAGATTGGGCCTTTGGGTTTTCCTTGGTGTCTTATTAAAACATCAGACTAGTACTCGCACTGTTCAAGTTGAGTGAGACTGAAATTAAACTAAATATTTATTGGGTAAATAATCATCTATCCTGCAGCAGAACTGTTGAGACTTTCCCTGCGCGTGAAAATAGTTACAGAACTATTTTTTCCGACTGCTGTGAAGTTTGTGAACTAATTATCCTACACCAAACTAGACTTGTCAAATACTAGTTAGTGCCGTTAAAGAACATCCTACACAGAAATATCTACTTCATACAAAAAAGCCTTTAATTCTGTAGAAAAGCACTATGTGTACAGTTGAAATGATTTCCATGAATGACTTCTTTGCTTATTACAAACTGCAAAAGTGTGAATTTTAGTTTAATTTCCAGAGAATAATCTATTCTCTTGAGGTCCTTTTATAGTCGGTATCTGTGGAGCATCTCTTGCTGTCAATCAGCAGGTACAAACAAAAAAATAATAATAAGATTGTTGTGGATTACCTTTAGGTAAATATTCCACCACATCCAGTTTTGGTGATATAACACATCAAGTGGATTCAGCCATCACTTATCTAATTTTAGAAGTACAGAAGTTATTCAAATAGGCTGCAGCTTGAAATGTTTGACAGTCCATTTTGTGCCTAGAGCATCTAGTAGAGCTCAGCCCCACAACTCACATGTATTATTTAGAGCAAGAGCTTCCTGACATGTTCGTGCTGCTGCTGAGCATCTTCTGCCAGTCTGACTGTCGGCAAGGACACATTTGATCGACATCTGTTGCGTTTTACTTGGTTCTGAACAGCCAGGTGCACAAAGAGGCTTCATGGAGCTGCGGGTGAGGAGCTCTGAAGGTGTAAAACAACATCCAGGGTGGAGGGTTTTTTTTCTAAGCAATACAAGCATTTGAATCAATCAAAACCATGTGGCTGCCCATCTCAGTGTGACTTATAGGAGGTGAACTTTCAGTGGCCTTTGGCAGACTGAATGTAGGCCGGTTTGTGTGTTGCCCGTTACAGAAAATGTTCTGTACTTCGCTTTTTCTTTCGTCTGCAGTCACTGAATTGCTGCTTCTCTCTGTCACTTTAACACCTGTAATCACCAGTTGGGATGTTTGTACTTGTTTTGCTGTAATGAAATCCCAGATATTGCCTTTTAACAAATTCTTAAGTATTGATAAATAATGGAAGATGATAAATAATCTGACGAAACTCTCTGCTCTGACATCTTATATTTCTAATCGAAGTATGAATGGGTCAGCGGCTGTAGCTGGTAGTGAAGCGGATCACACTAGGGGAACTTAAAGGTCTTTGGACAGAACTACAGTATATTTTTTTTTTCCTCAGTAACTTTGTTTTTTTTTTTGTTTGTTTTTTTTAAGACGTAAACATCTTTGCAATGTTTTAGTGTGTGTGCGCGCGTGTCTGTGTTACTTGTGAGAGGTTAACTCCAGATTGTATTTCATAGACTGATAAACTTAAAACTTTCAAAAGATTGTGTTGAATGAATTCATGTCTTAATACCGAATTGTTTGAAAAATAAAATATCTTGATCTCATTGTGGTTTGTACTGTCATTTCTTTATTTTTTAATTAAATGAACTTGCTTATATATTGTATATATAAAATTGTGTCATTATTTATATACAGCTCTGGGGAAAAAAATAAAAGTCCACTGTTAAATTATCACTTTCTCTGATTTTACCATTTATAGGCATTTTATTTTCTAAACTACCAATAACATTTCATCCAAATAAAAATATTGTTATTTAGAGCATGTTTTTACACGACATATACATGGTCAAAATAACAAAAAGATGCATTTTTTTAGACCTCAAAAAAATGCAAAGAACCCAGTTTATATGAATTTGTAAACAAAACAATCTAATGTAACTTCTGAAAAGTTCACACGTCAGTATTTAGTGGAATAACCCTGACTTTCAATGACACCTTCATGTGTCTTTTCTCTCCTCCGTTACTGTTGGATGACTTTATGCAGCTCCTGGCACAGAAATTCAAGGAGCTCAGACATGTTCCATGGTTCGTGACCATCCACGTTCCTCCAGAAGTTTCTGCAGATTGGACTGACCATGACAGGGTCTTCATCTGGTGGTCCGTCATCCACACCTTTATGGACCTGCTAAGTCCAGGAGCATTGAACTGATAGAAGAACCAGTCCTTAGAGTTTGGGAACATTATCAGGGCAGACGTCCAGTAGTTTTCAATAGTTATTTTTGGATTACAGTTACTTTTGTGGTACCAATAACACTGTTTTTACCTATTGTAAACAGATTGTGACAGCCACAGTAGTGGTGTTTTATACTTCTCCTTCTAAAATAAGACATGGATCAGGTATTTATTAGTAGAATAAGGTGTGTTAGAATTCAACAGACACAGGAAGGGAATGCAGACATACTGATTTAAGAGGAAATTGCAGTATTTTTTTCCAGAGCTTATAGTATGTACTTCAGTGTTTGACCACAAGATGGTGGTAAACTCATACATCAGCAGGTAAATATAGATAGATAGAAGTACTTTATTGATCCCAAGCTGGGAAATTGTCCAAATATGAACCTATTACTACACCAAAAGCCAATATTTATTTACATTTTACACCAGGAGCAGTTTTTATAATAATATTGGCTCAGGTGGATTAAATTGTTGCATTCCCAAGTTTTGATGGTAAATTATTCATGTTCATTTACATATGAAGTGTTGGATGTAGTTGCAGAGCCCCCTGGTGGCTGCAAGTCACACCACAGTCCTGCATGTAGAGAAGCAGAAACTGAGGGGGAATAGAAGTTAGTTTCTACTTTCATAAATTTACACGTAAAACATGTTAATTGAGAGTAAAAACTGACATGGATGGCCTACTGTGAGCCTTATACATGTTGTATTTGTATAATAAATTCTAAGGATTCTTCTAAGAAAGCTTTTTTTTTTTTTTTTTACTTTTTGGGAATTTGAAAATTACTTTGTGAGATAAAGTCATTGACCTCCTTAAGCTATTTCCAAAACATCCTGAAGAATGAGGCTATTTAAAAATGTTTTCTTGTCATCAAACACCAAAACCACCAACCCCCTGAGCCTAAAGTGTATTTGTTCTTACTGAAAAAAATTAACACTGGTTGACTTTTACTTTTTTCCCCACAAACACTGTAGAATAGTGCTCTTTCGATGCTACCATCAGTTGAGGATTTGGACACATATTCAGATCAGTTCAACTGAATTTGCTTTAGGAAACACAGCAGGATATCTGTGGATATAGGTTCAACTGAAAATATATCCAGTTTATTTGAAATACATGTCATCCAGTGTACAGATGTGGCTTATTTTTGCTTTTGGACAACAAGGGAAGTCTATGGTGCACAAGAATAAGCTGTATTAACCTTACTTACATTACATATTTGTACATAAACTCCAGTATTACAGTACTGTGCAGCCTTAGACCACCATTAGGTCTGTGGTTTTAGCAAAGTTATAATAACCACTCATATGCAGTTCTCATTTTCTGTATTAAGATACAACCAGGGCATACAGGAAAAATGTGCAACATTAAGCAGAAGATTCAGGGGAAAAAAATAACTTATACAAACCAAAGTATTTACCGACCTCAACATGCACTTTACATGGTTTCAACTCTTTCATTCAAACAGTATCAGATTGTGTCGACTGTCTAGTGTTTCTTGTCATTTAGGGAATGCAAGTCATATTAAATGCTGACTTTAGCCTGTAGAAGCCATTTACTTTATATTTTTGTGTCTTTAACACCGTGCACAGTATTTTCTTGTTGAATCTGAAATACAGACACAGATATAAATAAGTCTATTCATTTCAGCCTTGCAGAAACAACAAGCCTAAAGGCGGCCCAAGACTTTTGCATAGTGCTGCATATCTCTGGATTTTGGTTTGCTTGAGTTCTGTTTCTAATAACAAACGCACTAAATTTCTACTCATAATCAGAATATAACAAAGCTCATAATTGGCTAAAAACCACCAAAATGTGTGTTGATATCCACTTAGTTTATCATTAAAGTGTGTAAAGTGTATATTTCTAAATGTTTCATAAATTTTCAAAAGAAACCACAATAGCTAGCAGGAGAGTCTGTGTGTTTTTATTAATATTATGTACAATTAAACCATCGTAATGTCCCGATTACATATTGACAAAGTCAAAGTATGAACACTGGCTCCTGCTTTAGTAAGACGTGTCATATAATACTTTTATTTTTCACTCACCTCTTGAATTTCAGGTTTTGTTTTGTTTTTTTCGAGTTAATTTAATAGTATCAATATCTTCTATTGATAATCATTAAAGTGTATCTGAGGCACACAGGGAGAACATGAATAAAGTGTACAAAAAAATTGAATAAACAAAAACTCCCAAAGAGATGTACTGTTACATGGGGTGTAGATATCTATAAAAACATGATGCCATGTTTTGAGCCAGTTGAAAATCAGAGTTGGTGTTTTCCTTGGACTCGTCGGTCTGTCCTGCCTGTCAGTGATTATTTTCAGTGTTACTCTCTTCCACACCCGCTCTTCCTTCACATTACAATCACAGAGAAATGTGTGAGATGAAAATAGTACAGAAAAAATTGGTCTGAAGTGCATTTTAGACTTCATTGTAAACAAAGACAGAATTGTCCAATAACTTCTTCTCCCCTGCTTAACTCGAGAAGCAGTGTCTCTCAGGAAAAAGTGTGTGTGTTTGTGTACATGAGCGTGTTAGACGTGTTAAAAGGCTTTGGGTAACGGTGGTATTTGTCTTTTTCATTTGAGGAGCTGAAGATTCAACTGCATTTGGTCACATTTTGACATTTTACAGATTAAATGTGTGTTTGTGTGGATTGGAATCTTGCAGCTGTGCACATAGATCAGCTGTAGGTAGTGTGGGGTGTGTGTGTGTGTACGCGTTTTGTGTTGCCTTGGACTGCGTGTATGGTGCGCGCGCGTGTGTGTGTAAACTCAGTTCTAAGACTTATATTATTATTATTATGTACAGTACAATGTTGCAGTTTGCCTGTTGGATCTTACATACAGTGTGAATACAGGGTGCAAACTGTGTCCTGAAATGTGAACAGTGTCTGATGAAGGTGTGTGTTTGCCGTTTATGTGCATGGTTCATGAAACGAGTCAGTTCCAGATCTTAAGGAAGCTGTCCCAGGACCCGGTGCACACAGCCATGCCGTCATCCGTCACGCCCAGACAGCTCACACGATTGTCATGGCCTGCCAGGACTCCTGCAGGAGGAACGAGGGTGAAACAAAGGAGGATTTGTTACTTTAAAGTGTTTCTGCTGCTTAAAGACGCACTCAGCAGCAGGGTCATTTAGAACTCCTAGAACTTCAAAAAAGGCTGCATAGTCTAAGTAGGCATTGTTATGCACTAAAAATCCTGCTGTAAAGAGTGAACAAACATTGTAATGTTAAGATAAATATAGCAATTAGGTCAGTTCTTCAAATTTGGTTTGTAATTACATTTGATATTTACTGATCTGATTTGTTTTTGACAGGAATTTCATGTATATGTATACATCCACCAACTCCAGGCTTAAAAAACAATACAAAACAAAAGTTTTACATCAATTAAAACCAAACTAAACAGTAAATGGACTGGGTTTGTGTAGCGTTTTTCGACTGTACTGGTTCCTAAAATGGCATCAGAGCTGCCGTGGGTGCAATTAGTCCTTGAGAGTCTTGTCCAAGGGGACGTTGGCATATTAATGGAAGGAATTAGGCATCAAACTGTCAGCCTTGCAGTTTGTGGACGACCTGCTCCACCTCCTGAGTCATAGCCTCCACCTCTTTCAATTTCCTGAGTTCTACTTTTGGATTGTACCTTAAAAAAAAAAGGTTACATTTACACTGACAATGAGGTGGAGATACTGATTTTTTGACCTACAAAAAAATGATGCTTTGACCAAATCATCTCACATCAAACTCCAAGTGCCAGCTTCTACCGAAACCGTCATCTTAAAGTTATAGGTGGTAACATGAGTTAAATAATAAACAAACCAACATAAGGGTGCAAAACTAACTTCACATGACATTGTTGTCTCTACCATGGATGATTACTGCATCAAGTTCAGATGATGATGCATTCAAGTGCTGCTGCAGCTGAAGCTCACACCCGAGTTTTTTATGTCATGTTTAAAGGAGTGATATTTAGCTTTTTTTTTTTTTAAGGTGTTTTTTTTTTTTTTTTTAATAGGTGTATTTTCAAGTGGGAGGATTTTTAGCGAAGGTGCCTTCTACACAAGCCCGTAGTTTGTTTCCTCGTTCGTTTAGTCGTTTTATTTTCGGGCGTACGCTCGGCGGTACTTCCAAGCTGTAGTCTTCTTCAGATGCCATTTTTACACCCAAGGGAATTATGCATTTTTAGAACATGTCCCTGTGTTCTACATGAACTGTAAATGTTCTGCTTGGGTCTGAATTCTTCATTAATTCAACTCCACAGGTCCATCTTCAACCCTATTTCTGAGTAATGACACCAGAAAGGTGGCTTTAAATGCACATGAGCCTGAAAATTTCCCCAGGGTGAGATAAATAAAGTATCTATCTGTCTATCTATGAGCCACTTTATACCCCACCCCCTCCAGGTCGCTGCCTGTGCTGCTCTATCCCTGAACAGTTTAGGTAATCACCTCCAAGTTTGGACATATTTTCAGTTTTTCTTACAACCGTTGCTGCTGACAAAAATATCAGTGATAACGTACTCAGAGAAATGTGCATCAGAAGTCTTAACCTTATTTGTGTAAATGTCATGACATAACTACTTATACACATAACAAATTAAGCAGGAATTATAAATACTGTATAGCTTTACAGCACCTGGAGGGTTCAGATTAAAACTTTAGGAACTATTAGCATCCAAAAACACAAATAAATAAACCAAAGACTAATAAAAGTGGGTTTAAGAAAATGAGCCCTTTAAGTATCTCTCTCATTTATGTAACTCAAAAGAAAGTACTGTTTTATTTCCTTATTTTTAATCATTCTGTTAATCATTTCCTTCATAATTCAGTCTCAAAATATACTATATAACATGACAACACATATAACTATTATATTGGTGATGTGGTTGTTCAGTCGTTAATAACACTCCTGTTTTCATTCATGTAAGTCTCATTGTGATTCTTTATTGTTTAACACTGTTTAGTTAAACATTGAGGTTTTAACTACACTGATGCAATCTCAGCAGCAATAACACGATTGATTAATTTGTCTGATGAAACCTGGCATTGAAATGCATCGGTGTAGGAAAATAAAGGGTTTTTAACATGTAGCCTCTGATTTTTTTTTGACACTATTTTCTACATTGGTTACAATTTCAGGGACATTTATTTTCCATCATATCCTTTTTTTGTCTGTCAACTGAGCTTTTTGGAGGTTTGGAGCCAGATCACCTGAACATCACATCTGGTCTGTTCCACCCACCTGCTCTGTCTCCCTTCATGGCGTCCCAAATGTTGCAGTTAAAGTCATCATAACCAGCCAGCAGCAAACGGCCGGAGCGTGAGAAAGCCACAGAGGTGATGCCACAGATGATGTTGTCATGGCAGTAAAGGCTGAGCTCCTGGTCTGCACGAAGGTCGAACAGCCTGCAGGTGGCGTCGTCGGAACCTGTGGCAAAGGCGCTGCCATTTGGAAAGAACTGAGGAGGGAAAGAAGGGAATGGAAAGAACATAAAATGAGGAGGAAACGAGCCAAAATAGGTAAAGCCCAAAGATTATAGATTAATGTAAAGTATCTGAAATTAAAACAACTGTTTGTTTGTTTTTTTAGTTCAAATCAAACCAACCCTCTCATAACACTGTCAACACTGTGCTTCAGTCCAGATTGTCTCTATATGTCAGCATGTCCAAATATGGTGTTAATTGATAATCTTGTTAATCCTCTAGTATGTTGTGCCTTTAAATCCCTCCCAAAGCTCAAGACAAGACAGCATGTGACGTCACAAAGATAAATCCTGAGCTTCTCTCTTCATGGTGCATTAGACACTATAACATGTGGGACTTTGTAAAGATTTAACACACACAGACAATATGTTAAATATAAATCTTTCCTTCTGTCACAGTTATGATCAAAAACAGGGACTAAAACTAAAGCTGGTAGTGGGAAAAAATACATTCTGTCAAAATAAATACAATAAAAAACAGTTTTCAAAGGTACAGACAAACTACAATGAATAATGCAACATGAATTGAACGGCACCTAAATGCAGCTTAGTTTTCATGTTCACCACATTCATGACATTAAAAAAACATCCTCTGAATTTTGCATTTTTTTCAGTGAAAATCAGGTATTTTCATGCATTTAATTTAATCATCATGATGTTCTTTAAAGCTTACAGTAAATTCAAATATGCTTTTCTAATCATATTTGATGTTCGGACCTGTTTCGGTTTACATTTTAGAAACTGGTCTTCCAAAACCATCATTAAAAGTCCATTAAAAACACAACAGCAACTTGCCCAATTCTTCAAATTAAAACAAAATTACAATTACTGGTATATGAGTAAAACTATTCACGCAGCACACTCACACAGATGGCGTTGATGTCGGACTCGTGGCCGGTGAAGGTCTGCCGGCACATGCTGTCCCTGATGTCCCACAGTTTGACCGAGGCGTCACAGGCTCCAGACACGAAGGTGCGAAGGTCGGGTGACAGGGACAGACTCATGACGTCGCCGGTGTGGCCCGAGAAAACCGTAGTCTGCTGACTCGTCTCGATATCCCACAGTGCACTGGGGCAGAGAGTTTAGAGTTAAACCGCTATCAGCTTGTGGAGAGATGTTTATGTCACGGTTTTCCCAGACTTTTGGTCTTTGCGACTCACCATGTGGTGTCTCCGGAACTTGTGATGATTTGATTGTCGTCAATGAAACGGCAACATGACAGGTAACCTGAGAGAGGAGCGGAAAGTACAGAGGTTCAGATGAGCTTCCAATGTGGAGGTGGTTGGCATTGTCTGTATATTAATAAGGCAACACATGCAAAAGTGGGTGGCATGGTGGCACTGCTGTTAGCACTGTCACTGCTCAAAGGTCCTGGGTTCAATTCCAGTGTCAGCTGATGTGGACCTATAGAGTTTAGGTTAACTGGTCTAAATCACCCATAGGTGTGAATGGTGGTGCATCTGTATTCAGTTATAGAAAAAAATTATCAGACCATCAAAAACAATGTTTATGCAATCCGGTACTAACTCCTGTGTGCATCATGTGACTAAAACAGACAGAAAAGAAAACATGGAATGTCTAAAAGCACTGTTTTTGTCAGTACAATGATAGATATTAATGTAAGAACTGAAGTGATTTTGGTTTTTATCAAGAAAACATGGAAAATGGATAGATATCAGCTCTGAATTTAACTATTATGAGCTATTTTTTGTATTATATTTGTCCAAACAAATATACCTTTCGTTGTACCAGGCATTAAAATGAACAAGAAATTGAAGAAAACAAGGGTGGTCTAATAATTTTTTCCATGACTGTATGTCAGGAGGGCTTGACTAAGGTTGCAGTAACAGCCCTAAATAAAAAGGTAATAAAAAGGTTGAATCCTCGCAGAAAATATTCAACAAAAGCTTGTTGCAGTTGTTTCATTTGAAGAAAAAGGAGGAGAACAGCGGCTGAAATAGTCATCTAATTCCTACTAACTACCTCCTGTGCATCAGATTACTTGGTAAGTGTAATGGTTTTACTTATTAACAACATTCAATCCTTATTTCCATATTATATTTATATCATATTTGACTCTAAAACACAGTCATTCTCTATTACTTCATCTACTAATAATCAATTTTGCTAGATACCTATCTAAATTGTATTTCATTCCTAATATTTATCTAATTTATTCCACTTTAACACCGATGAGTCCAAATATGTTAAACTTTATTCAATTTATATTAAACTCTCTTGATTCTGTTAGAAAGAAACTACATATCAGTCCCACAAATCTGCAAAAAGAGTCAAGATTCTGTTAAAATCAGCTTCAGATCTGCAGCAGAATGCTACACTCTTGCAAATAGGAGGTTGACAGACTGGAGTTGATATCTCAAGTCATTACGACTGTGCTGCCCTGCGATTAATTAACCATGTAAATGAAATCTTTATTGTTTAGAGGTTTGGGACCGGAGCTTTCCCATGAGACAGGCGACTGCTGCATGCCTCTCTGAAAAGCCTCTGCAGTTCGCTAAAAGACAGAGGGAAACGCAGACAGCGGCGGCAGGCTGTGGGCTGCTCTCACCTGTGTGCCCGGGTAGTTCCCTGCTGACCCTGACGTTGCCTTCGCGTGTCTTTAAGCAGTAGATGGAGCAGATGTTGTCCAGGCCTCCGCAGGCCACATAGTTGCCAGAAGGGGCGTATGCACAGGTCATAACCCAGGAGGAGCGCAAGGGGATCGCATGAATCTGGAGTTGGACAAACAGGTGGTGAAAATGGCGCCAAAGCACTCAAACTAACTCAGATTCAACACTCAGATATGTATATTAATACTAGTGAACACATACGGGTAAGGTATTGCAGCGCTGTAAATGAGGCGGTCATGTTTACGTTATGAGTCAAGTTCTTCGGGAAAATAATGGAAGCCAAGTGTGACTGTTCATCTAGACCACAGGTGTCAAACATGTGGCCCGGGGGCCAAATCCGGCCCACCAAAGGACCCGATCCGGCCCCTGGGATGAATTTATTAACAATAATTTTAGTTCAGGCTCCACATTGAGACCGATTCAATGTCATAATAACCTATAAATAGTCACCAATCCAAATTTTTGTCTTTGTAAATGTAAACGTTTTCGTGTATTTAGACTAAAACGAAGTATAATTTTGCCAAAAATCTGAATTACCTGAAATGTCTTAAAAGAAGTATGTGCAATTTTAATAATATTCCACCTGTTACTAAATATTT
>JAPSES010000044.1:14841064-14854293 GCA_029822895.1 Maxillicosta whitleyi | reverse complement strand
TTTGTCTCTGTCTTCATTTTATTCCAATTTAAGACACAATGGTCAGAAATACTTTGCATTGTGGGTTTAACTTTAGAGTCCAACGGTCTTACTGCAAAATATCAATGTCACAGATGCAAAGTAAATCAAGATTAATCACGATTAACTGAAATTTCTGAGATTAGTTGCGATCAAGAAAATTAATCTTTTGACAGCCCTCATAAAAACCTAATACTTAAAGAATAAATAACACAGCTACAGTGCAGGATCAAGAGCAGCATATGCAAATAGGATAAAAACAGATAAAAATAGTGTCATTTTTATCAGCTGTCTGTTGTACACATGGTGTCAACAATTTTCACATCACATTTATCATTGATTTACATGGTCAATAAGTATTATTTATGAAACTAAATGTAGTAATAAATGTATCTGTTTATATGGATATTGATGTATCTTTATGTAACACCAAGAGAGATTTCAGGGCAAAGTACCTTGAAATACCACATTCTCCACTGGTGTGTGTGTGTGTGTGTGTGTGTGTGTAGTCCTGGTTTTCAGTGTGTTTTGCTTGTGTTGCTATTGTAGAGTCGTCCGTGTCTGAGGGGGTGCGGGTGCTTCCTCAGGGTTACTGGTACACCGTGCTCTACTCCTCGGTGGTCCTTCTACTCTGTCTGCTCGTCTGCCTGGTGGGCGCTCACATCTACTCCCGCACCGCCTTCGTCATCCTGCTGGTGGTCACCGTGTCCCTGCTGTCCATTTTCATTAGTTCTGTAGCCGTCAAACCTCTCAACTTTGTCATCACTCATCAGGGACCCGGCAACCAGACCCTCCGCTACAACGCCAGCTACACCGGCTTCAGCACCACGACGCTGAGGAACAACCTGGGCTGTGAGTGTCAGGGCTGGTGAGGATGTGAAACTGCATTTGAAGTAAAGGCGCATGATGGTTGTAAATTTAGTTGGATTTATTGTACCCTTCTTCAATTTTCTCCCCAGCTGGTTACTCATTAGACTACAGCACCAACTCCGTCATGTCTTTTGCCACCGTGTTTGCTGTTATGTTCACCAGCTGCACTGGAATCATGGCCGGAGCCAACATGTCAGGTTAAAGCTTGTTCCTGTGAATTTTGGTGCTAAAGGATATTATTTAGTAGCATGTTCTGCCTTTGAAAGATGATGTTCTATAGCAGGGGTGTCAAACATAAGGCCCATGGGCCAAAACTGGCCCACCGAAGGGTCCAATCCAGCCCGTTGGATGAATGTGTGAAATGCAAAATAATAAGATAAGATAATGACATGTTCTTAAGGCTACGAACCCACATGCAGGACCAGATTGAACCAGAAATGTTCAATAATACACAGTTCATTATAAAACTGAATCACAGGATCAGAATTATACAAAGTCTTTATAGCAGAGTCCGCAGACTGACTGCAGGGGAGTCCAGGACGGTCCGTGGTCGATGCGGGGGGGCAGAAGACGAGGACGTAGTCGGGGACTGGTGAGGGTCGGTGGGAGGAGGCAGACGGGAAGACGAGTAGACGGTCCGAGGTCGAAGCCAAAAGGGGTGATCCAAACAGGAGGTCCAAACGAGCGGGGGTCAATGCCAGAGGGACGATCCAGACGGGTGGTCAAGACGAGCAGGGGTCGAAGTAGGGCACAGACAGGCAGGATCCAGAACACAAAGCAGAGATCAAACCGAGCAGAACAAACAGAAGTAACGCGGGACTGAACTGGTGAACAATTACAATCTGGCAGGTTGTGAGTGACTGAGCAGAGTATATATAGAGGCCACCTGATTGGGAACACCTGTCCCAATCAGGTGGCCGTGATCTGTAATTAGGTCGATGGGTGTGACTCAGGGGAAGCAGGGCAGGCAGTGACAGGCAGAAAAACATCAAAAATAAAGAAAACAAAGACAGCATTTAACTAAATCATGACAGATAATCCTTTATTAGTCTCCCGCAGGAGAAATTCACAGTGTTTACAGCAGCAAATATAGGAAAGCACACAAGAAATGAAATAAGAAAAATAAAATAAAATAGCAAAATATAAAAACCAGATAAATATAAGTGAATGAGGGATTAATAACTGTTGAGTCAGCAGAATAAAGTGATCTCAGTACTGAGTTATTATTGCACATTATGAACGGGCATGGTGACAATCTACATTATATACACTATATACTATATTCATAAGAGCAGGTAGGTAGTTATTGTACTGTACAAAAGAGCCAAGTTATTGCACACGAGGTAGAATAGTTAGTTATTACACATGAGGTAGAATAGTTATATGAAAGAAATCATTTTAATTCAGGTGTTACATGCAGGCCAATTCAATCTCAAGTGGGTCAGACCAGTAAAATGCTATATTAACCTAGAAATAATGATAACTCCAAATGTTTCTGTAAAAAGTGAAATTACATGAAAATGTTTACTTTTATAATCTATCTTTTCACAAAAAGTGTTTTTTTGAGATATTTTAAGAGAAACAAATTCAGTTTTATCAATATTAGGCCTACAATCTGTAAGTTATCATGCACATGTGTAAATGATAAACTGAGACATAATATTGTTAAAATTGCACTTATTTTTCTTGATAAATTCCAGGTTGTAAATCATTGTTTATATTATTCACATTTTTTTAATGTGGTGTCTAAATGTAAAGTTTTTCATAATGTAATTTGACTTTTTTCACTCTACAACGTAGAAAAAAGTTTGGAGTTGATATTATTTGTAGGTTATTATGTTATGTTTTTACTGGTCTGGACCCTGAACTAAAATTAGCTTTGACACCCATGTTATATAGATTTAAGTTTATTTGAACACATGAAAGAGTAAAAATGCAGGATAATTGAAAATGTTGCTTGATACTAAACATCACCTTCAGTGTTTTTAATTGTTGAGTACATTCATACCCTGATTTTAATATTTGTTTATATCACTCTGACATTCCCTTCTTCTTCCATGTGTCTTTAAGGAGAGCTGAAGACTCCAAGTGTTTCCATACCCAAAGGCACCATTGTAGCTGTTTTTTACACTTTTACAGTCTACGTTCTCCTCTTCCTTTTGGTCAGCGCCACCTGTGACAGGTCTGAAATGTCTTATCAACTCTGTTATTTCATATTAAATGTCCAGTGTCTAAGATTTAGACAAGTCTAAACACAAAAATGTTCATAACTACGATGCACATCGCTGTGTTTACCATCCAGACCACAGTTAGGTTTGGCTACTTAAACCTCAAACATCGAAACAGCAATTGGCAACTAAAACTACTCACATAAAGTGTTGAGTAACCTTTGAACCACTAATCGTATCAGTACATTAAAGTCGTTCAGGGAAAATACAATTTCTTAGCTTTTCACTGGTATGAAGCAGATATGACCCATTTGGACTTTGAGAGGATCTACAGTGAATAGTGATTCCCCATTAAAATCCATGTATCTTGATAAATAAATGCTTTTCTTTACATTCAGTTAATAATGTATTTTGCTGAAAAAGTCCCTTAAATGAACATGTTTATGTCCAGATATAGTAACCTTTGAAGTTATTCTGATGTTTTATGAATATCTTCATGTTTTGTAAAAGAAATACAAGAAAATACTTGAGAATGTCATTACTAAAAGTTACCATGGAAATACTTCTTGGATTTTATTTATTGTCACTTTTATCTTAAAAAAAACACACACACACAATGAAATTTGGAAATCTTACACTATAGAGAGTTTACTACTAACATTTTTTAATGACAGTCATATAAGTGATCATGTATTTTGTCTTTTTCTTTAGGACCCTTTTGATTCAAGATTATGGATTTTTCCAGAAAATAAACATCTGGAGTCCTTTTGTCACCATCGGGATATACTGTGCGTCTCTGTCAGCTGCGATGTGTGCTATGATCGGAGCGTCCCGTATCCTTCATGCTCTCGCTGTTGATCACCTCTTTGGTAAGGCTCATACCTTGTACTGACTCATTGTCATGTGATGCATTCTTTTCTGTCACCTCACTTGTTCCTTCCTCATAGGTTTACCATTAGCACCGGCTGCTGTCAAATCCAGCTCCGGGAACCCATGGGTGGCGGTTCTGTACACCTGGGGTCTAGCACAGGTTCCTCAAATTTCTGTGGTTGCATTTTGCATGTGTATTTTTAGTTTGTGCAGTATTACAGCTGGGGTTCTAAGCCGCAGCCTGTGGTGTGCTTCTGTTTCAGTGTGTAGTGTTTGCAGGTCAGCTCAATGCTGTCGCTAGTTTGGTCACTGTGTTCTACCTGCTCGCCTACGCTGCAGTCGACCTGGCCTGTCTGGCTCTGGAGTGGGCGTCAGCACCAAATTTTAGGTAATTAGACATCATTCACTATGTTGAAGTGTATCTTTAATCTTTAACATTAACAGGCAGCACCTGTCCGCATCGTTGTATGAGAATGAACATTACAATTCCCTGCAATTTAATCTACCAATAATTTAAGGTTTTCAGAATGGAATAGTATTTAACAGAAATGTATCAGATTTTTGTTACTGAAAAATCAGGATACAATTTGTTATGATTTATAATTATTATGACCAGGTGATTCTTTTTCTCCTTAAGGGTTAAAGTAATGGGTACATAAAGTCTAATTAAAGTAAAATTAACTAAAGTCTAATCAATACAAGGGAACCTACTGTTTAGTAGGTTTCTTGCAGAAGTCACAGATTTGCATTGTGTGTGTGTGTGTGTGTGTGTGTGTGTGTGTGTATAAACTCATATGGTTAAGTACAATGTAGGTCATTAAAATTAGGTATTAGTGCTAAAGGCAGTTGTTAGCTCTTAATACACTGTTGTATATGAGTTGAAAAATTGAAAGAACTTGGTTTTCAGACACATTCTTCTTTTATTATTACATACAGAGTCCCAATTACACTTTATTTATCAAGAATAAATCACATTGTCACAATTATTTCATTACAAGTAAGCATATTAAATTCCAGCTTTATGGCCAGCAGTGTATAAATGATATTTAACTTTAATAAATGTGTCCACTGCAGAAATGCTGACTGATTTTTTTCAAAATGGTCCACAATAGTCCACAACCAGGAAGGATTCTTCTCAGAGTTTAGAACGATGAGTCTTTTTTCCTCCAGTTCTCCTTCACATTCATTCAGTTTACACTGGTCTGTTTCCATTATCAGGCACCAACCACTGTTATATCATGTCATGATCATATGTTAGTACTTAGTTTTGTCATAATTTGGTTTATTTCACATACATGCAGGTGTAGATATCAGACTAGATAGAGAGAGAGAGGAAACATTATTTTTTTTATTTTAGTTATTATTTTCCCTCAGTTGCATATGTTTATATTAACACTGGATATAGGTCAGCTGGTACAGGAAATAAACAAAACTGTGCTGAATATTTTCAGATTGATCATGGAATTCACAAGATAGAACTGCAGTGCTTGATTTTTTGTGTCAGAAATCCTTTCTTCATATTAATAATTGAAGTGGTCTGAGTCTAGTTTTTGCCTGTATTTTCAGGCTGTAGAAAATCTCCCCTGTGACACAGATGTGGGTGTTTTCAGGCAGTTAGGAAGGTTCAGTATATAATATGTATATGTAACTGATAGTTGTAACTACAAATCGCTGATCAGATCTACTGCTCTACTCTGCATCTTAACATGAAAATTTGGGAAACTGTGTTCACCATGAAACAATGACATCTTTATTGATATTTAGTCTTTAGAATTATACTGAGAGAACAGAGCTGGAGGGGAAAGATCTTTTTTCATATTTTGGTTTTGTTTTTTCTCCTAATTTCAGCTCCTACAGCTCTAAGGGTAACACTTTACATTACAGATTGCTAATGAAGTGGTAATAATGTGGTAATTTCATGGTACTTACATGGTAATATTGCCTCTGTAACAGCTTACTACAGGTAATTAGTACGCAATTTCTAGTGCAATTATGCTGTAGTTTCTATGTAATAGCCGCTCTAATTCTGAACACACTACAATAATGGAAAAAATTATTAGACCACCCCTTGTTTTCTTCAATTTCTTGTTCATTTTAATGCCTAGTACAACTAAAGATGCATTTGTTTGGACAAATATAATGATAACAACAAAAATAGCATATGATAGTTTTATTTCAGAGCTGATATCTATCCAGTTTCCATGTTTTTTTTATAATAACCAATATCACTTTACTTCTTCTTACATGAATATCTATGTCATTGTACTGACAAAAACAGTGCTTTTAGACATTTCATGTTTGTCTGTTTTAGTCACATGATACACACAGGAGTTGGCGCTTGATCGCATAACCATTGTTTTTGATTACTTTTGACTATATCCATCAGTCAAGTTAAAAATCAATGACCATCTAGTCTCTATTAATCACTAAATATGGGATGAACGTCTTGAATAAACTGAAGCTGAAAATGTCCTGTCATTTGGGTCAGTGAGTTCAAGCTGGAAAAGCGAGACTGTAAATTCTGAAATGCTAGCAGCAGTTCACAGCATCATGTTGTAAAGTAATAACCCAATCACCCTTGGGCTGATATTTACTACGACATACAGTGTTCTATTTTTATGGGACAATAAAAGGTAATATTTACGAGCCCTATGCACTGAGCTCCTGTTCATGTCTCTAACAGACCCACCTTCCAGCTCTTCTCGTGGCATACCTGTCTGCTGGGGATTCTGAGCTGTTTAGTGATGATGTTCGTCATAAACCCCGTGTACTCGTCCGGCAGCATCGTCCTCCTGTTACTGCTGCTGCTTTTCCTCCACTACAGATCTCCCACCAGCAGCTGGGGCTACATCAGCCAGGCTCTTATTTTCCACCAGGTATCTGAGAAGCCACACACAATCAGACCCAAACTCCCACATGCGATGAAATCTCTCAAAGTTGCTTTTGCTGCTTTGGTTCAGGTGCGTAAGTATCTGTTGATGCTGGATGTGAGGAAGGACCACGTGAAGTTCTGGAGGCCTCAGGTGCTGCTGATGGTGGCCAACCCCCGCTCCTCCTGCCAGCTCATCCTGTTTGTCAACCAGCTGAAGAAGGGAGGGCTGTACGTGTTGGGTCACGTGCAGCTGGGAGATCTGGGTAATGATCTGAGGGTGGTCTGTGGAGGCCATCTGCAGCCAACATCATCAAATTATTCTTATCTTTAAATCATTTTCCTGTGCAGTTATAGCCCAACACGCTCCTAATTCCAACCTCCAGTTAAAGCAACAACTTTAATCATTTGTTGTACATTCCCTCTGTTGTGTTGGGTTTCAAATTTTGTTTTTACTACTTTGATGGAAAGAAAGATTTAGATTTTTATCACCATCACAATTTAGTTTAGGTGAGTATTTAATTCGATTTTATTTAATTGAATTTTATTAGGTATATCAATTGAGAACCAATTCTCAATTGCAATGATTACATGGCCAAGATGCGAGATAATTAAATTAAATTAATTTATAATTTAATCAAATTAACTACAAACTATGTTGAGACTAACTGGTTTGACTGTTTTAAGTCACATTCTCCCAGAGCAGTTGCTTATCTTGTGAATTTTATTTGATTTATTGTTAATTCATGACAATTTTTATATTTTATTTTCAAGTTATTTTGCTTGTTTATTTTTTGTCATGTTTTTAAATCCACCGCTAATTTTATTTATTTAGGTTTACACATTTATTTTACTGTTGCAATATAGTTCTTTATATAGTGACTTAAATTCGCCAAATTAAGCCAAAATGCAAGCTAAAATAAGTATTATGTGACTGTGTATTTCTTTTTCTTTTTTCTTTTCAGCAGGAGGACAAAAGTCACAGAAGTTGATCTGAGGAGACAAAAAGTACTTTTTGTACTTTTGACTCAGACTATATCATTATTATCATTTCTTATATTTATTGTCTTTCCTGCTCTCTGACAGTAAAATGATGAAGTTGTCATCTTTATCATCATGTCAAACTATTTCCTGGCACCTAAATGATAGTTATTCCGATGTTAGTTAACGTCCAATGTGAATCCCATTTTTGTTCACTTCCTGGTCTGGTTGTACTATTTTTGTCTCACTGTGAAACATGTAGTTTCAACAGTATAGATCATGTTTCTGTCAACTTTTGTCCTCTTATTCAGAGCTTTGTTAATAATGGATGGATTCAATCAGGCATCATATGACCATTATTATCATTAAATTTAGAAACAAATGACCAGGAAGAGTCACATGATATCTTTCAACCTACTAGTTTTTTGTTTTTTTTTTAGTCTTGCATCTCCAATTGGCCTCTATTTACAAAGAAGTGTCTGTGTTGACTTTCATTTTGCATCTGCTGCTCCTTTCTGTCTGACTCTGTATTATTCATCAGAAAGTGACAGTGGAGTTTCATCAGAGAGCTGAAAGTTTAACCCATGCATCACGAAATCCAGCCAGATGTCAAGCTTTTGTTTAATTCAATAAGAGGATAATTTCCAAATTGTAAGAAAAACAAAGTATTAAGCTTTTCTATGACACAATTAATGGTAAAACTATAACAACAACAAAAAAAAAAAAAAAAACAACAACAACAACTTGCTGATGTATTCAGCCATTCACAGTGACTTACTTTGCCTTTCTGCCCCCTAATGGTCAAATGGAGTTATTGCAACAACCTCAGACACTGAAATCATAACCCTTTCTTAAAATCTGCTGAGCTGTGTGGGAGGTGTATTGTATGTATTTGTGTTCTGAAGGCTTGTATTGTGTTACTTCTCATAGTCAGCTCTCCCGTCTCCAAATTTCAGACGCTCTGCCCTCAGATCCAGTTCAGCAGCAGTACAACTTCTGGTTGAGCCTTGTCGATAAGCTCGGGGTCAAAGCCTTCGTGGATCTCACACTGTCTCCGTCTGTCAGGCAAGGAACACAACATCTGCTGCGCATCACAGGCCTGGGTGAGCTCTGATTTCATTTATGCGCCATATTCAACTACTCATGTGTACTACGCCTCCAAAACACAGCTCGTGATGACATTTAATCTCAGATAGGAAAATGCTACTTTAGATTATATAATTATTTGCTTTGTTCCACATTTTACAGTCTGTCATTGAAATCCATAATACAGTATCTAAAAAAATAATTAAAACTATGCGATCCTGAGACCCAAACATTATTCAGTTATCAGTATCATTTTTTTAGTTTTTTAAGCAGCTGGTTTTATAGGCGGCGGGCAAACAAAAGAGTGATTAAATAAATTAAAATAGGTATAAACGTTTGAAATAAACTTACATATGTGCAGAAAAGCCCTTGATTATAACTTTAAGTGTTTTTATTTGTGTTTAAGTTATTGGTTTCTAACAGAATGAGCAGTTAAGTGGATGGGACATGTTTTTGCCAAAGTTTCAAGAATCAGTGTAATAATAAAAATATAAATAATTGCCTTGATTGGAAACGGCATGATGCAACAGTTTTTTCGATACATTTTTCTTTTATTATTATTATTTTTATAGCCTTTATTTAATCAGGAAAACAAGCTCATTGAGATTAAAAATCTCGTAGCCAAAACAATTTACACATAATGGAAATCACAGCCATCAACACTAAAAATATCCATTAACGCAATAAAAGTCAGTACTAAAAAACAACTTAAAACTGATAAAAATATACATATAAATATAATTTTTTTTTAAATTAAAGCTGTGAAACTCTTCTCCCCTACAGAGGAGACCATTATTACTGGATCTTAGGAGACTATTTTAATAACTTGTGTTCTTGCATTATATCAGAAGTATCCAAAGGACATTAGTTTTAACCCTGTCGAGAGTTCCACTAAAAAGAAATATTATTGAAATGGCACTGAATTATAGCCTTATTTATTTGATTTGAAGGCTTGATTTCACAAAGTATGGACGTTGATACTCCTTCAATAAGTTAATTAATGTATAATTATATTATGATGCAACTTAAACATGATGATGCTGCTGTACACAGGGGGATTTTCTCTGTTATTTTCTGTCTTTGTGTTTCAGGTGGGATGAAGCCCAACACCCTGATCTTGGGGTTTTATGACAGCTGTACTCCTGAGGACTTCTTCCTACAAGATCCTGCGTTCTGTGACGCCTCTGTGGGTTCTGAAGGAGAATATAATTTCGGGGTTGACCTTCCCTCTCTTCAGGCCCACTTTCCTCCAGTTCGACACGTAGAGAGTCCACGCTGGCTCTCACCAGACGAGTACGTAGGAATCATTTCTGACGCCATGAAAATGAACAAGAACGTGTGCCTCGCCCGTTATTTCTTCCAGTTGGAAGGCGAAGGGAAGGACAGTAAGATAGACGGATCTGATCGGACAATAGATGTGTGGCCTCTCAACCTGCTGCAGCCAGACAATCGTGATTATGAAGACGTGTGCAGCCTCTTCCTCCTGCAGATGGCTTGTGTGCTTAATATGTCCAGCAAATGGCGCCATGCCAGAATGAGAATCTTCCTGAATGTTGAGACTGAATCCAGTGATCAGGGCTGGGTGGTGAATGAGGAGACGTTCCGAGAGTTGCTAAAGAAGCTGAGGATCAGAGCGTCCATAAAGATCGTACCGTGGGACTCGGTGGTGCAGCATCACACTCAGCCGGATGGGGATTCAACTCTGGCCCTGTCTGAGGACTTCCTGTCTGCAGTGAACTGTTTGTTGATGGAACACAGCTCACAAGCTGCTGTTCGCTTCCTGTATTTACCTCGACCTCCTGCTCATCACAGCCAGGCCCAGCTGTACTTATCCCAGCTGGAAGCAGTGACAAACAGTTTAGGGCCAACGCTTCTGATTCATGGCGTCACCCCGGTCACATACACTGACCTCTGAGCATGTGCAGTCAGTTTTTGTTAAAGTTGTTTAATGTCCTTTGGGAAATGTCCAACCTGACTGCCTACTTCAGTGTAAGTATAAACTCTGGTTCCATGTATAATTAACAATAACGTAATAAAAAATGGATGCTAAGGTACATTAAGTGGCACCTGTTACTGCGTTTTTTGTAGATTTGAGTCATTTCACTGAAGCGTAGTAAGGACCACAGTCAAGTGTAGTCTGAGAATAAACCACTTGAAGTTTTTGCAATAGGATATTTTCCTATTTTCATATACTTGAACTGACTTGGTAAATAATCAAAGTGTGTAAACCATCTGTCTGCTTTTTAGCTTCAGGTCCTCCCTCACATAACACAGAAATGTGTCTTAAAAACAAAAACAAATAGTTGTTTTGAAACATACGGGTAGTCTAGTATATTTAATATATAAATGTCTGTCTGTGGATTCAGGGATTGGATTGTAACTTCACTGGTGTTTTGTAATTGCAGGAACAAATTGTATTTCCTGTTTTGGGAAAATGATGCATACCGCCCTTTTTAATTCTGCAGGAGTTTTTGCAACTTGAGTTTTGTTGTTTTCAGAGATTCTACTGGTATCTGGACCAAAGAATCCAAACATGTTCTTTTGAACAATTTAGCCTAATTTTCAACACTTTCAAACAATTATATTTTGCTACATTTTTCTTTAAATGTATAGTTATAATAAGGGAAATGTACCAAAGACAGATCAGCAGTATTTAAAGCTGCTGTATGAACTGACTTAAAGTCATATTTTATTTAGTTTAGTTTTATTTTATTATCACTCTTTTGTGCTTTACAGTGAAGACTTTTAAAAGACACCAAAACAGGGTCCAATAACAGTTACTGAAATTCTTTTTTATTCATTATAAACCAGTTTCAGTCAAGACCAAAGATGAAAGTAAGGGCAGCATCAAAGCACATTGTCACATTTACTCACATGGATTTAAAAAAAAAAAAAAAAAAACATACATAAATGCACTTTCTTGGTTTACAATGTTAAACACAGCATGCACCTGCTAAAATATTGCAGAAGTTGATTGAGATGCTCCATGTTGATGCTGACAAAGTGTCTTAAAGTCCTGTCTTTTCTGAAATGGTCACAACTGTATTTGAATAAAATAAACTGTCATGGAAATTGCCATATCTTTGTATCTAATCCTATAAATTGTGTGTATTTAACAATTCCAATAAATACAACAGTAAAAACGGGCCTGTAGTAAGTGTTATTGCAATATTATTTGAAATAATGATATTCCATGTTTTAGGTAAAAACATGTATAACTTTCATGAATAAAGAAAATGTATTACCATAGTTAAAAATAGATGTACAACTCTACCGAAGGCATTAAAGCACAGTCATTTTAAGGTTTTTCAGAAGTGAATATGATGGCCAAATGTTGGACATTAATGTCAGTGACCTTTATTTGTGTTCAGTGAACATCAGTTTCCATGCAGATGTGGCCAGATATTCTCCAGCGCTCACTCCTGCTTTTCACTGAGCTTTTCTCTCCTGTTTTCTCTGTTTTGCAAGGTTTCTGAACTGTCTGATGAGGAATGAGGACATCAAAAACCAGTCTGGCACCAGTACTGACATGGCCATGCTCTGTAGGATGATGAGAAATCCAGTTAGGGTGTTCTGAGGATCCAGTTGAATTCATTACATTTGTGTTTATATTACCTGGAGGGCGTGGGACAAACAGCCACTAGTGTAGGTGGAGTAACCCACGGTGTTCAAGGCATCGTGGGCAAATACTGGAGCACTCTTCACTATGCAGTTTACTGGCAAAGTGGTCATATTGGTGGACACCAGGAAAGGGACCACACACTGAGAAAAAATATGCTCATTATCATTAGTTTTTATTTCTACAAGGATTAAAAAATATGTGATTTATAATTAACAGCCACCAGCGACTAAAAACATCTACTGATATAAAATGTTTAGTGACCTTTGGACCACTAACCCTATCAATGCATTCAGATACTTAAAGCAAACAGCAGTTTTTCAGCTTTTCAGCTGCATCAGATATGACTCATGTTCTGCAACATTCACCAAAAAGATCCATGTAGTTTGACAAACACATGCTGGTCTTTACAGTCAGCTAATGATGCACTTTACAGAAAAAGCCACTTTTGTTTGAGTTTTCTGATACAGTAACCTCTGAATGTACTGATTTATTAAAAGCTCCATAGTTGGGAAGTCAAATAAAAGTGAAAAATGCATGGGACAATCTTATAATAAATGGTGTTCAATCATTTTAAAAGGTTTGTAGAGCTCTCATTCTGAGATTACCACAAATATAGTTGTGAATATGTTTGTGTATCAAAAAATAAAATAAACAAAAAAACAAAAAAAAGAAAGTAAGCTGTGACAAATGGTAAAATGCTGCACACACAGGAACCTCAATGTAATGAGGGCTGTGTGTGTATATA
>JAPSES010000044.1:14828483-14840964 GCA_029822895.1 Maxillicosta whitleyi | reverse complement strand
AGATAGAGAGATAGAAAATGTCAAGTATTCTGCAGCTTTACATACAGTACAAAACAGACAGACCAGAACACAAACACAACAGTGGGTTAGTACCAGGTTGACATTAGGGTTAGTACATATACTCAAAAAGATATTTGCAAACAAACTGCTCTAAAAGGGCTTCTTGTACACTGTAAATAAGGATGCAGTTATATAAAGTGCAGTAGTGATATAAAGTGAGGCAGTGATCTAAGTGTAAATATAAGAGAGACATAAAGAGATGGTTGTATGGTGTGATATTTTATGTTATGATCTTAGAGTAAATGTGACTATTTAAAAAATAAAAACCAAAGGTTATAAACAGGATTTTTAATACATCAAAAATCCTTACACAACCCCCCCCCCCCCCCAAAAAAAAAAAAAAATCAAAACATATCAGTGGAACAAAGGGTTCAATAAGTAAATGTGATGAGACTGTGAGAAAAAAAAGGAATATGAGAATGATGACTTTTTATGCAAGTTCTGTTGTTTGATTACAGATTACAGTTTATTTTTTTTAGTATATATTTATATATTTTTTCTTAAGATTTTTACCTTTACTGCATACAATACTTTTATACCATTTGTTCCAGTTGCAGCTCCACCACTGGTGTGTTAGTCGCACTGTCAACATGGCGACGTCTGACATAAGCAGCCATTTTGAAAAAGGGCAGAATCCTTTCTTTGTTCAGACGGTGCAAAATAATGTGAAAAGTATTCTTTCATGAATTCATGCTATATATATTACCAGGTTTACATTAAAAACGTTTTTTTTTCCCTTATGAAATTAAAATGTCTACACTGCAAGAATCTAAATCTTACCAAGTGTATTTTTTTTTTCATTTCTAGTCGAAACATCTCATCACATTTAAAATACAATATAATCACCTAAAGAGTAAATTTTCAGTGTGATATAAAAACTCATTTTTAGACAATAGAGCTTGAAAATCTTATTTGAAGAAACCGTCCCAAGATAATTTTCACTTGTTGGCAGTGAAACAAGTGAAAATTATCTTGGTTTGGTTTTGATTTAAATGTGATGAAATATTTTGCCTAGAAATGGGAAAACTACACTTGTTAAAAATGTTGATATTTCCACTGTAGGATTTGTAGCTCAAAATAAAACCCGGCAGATGGCTGCAGACATCACAGCCAAAAACATACCACACTAGTTTCAGAGAACTCTCTAAATGTAGAAGTGAAGTAACAGTGTTAATACTCCATGTGTTTTGCCAAAGTTCATCCGAGATATTTCAAGCACCTCATGCAAATTTACAGAGCTAGTTTCACCGTTCTGAGGACATACAGGGCTTACTCCTCCAAAAAAAGGACGTCTGAGAAGATATCAAGTGATTGACTGAGATTGGAAAGATACACTGCATCTAAATGTAGACATCTAGACCAGATTTAGCTCCATGATTCTTAGATTTCTAAACTCTGTGTCCTGCTAATCAGCTTTCTAAAGCCAGGTGATTAATTCTAGATACAAAGAATTGCAGTGTAACTCTACATGACCCCTGTGAGACAGGTGGATGCTGATAAGATTGACCATCACACCCTGTTAAAAACAAACAAACAAATAAATAAACTTGATAAGATTGAAGTCCTGGTCAGGGTTTACGTCTGTACCTTTAAGATGATTTAATTCTATCTGTTCTTTTTATTTCCTGGAGGCAGTGATGCTCGGGCTTGTGACGTGCCAAGGGAAGTCCCATCCGTAAAGACAGACCTATTCTGCCCCTTACCACCAAAGACGTCCCACTCTCCTCCTCTGTGAGCCTCAGAACTACTGTGTGACAAAATGGCCAGTCACAAAGATCCTCGTTTTCTGCACAACCTTTCCTTCCACCCTCGATGGCAGCACAATGTAATCAAAATTAAACAAAAGAGACTTGTTAACACCTACCACAGCAGAATCTGGTGTGGGCGTAGTTTATTTCAATCACAATCATTGTCAACGTCATTATCATCACCGTCGTTGTCGTCTGCATCACCTCTGCCATTGACCCCAGTGCAGTGCTCCAAGAGCTGGCCGGGGAAATGGTTCCTTCTCTTCTTCCTCATGGTTTCCTTTCTGCCATCTCAAGCTTGGGCAACGACTTTCAAGGTGGCCCTGGTGGGACCTTGGACATGTGACCTCTTATACTCCAAAGCCCACCCTGACCTGGCAGCCCGCCTTGCAACTAGTCGCATTAACAAAGACCCCTACCTCAACAAAGGCTATTGGTATGACTACACGCTGATCAACGAGGACTGCAAAGCGTCCCGTGCACTTGCTCGATTTGCTGAGCTGGAAGGCTACGGTTCTGCTTTCCTGGGCCCAGCCAACCCAGGCTACTGCTCCTCAGCTGCTTTGTACACAAAAGAGTGGGAGGCTGGAATTTTTTCCTGGGCATGTCTTAAACCTTACATGAAAGACAGCGGGATGTATCCCACCTTCCTTCGGCCGATGCCACTCTCATCCCAGGTGATTTTCACTGTGCTGAGGTACTTTAAGTGGGCCCACGTTTCCATAATCTCAGAGGAATCAGACATTTGGGAGGCTACGGGGCATGAGCTGGCTTCATCACTGAGAGCCCTGGGCCTGCCTGTTCACCCTGTGGTCACCATGGAGTCCGGCAAAGATGGAGCCAGGAAAGCCCTGACACAAGTACGGGAGGCAGACCGGGTTAGAGGTGAGTCAGAGGAGAAGTCAACTCGTACATACAACATATTCATCCCATTCATGGATCATGCTGACAAACTATTTTGTGTGTCTCCCCTGTGTGTTTGTGCAGTGGTCATCATGTGCATGCCCTCTGTCCTGATTGGTGGGGAATCCCAGTACCAACTCCTGACCACAGCCTTGGACATACGCATGATTGACCGTGGCTATGTGTTTATTCCATATGACACCCTCCTCTACGCTCTGCCCTACAATGGTGCATCGTACCACATGCTGGGCAATGACACCAAGCTGCGAAAAGCCTATGACGGGGTCCTCACTATCACTATGGACTCTGGTGAACGCAACTTCTATGAGGCCTTCAAAGATGCTCAGGACAGCTATGAAATCCGCTCTAGCACCCCACCAGAACAGGTGAGAATCAATGTTAAATCTAGAAATAACAAAGATTTTACATCACAAAAGAAAATATTGTCATGCATGTAACCGTATGTAGCAGTGATGGAATATTACCACTAATTCGTGTCTTTTTTTTTTTTTGTCTGACAGCTGTAGTTACTTTTCACATTGCAAATTTTTCACACTCTTCTTATACAGTGAGAACCTCATATCTCTGTGATGTACAGAAGGATTTAATATGCCTATGGGTTCAGAGAGTGGTCCCCTCTTAGATGAAATAAAGTCTAGAAACCCTCTTGAATTAACAGGAAAATGCATTGACAAAAGCTGAAAACAGGTCTGTTAGAGATTCTCACAGAACAGTGACATCACAAACATATGATGATGTTATGGAATATGACGCATTGCTGTTGATTAAACTATCAACAGTGGAAAAAATAGATAAAAAAATGAAATAAGATTTTAAAAAATGTGATAGAGTTGATAAAGTGAGCGTAGTCTTTTACAGTAGAGTAACTACTTTATTTTCATACTTTCTACTGGTAATACTTCATAAGAATTTTACTTCAATAACATACTGTGGGTTAGAAGTAGTTGTGCTTATGGAAAGAATTTCGATAAATCATCATTAGTATCAATGAAATATTTGCACATTCAATAGCACACTGAAGTAAAATGTGTTTTTATGTCATTTTTCAGGTTTCTCCATTCTTCGGCACCATTTACAACATGATGTACTACATAGCTATGGCTGTTGAACAGGCCCGTACCAATGAAGGACGCTGGGTAACTGGTGAAATCCTCGGTAACAGCAGAGGAGGCTTTGAGTTCAATGGTTTCAATCAGCCCTTGAGGGCGAGCAAATACGACGGAGGGATGCAGGCTCGTTACGTAGTGCTGGACTACAGCGGCATGGGCGGAACTCTGTACTCCACCCATGCTCTGGATGCTGCACATACAGATGGACGGACGGGGGGCTTGAAGTATCTTGGACGTTCAATCCATTTTGCAGGCAGCACGCCATATACAGACTCAAGCTGCTGGTTCAGTCCGTACTTTGCCTGTTCTGGAGGTGACTGTACAAGGACTGCACTTACTACATTACATTGCATTTATCAGTGTATGTGTGCATCCAATCTGACTTTGTGTTTTGTCTTTTTCAATAGGACTCGATACGGTTACTATCTTGTTTCTTTTGCTTTTCTTCATCATATTGGCTACAGGAGGATTTTACTTCTTTAAGCGTTTCAAGTGAGTAGAACGTTAGGCCATCATACAGTATATAATCTGATGTATTATTTTATATGGTTTACAAATAAAAACAACACATTTTTCATCTGTTCAGGAGAATGGGCAGAGTTGGATTCAGTTTTGGAGGCAGTGGTAACAGTGGATCCTCAAAGGTGGTCCTGACCCTGGATGATTTGGTATTCATCAACACTCAGATCAGCAAAAGGGTCAGTTGTGTTTTTCTTAGTGTGTTTTTATGGTCTCTGTATATTAAAAATACATGTTCTCTATACTGATCCCTGTTCTTTGGTTTCTGTGTGGGTAGAAACTGAACGATGAAAGCATTCTGAAAAGTCAGCTGGATATGAAGACGCCTCATCACTCTGTTTCCGGTCGCAGCTACTTGGCCTCCACGCCGGACAGCTCAAACGTTGCTGTCTTTGAGGTGAAACCAACAGGAATATTAGTCTTGCATCAATACACATAAACACTTTTATTTCTCAAGATTTGTCCAACTCACTCATTATTTTTGTGTTTGAACATCCCAGGGTGATTGGGTTTGGTTGAAGAAATGTCCCAGCGGTACAGTGTCAAGTGTCAACGGCATCACAGAGGACATCTTTGTCAGAGTAAGGCCATTTTTCAAGGATGGGGAAAAACATCATTGAATTAAATGTATTTAATGTGTTTTGGTTGTCTGGTGTCTTAAGTGCTGTTTCAGATTTAAAAACAATAAATGCCTTAAAAAAAAATTCCATTCTTCTCACAGTTTTGGTGATTTCATTGTCTTCCTTTCAGCTCAGGGACATGAGGCATGAGAATCTAAATCTGTTCTTGGGTCTGTTCTTTGACTCTGGGATCTTTGGGATTGTGACCGAACACTGTACTCGTGGAAGCCTCGAGGATTTGCTCAACAATGAGGATGTGCGTCTCGACTGGATGTTCAAGTCGTCCCTGTTAATGGATCTGATCCGGGTAAGACAGACAAAATGATCGACTCTTATTCTTTACTGCCCATGTTTCCATGTTTTCTTGACATTTCATCACACATGTCATGCAAATACTTCTCAGGGAATGAAGTACCTGCATCATCGGGGTATCATCCATGGCCGACTCAAATCCAGAAACTGCGTGGTAGACGGACGCTTTGTGTTGAAAGTGACTGATTATGGATTCAATGAAATACTGAATACCCAAAACATCGACACTGAGGGTGAAAAGCCAGAGGGTGAGTTTGTTATTTTATTAAAACAACAAATTTTCTCAGAATTTTACTCATACGCTGGAGTTTTTGTTTCTTTATTTTCATGTTTTGTTTTTTTTTTACATTTTTGGCCACAGATTTGCTTTGGACAGCTCCAGAGCTGCTTCGAAATTCTAGCTTGAGAAAGAGGGGCACTTTCTATGGTGACGTCTACAGCTTCGCCATCGTGGTTCAAGAGGTCATCTCTCGCTCTGCACCTTTCTGCATGCTCGATATGCCCCCCAAGGGTGAGTTATTCACCATTACTGAAAATGGAAGGTATATTAGTGTTTTAATTTTACTTCTTTATTGCTAATTTATACGCATAATTACACAACATACCCTGTCTTGCCAAAAAAATAAAAATAAAAAATTAATTAAAACCCTACCTGGATGAAGTTGTGCAAGAGTGGTTCATGGAGCACAAGATATCACCTTCACAGATAGACTGTCCTACACAGAGCCAAGACTTGAATCATATTGAGAATCTAAGAAAGGTGATGCATAAGATGTTAATAATATACAATATTTGTCAAAAATTGATACCACTTATATTAGAAAGGGCTGTTTTGTTTGTTTGTTTGTTTTTTACTTTGATTAAGCATCACACAGCATGAATAATGTGTCTTATTTTGAAAACTAAAGGTGTCCCAATGAAATATTGTGTGCATGACTGTTTTTTCAGGTCAGGCAGTGTATAATTGTACACTGTTGCCCATGAAGTTGGATTAAAATAGTTTTACCTCTTCTAATGCAATGATTGTGACAATGTGCTTTATTCTCAATAGATCATCTGTATCTGGGACTCGTACTTTTGTGTGATCAAAGCTGATTATTGATGTGTATGAGTAGAAATAAAAAGAGGAATGTGTATGAAACCAAAATTATTGCAAGTTTATCGAGAAGTGTGTCATTATTAGGAGTTGAGTTCTGTTTCATATGACTGCATAGTCAAAATTAATATGTTTGGCTGCCGTCGTCTTGAGCTTATTTCTAGTTTGCGTTATAATAATTCCCCGTTCTTTGTCACATTTCATGTCTGTGTCATGACAGAGATTATCGGTAAGGTCAAAGATCCTCCTCCCCTGTGTCGGCCGACTGTATCCGTGGACGAGGCCCCACTGGATGTGATACAGGTGATGAAACAGGCCTGGAGCGAAGACCCAGAGAAGAGGCCGAACTTTGAGGATATCTTCAAACAGGTAGAAACCAGACTATTCCATATATGTTTTTTTGGACTACAAACCCGTACTGTACATTAAGTTTCTGCACATTTACTTTTCCAGTTCAAGAGCATCACAAAGGGAAAGAAGACCAACATTATTGACTCGATGCTGCGCATGTTGGAACAGTACTCATCTAATTTAGAGGATCTCATTAGAGAGAGGACAGAGGAGCTGGAGGTAGAGAGACAGAAGACTGACAACCTGGTGGCTCAAATGTTGCCCAAGTGAGTATCAACAAACGAATGTCTGACACATTAGAGCCACTTGATGAAATATATTGGGTGTGATTTATCTCTACATGCCTTTAGTGTGTCAAAGTAATTACATTAAAATGCAAAAAGTAATTGATCAAGGGAGTGATGGGAAATATTTTTTTCGCTTCCTCAGGCAGGTCAAAGGTCATGGTCAGTAACAGCTCAGCACCCCTGAAGTTGAATGGATTAGGAGTTCAGTTAAATCTTGTACTGTGATACAGCAGTGGTTTAAGCCTGTTTAGGGTTACACACAGTTATCAATATTAGGTTTTCAGGTCAGATGGACTATGTACAAGCATGCAATCAAAAAAAAAAAAGAAGTACTGTGAAAAAAAAACAGCATTCATTTTTCAGAAAGTTAGATTTTCCCCTTTCTTTTATTTTTCATTTTTTTGGATGTTTTGGATTGGGCCCCTTAAACATGGCTATGTATTTGTTGTTCTGCATTAGCAATAATGTGTGTAATAATGTGTATTTCTCCCAAGCATAGGATGATATACTAAGTAATTTAAGCACTTTTTTTTTTTTTTACCAAAATCCAGATGCATTTCCAGAGCTTTGACTTGTTGAATCTCATGTAAATTAATCTATTTATCTGCCAGAAAAGAATGTCTTAACTGTTTTGTATTTTAATGATGATATTATTTTAGATTTATATTGAAAATACATATGAAACAGAGAATTATACTTATGTATGCCAACCCTCTTCCTCTTTCAGGTCTGTGGCCCAGGCCCTCAAAACTGGAAAACCTGTGAAGCCTGAGCATTTCAGTGAAGTCACGCTGTATTTCAGTGACATTGTGGGTTTTACGACCATCTCAGCTCTCAGCGAGCCCATCGAGGTGGTCGACTTACTTAATGACCTTTACTCACTCTTTGATGCCATCATCGGATTGCATGATGTCTACAAGGCGAGTGGGATCATGCATTGCTCACCTACTTTTATGACTACTGAGTGGTGGCTTTAATTGATTTCTTTTCATTTTCTACTTATGTCGTAGTGATGGTATTTTACATTTCTACTAAAACCTACACTGAACACAATTCTGTTTGTTTTAGTTGTAAAAATAAGTCTAATGGATACGCTTATGGTTTCAGGTGGAAACTATTGGAGATGCCTACATGGTGGCATCAGGAGTCCCTGCCAGGAACGGAAACCGTCATGCAGCAGAAATGGCCAACATGTCTCTGGACATCCTCCACTGCATCGGGACGTTCAAGATGAGGCACATGCCTGACTTAAAAGTCAGGATTCGTATTGGGCTGCATTCTGGTGAGTAACATCTTCTTCCCTTTGGCACCATAACAACACTATCAAACACTGTTGTGACATTGTTGACCATAAATAGGTTTGGCACAAAAGTGTAATAAACCTTTATCTCTATGTCTATAAGTCGTTTCAAAGTAATGCTTAATACAGCTTCCCAAGCTGCTGAGGCACGGAGGTATTTTTACCTCCTTTATCCTCGTCTGGAACTCATTCCTAGGACAGTGAAATGTTATCCACTTAGAGTGGTGTCATCCAATTAACACACTGCACACTTTATTTCATACCAATTTCTTTGAATTTATTTGGGTTTTACTGAACACAGCACTGATGTGGCGCATCATACAGTATATGTTTTTTTGTACTCTAATAAAATAAATAACATTATAAGGATGTAATACAAAATCAGTGCATAGACTACTGTTTGCATAAAGGCTCAGATGCATGGAACTCATAAGATATGAGGTTTGAATCCTCATATATTGCTTGTGTCTTCACCTTCTTTTTGTGTATTTCTGTGTATGTCATTATTCACAGGCCCAGTCGTAGCAGGTGTGGTGGGTCTAACAATGCCTCGGTACTGTTTGTTTGGAGACACAGTCAACACAGCATCTCGTATGGAGTCCACAGGGTTGCGTGAGTATCTGAAAAATCATCACATACATCACATGAGAGCAGTATTATATTTGTTAAAAATTTAAAACCTATATATTATTTACGAGGACAGGTGTAAGGCCGTTTGTGTGCATGCAGCTAGAGGCTAAACGCAGCTTTAAGCAAGCAGTACTTCCTAATCCTTTAAGGCTATCAGCAGAAGGCCAATTTGAAGTTTCTGTGTAGATGTCGTCACTGATACCTTTGCCCTAGCTGTCCTCTTTATGGAGATCATTAACTATGAGCAAAAGTATTGATTCTACAATTAAACTTGAAAAAAATATATTTTATTTGGAAAAAAATGTACAGGCAGTAGTTCAGTTACTTACATTTGGACTGTGTTAGCTTCAGTATTTAAGATGTTTACATTATCTATAATTGTATAGATGGAGGGATTATTTTCATGTCAAGGAGCAAGAAATAATGGCTGCCAGTCTAGTTCCACCTAGTGGCTAACTGCAGAAATGATGCACATTTTTTGTAATTTTTTCAGACTAAAACCACTGCAGACATGCATAAATACTTTCTATATGTTTCTGATGTAGCTTACAGAATCCATGTCAACCAAAGCACAGTTGACGTCTTGAATAGCTTGCAGCTAGGATACAAGATTCAAGTCAGAGGCCTCACGGAGTTAAAGGTAAACAAAAAAATCAATTTCTGAAAAATACATCACACGCTTGCATGTTATACACATATGGCATATGACCTTGTACCACAACTTTAAAATGCAAATAATTAATGTGTTCTAGGGAAAAGGCATTGAGAACACATTTTGGTTGGTGGGGAGGGAGGACTTCAACAAACCTCTGCCTATTCCACCAGACCTTCAGGGGTAAGAGCGTTATTCCCACATGTCCTCATACACGTACATGTCTGCACTATATTACACTGCATCATGTTTAATATGGGAGGTGTTACGATCAGTGCAGTATATAAAAGCTGATATTTTGTGTTACAGGGGAAGCAATCACGGTATCGGTATAGATGAGATACCTGTGGACAGAAGACAAAAATTCCTGGATCGACAGAAGAAGATGGGCTAGCCTGATAGTTCTGACATTTTTGGAGCACTTCCTGAGTATCTTTGCCTCTAACTGAATGAATATGCAGAGAAATGCATGACTGTTAAGTGGAGAATGCATGTTTAAAGGAAAAAATTACATCCACAACTGGTTCAGCTCGAATCCTTTTCTGATCACAAAAATATTAAGCACTCTAAAATAATCTGTATATTTGTTGGTTTTGTAGCTTATAACTGTGAAGGTAAATATACAATAAGCCCTGGCTTGGAAATGTTTTTAACGAAGCATTTTTTATGTTTAACTGACATTTTTTGGGAACATGTAGCACAGTTAAAAGTACTCAGAGCAGACAGTGCATTAAGCTATTGTGACAGGTGAACTGGTATCATAATGCTGGTGAACTTGCTTTTTCATCTAACATTTATACATTGTAAAGATAATGGAGAGATTTAATACTGAACAGTTGAAGGGTTAAAGCTAATACTCCTGCACATTTTTCTCTCAGGTATATTAGAGTCTATTTTGTTCTTGCTTTAGGAGCATTAGCCTTTTAGAAAAGTATTAAAACAGGATTAATACTTTTTCACAGTAATAAAAGCTTGAAAGTTCAGGACAGGTCGGTCAAGCTTGAGAGCTCAGGCAGAGAAAAGCTTTTGGGGTTTTTTTTTTTTCTTTTTTGGAGCTTTTCAGTAATTGTTTTCGCATTTGATGAACGAAGCCATATTCTCTTAAAAACATTCAGTATGTAATTGTGCACAAGAACAAAATTATGAATACAAATGTAAAACGAAACACAGTGACTTCTAATCAACATATTGTGAAAAGGCAGTTGATTTGCTTGATGGTTCTATTCACTTTAATCTGCCGGCTCCATTTTAGTGTATGTAAATGTTTTCTCGAGAAAAAAATAACCTCAAAATGACAGTTTAAAGTAGCTGTGTAAAATAAAATGCTTGAACTATATACCCTGGAAGCATTTGAGTAGAAACATATGTAAAGCTGAAAATATTTACTGGTAAATAACTCTAAAAAGTCTCTTGGCCCACATGTCAACAACTGAAAATACTATTAAAGCATGAGCCATTATTGTTTATCCTACATGTAGTCTATTGTGCCCTATTACTGAAGGATGTTGCAGACGTTATTGAACGTACAGCGAGCTGCGTGTCTACAGGGTCTTAATAGGGTAGCATTGGAAAAACCTCATTTCATGTCATATACGGTATCTCTACTGAAATGCAGAATGTCGGAGCCAGCTGGCTGAGAAGATCATTTGCTTCAACAGATTGAGCCTTTTTGTGTCTATTGACGTACTGTAGTGGAAAATGCTGTTTGTTTTTTTTCTTTGAGCTTTTGTTTGTTTAATATGAAGGACCCCAAACAGCAGTATCTGAAGGTCCACTGGAAACAAATCAAACCCCCTCTCTTCTCCAACCCCAAGGCCGCTAAGTTGCATTTAAAAAACTATGAGGGGAGAAGGGCATGCATATATAAATATATATATATATATATATATATAGAGAGAGAGAGAGAGAGAGAGAGAGAGAGGACAGTCTGCTCATTCACTTCTCTTTGGCCTGGGGGAAGCGTACTGTATATACTGTAAATTTGTACATAGTTAGTTTGTTTTTGTGTCCTGCAGGGATAGGGACTTTTTAGTGGAGTGTTTTCTGCTTGGGTTCCCTTTACCCCCCAACACAAAGGGAAATATCAACAAAAGATGAGAGTCTAATCGCAGTGAATTCAACAAGGATTTTCCACTCAACACTGTTCACTCCCTCTAATTGTAAGCTGCAGCTCTGATACCCAAGTAACCATAGGCAGACAATGTCGGCATGTGATTTGCATCTGGCAGGAGGTGTTTTCCAGGACACACTTTTGACCATTTCCAACATGAGCCAGCTCGTTACAGTAGGTCAGGGTGTAGATGAAGAATGTTCATTCAGTGTATTGGTTTGCTTGGTCTTTCACACTGTTAAGCGTTTATAGCACCAGCCCTGGCTCTTCATGCACAGTTAAACCTCTGATGAGAAATACAAGATTCTGAACTGACATCAAGAATGTGTATATCTGAAGAACAAAACTCTTATTTATTGCATAGATAGGACCTACTTTATTTTTTTTTTTTTATTTAGACTTTTAATCAACTTGCCAAATAGATAGCAATTCTCAAAATAAATGAACTGTGTTGTTCATTTTGAAAGTGTTCTCATTGGGGTTCTGTAAATAAATTATTGTTTTAGTGAAGGTTTTGTCCTCTTTTTGTTTGTTTTATTGCCTTCCTCTCAGTTTATATGCGATGTAAGCTATTTCCCCAAATGGTGCACTGACAATTCTCAGCCCAATAAATAATACAGTCAGAGGAGGCCAGTAAATCATAAAAAACACTTACATTTTGAAGTAGCAGCTGTAAATTACCTTGACATTAAATAAAAACAAAACCAAAAAAAACACACTTTGACTTCTCAGCATCAGTAATATTTCACTCAAATATATGGAA
>JAPSES010000044.1:14814166-14828383 GCA_029822895.1 Maxillicosta whitleyi | reverse complement strand
CATTAAATAAAAACAAAACCAAAAAAAACACACTTTGACTTCTCAGCATCAGTAATATTTCACTCAAATATATGGAACCAAGTGAAGTTGGACCGATATTTCACCATAAATACCTGCAAGTTACACTTCTTACTAACAAGCTTTTACTTAATTTTTACTGAAGTGGAACAATCCAATAAAATGAAAGAATTACTGTACATAATGCAACTTCTCATAAATATACTGCACATCATAAACAAACCTCTGAGTGTCACCAAGTTAATGCTGAAAGCCAATAAGGATAAATCCTAACTCAGTCTGAAACACAATGTCTGACGCTGCATTTAAGCTGCAACACTGCAACGGTTTTATAGATAGTAACAAAAATCAATGTTTCCCACTGAATTAGAAATGTAAAGATAGTGACTACTTCTAAATGCATGAGAATACAAGGTTTTTGTTGTGATTTTGTGAAGTTATTCTAATATAATAATCTGATCATGACCATAAATCAAAATTAATATGAATTTGAATAATTTTATTTCAGTTCCACACAGAAAATGTATCATTTCACTGAAAATTTCCTCATAGTCACTGACTGAAAAAAACAAACAAACCCTGAAGCCTAAGGATTATTTTTGCTCATCTTATTTTCATCCAGTGAATTGTCTGAAATACCAACAATACCAAAGAAATATATATTTAAAAAAAATTATAAATAAGTCAAAATTAATTTGTTGTAATCATTTTACATCAGTTTTCCATTTTAAGACTTTTTTTGATCAACACAGAGTGACACAAATGCACCTCACAACATGTATTCGTTTTGTTACTTCAAAAACAGAAGCATATCTAGATTTTACATTTATTCTCATTTTGCATTTTGCAGAGAAATTCAAATGATGATTCTCTGAATTAAAAAATATCTGAATAAAGATAGGGAGACTAAAAAAAAAACCCATTCATGCAGCTGTTTTAACTTCCTCTATGAGATCGACAGCTGTATACAGTTAAAAAAAAAAATTAATAAAATAATTATGCTTTCATTCAAGGGATTATTTTTATGTAAAATAAGGAGCTTAAACATAAAATATCTATATTTAATGTACTGTATAAAACTGGGATTAGTGTGTCAATAATAACCAGCTTTATTTGTTATTCTGTTAGCTCTTTCTGGAGTTTATTTATAGAGTCATTGTTTATTTAACACAGTTTGACACACATGACAACATAAGTGAACAGTGCAGACATGTCTTACTCAATAAATACTTTGTTTTTTATAGATATTGATATAAATTTAGATCATTTATGTTTACCATGGTAAATATCCATAATCGCTCATGCACTCTTTCATTTTCAAGTCCATCTGTGTTTAATTTTACTCCATAATTTGCCTCAATAGCTTAAAAACGGTTGATGTTGTTTTATTTAGTCATATAGACTAAGCATATCTGCAGTGACCAGGATCATTCCCTGCTGACATCAGTTCACTGAGGACAAGCAATTCTTATTTTTGCTACTTACAAGGTTTGCTACAAGGCCAATTTGATCAGCTGGACAGGTTGCTATGGTGAATCTTCCTGGGATTTTGGTGCAAACACACACCTGAGATCAGAGCTTTGACCATGAGACATCACCCCTGAAGCCCATGTTCATGTTGTGCAGTTTGTTGAGTTGGACTTTAATATTTGATGCTTTTCTGTGAGTCAGGATATAAATCAATATAAATACTTTAGTCTAAAGTGCAAAGTCAAGCGAGCACTAACCTTGTACACTCAGTGAGTCCTGGAGCTTTTAACTATAAGTAAACCTGTTGACATTAGGAGAAGGTGTCACTGCACAAAAAAACAATGTCAGAATAATTTACTTTAATTTCCAGTGACGTATTTCTTGACGCAAATAATTTGGGTGAGGTCAAATAAAAAAGAAGCAGCACATTAGACATGGATAAAATATTACGCCATAAATATTATCTCTAAATCTCATATTATATAAAATCTGCACAGCTTCACTGACTGGACTTTAAAGAACATTATAGCTGTTTTTTTTTTTTTTAGATGATCAACTGTAAATGGCTCCATAACATTCAACAATTCATTGTAGCTGCACTTGTTCTAGCTGCATAAGCTCTGACCTCTCAAACAGCAGGTTCTGCAGCTGTTTTCCTCTCTTTTGTACAGTCAGTGGTGGTGGGGATGTGGGGTGGGGTGGGGGGGACCCACTGATAACTGCAGAACACATGACATGAGCTGCTTGTTCACCCACATGATTATAACACAGTTTTTTTCTCGGCTGAACACCGTGTTCCTCTGCGCATCTCATCAGTCCTGAGGCCCCCCTGACATTTGACTGGCACCGGCTCGGAGGTGCCAGTCTGGGAGCAGAAGATCCGCCAAGGTGCACGAAGAGAGGGAGAGAAAAAACAGGAAAATGCTGGATGGATTTCAGAATAAAAGCACACGAGGGTGTTTTTTTTTTTTTTTGTTTTTTTTCCTGATCTCAATAATCACTAATAATCAATAAGCATGCCATAGCCTCTGTGAGTGATCAAACATGCATTGGTTTTTAAGAAAAATATTATTAGAATATTTTATTTTGGTAAAAATCATTTCAAAGCCATACAACTATAAAGAGATTTGCTGATGATGCAAATAGGTTATTTTGCAGTTACATTTTATAAACAAGTTTACATCATCATTTATTTTAATTTTAGTCTTAAAAACTTACAAATGCTTAATTTAGATGTAGATGGAAGGTATTTGTAGTGATTTGGGAGTTTGTGGTAATTGAAAACGGATGTTAATCTAAAAAGGTATCAGTAGTGAATTAGAAGAATATATTATTAACTTGTAAATTGTCTTAAATCTGGTCTTTGTCCACAGGTTCCATTATTTTCTATAGTAGACTAAGGTCACAACACAACATAGGTTTTTATTGTTCTGTTTACTGTTTGGTTTTATTCTTTCATACATATATTTATCCTATAACACATTAGAGGTATGGAGTCAAATTACTTGTGTCCAAGTTGTGCAAACTCTAGGGAGGCATCCTTGGGAGAAACATTCTGAAATGTGCTTAAGTTGGGATTTTTTTTTATTTTTTTTTAATAACATTTTTGATAATTCAAGGCAAACGAATGTTGTTAATCAATAAATACTAAATATATGTAGATGTGGTCCCATTGTTTTATGTGAAACCCTGGTGCATCTGATGTGTTGGACATGTTTGTGCAGACTCCTGGGTGGTGTCATGGGGAGGAATACTCTGAAATATACTTAACCTTACTAGTCAGATTTTGACATTCAACAGTAGTAAAAAACAAAACAAAACAAAAAAAAAACAAACAAACAAAAAAAAACCCCTATGCATCATTCTTATATCCTGAAATTTGATGACTTTTCCTAAATTTTGCCAGAACACACATATACTTATGTATAGGTGCTACAGATTTTTGGACTCTGAGGCTGGTTTGGGTGAATTTTATATATAAATCATAATGGCTTTTATGTTTTTATGTGTTATGTAAAACAGGACATGATACTGTGTGATAGTAGATGTTTTTATCCAAAAACAAGTTTGTAAAACTTAAATTAATATGCTCTTCCTGCTCTGAAACATTATATTTATATATTATATATATTTATTAATATGGGATAGTCTATTTAGACATTCTAAATAAATCTGTATTTCAATATTTGGTTAAACTCTTACAATGAGGGAAATCTTGGTCTGGATCACATTTGACCCAAACCAAAGTGTGAAGGTTTAAGAAACGAACAATTTGTAAAGGTTAAGTTGTCTTTTTTTTTTTTTTTAATTGTGAAAAAAAAAAATAAAAAAATCCTGAATCAGAAAACAATTCAACAGTAAATGTTCTTATCAAATGTCTGTAGCTCTGGTCTTTCCCTTCAGGTTCCATTGTTTTATATGACAGACTAAACCCTGGTGCATCTGATGTGTTGGACATGTTTGTGCAGACTTTAGGGTGGTATCATATTTTGAAAGGTCCTACCGGATGTGTGGACTCTATTCCTCCTGTCTTGACAGTGGTAGGAATAGACTGGGCAACCTCAGACAGGTGGAGGAGACGTCCTTAAGCAGCTGAACTGCACGGTGGTTGGACTTGATCGGGCAGGACTGGGCTGGGCTGCAGGACGAGCATCGGTGGACGCTGTGCACGGTCGGTGCGCGGATCCTCCTGCAGCCGCTGGATTCACAGCATGCACCCGTATCCAAAACATGGTTCGGCTGATTTTCCCATCTAGAGCATCCGCACACATGCTGGACACATAAATGTGGACATGAGGAGGACGGGGGATGCAGCTGCAATGGATTAATGAGGAGTACACATGGACTTTGATTTGTTTTCGTGAAATTATTGGCTGTTAATATTTCACATTCGGTCTTGGCCATGGAGAACCAGGCACCCGAGCAGCAGAACTATGAAGATGTACAGAAAAGCGGCTATCTCCGCAAGCATAAATCAATGCACCGGCGGTTCTTCGTGCTGAGGGCGGCCTCGGAGCATGGTCCTGCTCGACTTGAGTATTATGAGAACGAGAAGAAATTCCGCAGTAAATCACCTGTGCCCAAAAAAGTCCTGAACCTGGAGACTTGCTTCAACATCAACAAGCGGGCAGATTCCAAGAACAAGCACATGATAGTCCTTTATACCCGCAGCGAGAGCTTTGCCATCGCTGCAGACAGTGAGGAGATCCAAAACGAGTGGTACCAGGCAATGCTGGACCTTCAGTGCAACTGTAAGATCTGTGGAAAGTGTGATGTGGTTTTCTGTCTGTTTCTGCATCAGGCCCATCCTGCCCTAGGCTGTTTGTTCTAGATAGAGTATTTTTCTCGTCCATTCGATCATTACATATCATTTTATTTATTTATTTTTTATTTTTTTTTATTTCTTTCCTGCAGATCCAAACATCCAATCAAATCCATATTAATAGATCAAATTAAGAAACACCATTTGGACGACGTGTTTTTGTTTTTTGTTGTTTTTTTTTAACCAAAAAGGCAGGTGGATCCGACTGAAAGGGATAGACCAACACGCTATGGGCGGCATGTGCTGTGTTTGTGCAGCACTATTTCAATAAGCATTGCTTTAACACAATTCTAACCTCAGGATTATTTCACTCCAACGAAATGTAACTCGATGCATTAAATAGAAATAAGCGTTGTAATATGGAGATGGTCGGTTGTTTTGACTGGAATGCATCCCATTTCGTGTGACGGGGTGTTTTTGCATGGCGCAGTGAGCATATAGCAACCATGCAAGGGATGCATCATATAGTAGTAGCCTATCCTGGTGCACTCCGCTGGAGCCTGTGTTTTTGTTTTTCTGCACAGCTCTGACTGCCGTTCGCCTAACCTACATTTCTATTCCACGCTGCTGCTGGTAGGCAGGAGATGGAATCGTCAGTGCGCTCTCACTGGAAAATGTGTTTCTGTTGGTTACCCTCGTGTTTACGTTGTTATCCTTATGCTGGAGCTGAACACCACCACCACCACCACCTCCTCCTCCTCCCTCCCCCTCCCTCCCCGTTAACCTTTGCATTTCTGTTAGCAGACACCCAGCTCTAATGTTGTTAAATGTGGATCCACACTGATGTAGCACGGACCCCCATTTTGTTCACATTTAAAACAAGGAGATGCTGATGATTTAATAGCATTGTAGCCTACAAGTGTCCATAATGCGCATAAGGAGGTCCTTACTGCACATTAATATAAATAGTAGGTTTTAATTATTCATATGGTAATCAGGTGAAACAGATAAAATGTTTTTCGAGTCAGCTGGTAAAAACATCAGCAGTTCAGTGAAGAAGAAAACAATATACTGTACTGTGTGTATTATATATCATATTGATTTCATTTTATTACAGTGCATTATATTACAGTAAACTGTATGTTTTCCCCCACATCCTATCCTTTTTTTTAATTTTTTTTTTTTTATTTATAATACAATAATGACTGATGAACATTAACCTTCAAAGACCTAGAGCTATTTTTGTGGTGATTTCCAAATTAATTTCTACTCTACATTTAAACATTACTGATTTATCATCATTTATTAGAAAATTATCTGTATTTTCAGTGAAAATCAGGCATTTTCCTTTTATTTAATTTGCTGATTATATACTGTAGGTCGTTTAAAAAAAAAAAAAAACTCAGTATAAATTCAAAGGCTTTTTATAGAGAAAACTGAAGAAAACACATGTTTCAATCAAAATTTACTGTTCACTGAATATAAATACAGACATTTGCATCCACGGTTATTTGTTAAACTACATGGGTTTTACTGGTCAATCAGTGCTGCAGAAAATATTTCCATGTTCACCGTGAACATTTGCTAACATTTATGAATATCAAAGGAAAAAAATGCCCGATGTTGCAGAAAAACTGCATTTTACCTGAATTATTTACATATATTGATAGATTAGTGGTTTCCATGTCATTAAATATTTTAGATTAGTAGATCAAATTGGTGTTTGAGGGTTACAGAGCTGCAGTCATTAAGACTGGGAGGAATAGTTGAGTTTTTTGCAGGAATTTAATGATATTAGAAAAAAATTACTGTTAATTACACAATGCATTGTATATTTAGACATATTATTTTTGTAAATTCATTCTCAACTGATATTTCATTGCTATGATATATTATTTGCAGTGTATGGCTTGTTTTAATTAATTTGTTTTTTGTTGTTTTCCCAGGTCGAACACCTGATGACTATGGCAGTAGTGGAGAGTGCAGTTCACCTTCTCCTATTCCAACCTTCAAAGAAGTATGGCAGGTCAAGGTTTGGCCCAAAGGTCTCGGACATGCCAGGAACCTGGTGGGCATTTACCGGCTGTGCCTAACTGACAAGACTGTCAACTTTGTCAAACTCAACTCTGATGTGGCTGCTGTGGTGTTGCAGCTAATGAACGTTCGCAGATGTGGCCATTCAGAGAATTTTTTCTTCATTGAAGTGGGTCGCTCAGCAATCACCGGTCCAGGAGAATTCTGGATGCAGGTTGATGACTCGGTGGTAGCTCAAAATATGCATGAGACTCTGCTGGAGGCCATGAAGGCTCTAAGTGAGGAGTTTCGTCAGCGTAGTAAGTCTCAGTCTGTGGGAACATCATGTGGAGGAGGAACAGCTTCAAACCCCATCAGTGTCCCGAGTCGTCGCCATCATCCAAACCTCCCACCCAGCCAGGTGGGCTTCTCCCGCCGGGCCCGGACAGAAACACCTGGAACAGGAGGCAGCAGCACAAGCACGTCACCCACGTCACGCCATGGATTCCCCAGGGCGAGAACCGCCAGCATTGGGGCCAGATCAGAGGAGAGTGGAGCAAGTGCCAGAGGGACATGGGCCAGCTCCAGCCCGAGTCTTAACGGGTCCTGTTCAACCACACCAACACTGAGGCCAAAACCCACCAGGGCCCCGACACCTGCTAAGATCACCCTCAGCCTTGCACGTTATACACCTAACCCTGCTCCTTCCCCTGCACCAAGCCTGTCCTCCAGCTCTGGGCATGGCTCAGAGTGTGGCCTGGTGGGGGCAGCAGTGGGAGGCATGACAGTCTGCTCTTACCCTCGAGTTTGTCAGAGAGTTTCTGTCTCTGGTTCACCCAGTGACTACGGCTCCTCTGATGAATATGGATCCAGTCCTGGGGAACACTCTTTGCTCGTCCCTAGTGTGTCTGGACATCATGCACATGGTGAAGGCTCTTCCAGCTACATTGTCATGGGACAACGAGAGGGTCTCTTGGGCTCACATCATCGCTCCAAAGGTCGGAGGATTCTGCGCCGCTCATCCAGTAGGGAATGTGAAGCAGAACGCAGGCTGCTAAGTAAGAGGGCTTCCCTGCCTTTAGCAGCTCATGAACGACTGGCCCCGCATAGGAAAGATGAAGATGATGATGATGAAGAATATGCCATCATGTCCCAGAGTACTAACAGAGAGAGAGCTGATTTCTCAGGGGGTCTGGCACTGGGGGGTGGGCAGCAGCTTGATGTGGGAGGGGAGAGTAGAAAGAGGGCTGAAAAAAGCAGGGGAGAGGTGGAAGCAGGAGCAGCTGTGGATAGTGGCTATATGTCAATGCTGCCTGGTGTGACATCTCCTCCTGTTTCACTTTCTCTCTCGATAGGTATGTCTGATGCCAGTGCAAAACCGGGGGCAGGCGATGAGTACATGGCCATGACCCCCAACAACAGTGTGTCCCCCCCTCAGCACATCCGCCAGCCTAGCTCAGAGGGATACATGGTCATGTCGCCTCATAGCAACAGCTCAACAGACCTGCACGGATTAGGCATGTGGGATAGCAGGGCCAGCATGGAGAGCCGGGCTGCCAGTGACTACATGAACATCTCACCTGTCAGCAGCCGCTCTGCCTGCAGTACGCCACCGTCCCACCCAGAGCAACACCAACTGCAACCAAAAATGTTCAATTCTTATTTCTCACTACCACGAGCTTATCAACATACTCTCTACACTCGCTTTGAAGAGGACTTAAACAAAGGGGAGGGAAAAAAGGACAGCAGTGTGCATGATGGTGCTGGAAGGGGAGGGGGAGTAGGATACAGCAAAAGAAACAAAATCACAGTGGGCCCTGCAGGAGGCTGCCAACTCTCCATGTCTTCCTCTTCTTTCTCCTCCAGCTCAGCCAGCAGTGAAAGCCTGGAGGACAAGTCTATATCGGCAGGAAGGGGGTTGAGTTTATTAAGAACCGGAGCAGAGTACAAGAGCGCGGGAACATGCACAAAGGATGGGCGTCACCACCAAAAACGTGTTTCAAGTAGTAAGAGCCCAAAGCAACAAAGACGGGCCCGTCCAGTTAGTGTGGCATCAGACATTACAAAAGCAAACACCCTGCCCAGGGTGAAGGAGAACCTGCTTCCAGGGTCTCAGAACGTTGGTGAGTATGTCAGTATTGTGTTTAAGGAAGATGCAAAGTATGCGGGAGGAAGACGAACAGGGTCAAAACATGGACAGTCTGTCATTCATGGAACCCTTCGTCCTGTGAATCAGCCGCTCCTCTGCCATGATAACCCTGCAAACCTCCCCCGCAGCTTCTCGGCACCGCTGTCAACTTCTGCGGAATACGTCAGTATGGATTTAGGGAAGTCCTCAACCCCCACGACTTCTGTGAGGTCCACCTTCAGCACCCCACAGGGCCCACCGGCTGTTACCCCAAAGGCCCGACTTGAACATAGTACGTCCTCTCCTCTGGCAGCAGAGGGCAACGCAGGGTACAGAACAAAAGTATCGATGGCAGCGATGCCAACAGACGTCCCCACAGCATTTACAGACAGCAAAGGTTCAGATCCCAGCATTTCAGCAAGACCTGCCATCCACTCTGGTCAGCCCTTACCTGTGGAGCAGGACACAGGCTTGGGTTTTTCTCCTGTCAAGTCCTTCCAGTCGCCTGAGCGGAACAGCAGGCTGGTCCGAGGTGACCTGCAGGGACGTCGCAGCCACCTCTCAGACACATTTAACTCACCTCCCTCATTACCACGCCACCCACCATCCTCTACCTCCCTCTTCCCGGAGGGCAGCCAGGCAGCGAGCCATCGCCATGGTTTGGACTGCTCACTGTGGGAGAACGGACAGGCAGCTAGTTTGTCTGCCACACCTCCACCACAAGCCTCCACCTCATCTGCAGAACAAGGCCTTAACTATATTGACCTTGACTTGGCCATTAAGGAGAGCCCTCAAGCCGGAGCGGAGTGGAGCTCTGCTGCCTACAACATCGGAGGGAGCGCTTTGGGGAGCAGTGCTGGCTCCAGCCTCAACACTTATGCCAGTATTGATTTCTATAAGTCAGAAGAACTGAGAGCACATCAGAACAGTAGAAAGGATGGTCAAGGTAAGCACCACAGGGACCTGTATGTTCTCAGATATCAGTACTCAGAACACATCTGTGTTTTTCTAAAATGTACAGTTGTCTGATGATTTTACACTTTCAGCTTTTTGCACTTTCTGTTGAAAATGTGATTACTGGTGTCAATTTTTGGCTCAGAACTAGAAGACACTGTTTTTTTTGTAATAAGAAAAGGAGGAGCCAAGACAGTGTGGAGGAAAAATGTATGCAGTAAATGTAACAATTAGATCAAGAAAATAATGGGCAGATGCTGAAAATATTTAGAAAATAAACAAGATGAAATTACTTTAAACATGATATTTGTCTTTAATCTTAACAATTTAGTCCTAATTTGCCAATTGTATGTATAAAATAATTTGACTAATAAATGCCAATACCAGTGATTGTTTTGATTTACTGTGCTTAAACTCTTAAATACATTTTCACAATAAAAACATTTCTATTAAAAAAAATCTAAAATCAGTCTTCCAGCCCATTTTAATCCAACTGCCTTTAAATTAGCACTCATTCAATCATCATATTTATGAATCTGGAATGTAACACAATGAAATGCCATCATATTTACCCGTAGGCCCGTATTTGCCAACACAGATGTGTGACTGATATCAGTGCATCCCTGTATGAAATCCATTTCAGACTTTGCATTCTTTTTCAAGGAAAATGAAATATTAAATGGAAACAGGTGAAAGGCACAAGTGATAATGTTCGTCTGGCTGGATGGTGTTGTATTATGTGATGTGCAGAATCGACAGACAGAACTCATGTCTGGGTCTTAGTCACTCCTTCGCCTTTCATCCTCTTCTGATGTGTACCTTTGCTTCAAGCTGGTGGGCAGAACTGTGTTTCCAGGCTGTGGGTTGTCTGTAGAGTCTCTTATTATCACAAGTGGGTGTTCAGAGAGCAAAGCCAATTGATTTGTCTGCTGGTAATGAGCCATTTCACATAAATGGAGGTAGAGGGGACAGAACAGGGGCAGGTGTTTATGTTTATGTGTGGGTGTGCTAGCGACTGCAGGATTTCACATGGCAGCTTTAAGGCTTCCCTTTTGCTTACACTGCACACATGACAAAAATATAATCTTTATAGTGGTGATCGATGAACACTGATGTAACACGGTCAGAATAAATACACGTGCCAGAGGAGGAAAAGTAAATGAGACAAACAAGAGACAAAATCAAGATGATTGATTTATTTAATTTTATACAGGCTCTATTTGTTAGAGTATAATCAACTGTCTGATGATTGGAACTGGTTTATATTTATTTATGAATTTAACATGTATGACAATGAAATGAAGGCCATGTCAACATTCTGGAAATTGCTCTTTCATGTAATTTTCCACACTGGTAAATGATTTAATGCACATCATCCTTTGTAAGCTGCAAACAGTAGTTATCCCTCCTTCATTAACTGCAGTCATATTTTAATCATGCAACTCAGTATATGAAAGCAGTATATACACACAGCACGCTCTGTTTGTCGTGCACTGCACTTCATAAAACTGTTAATGAACTGCCTTCATTCTCAAAGGTCCAATCAGCACTCAAATAATGTACCTAATATGGCGTCACCCCACCTGCTTTAATTATATTTTAATTAGTATTTCAAATTAATTTTTTATTAAGACATCATAGTTAGATGTTTATTTGTGCCCTATGAATTAATTTTAATGTCATAACTCTTTCATGAGTCGTGTGTAAGTGATAGTCTAAGCAGAGCTGCTCACTCTGTCGACAGTTTGTCAGTTTACTTTGACACTGTAATGCAAAAATGGAGTGATGTAACTTTAATCTTTAAGAAAGCATATAAACGGTAAAAATCTGCACTAATGACAAACCAAAGACTCTGATGTGTTCACAGTAAAATAATAGATACATCGGTAAAGAAATACCCCTTAAACTGTCTCAAATGGAAGTATGTTTTATACATTTTACACTACCATATAAACCTAACCAGAGTGTTGAGGTTGCAGATAACTGTCCTTTGAACAAATGCTTAGACAGATTCAAAGCCACATAAACCACAGGTTGATCCATTGGCTCTTTTGTTTCAATTTTCCTTAACCCATAAAGACTCAGTGCTACTTTTGTGACCATTCCCAAATGATTTTTCTTCTATATTTAACCATTTTTGAGTGATCCGTCATCATTTATGGCAATTTTATCCTCTGTATTTTGCATTTTTCAATGTAAATCATGTATTTTGCTATATTTAATTCACTGACCATGTAGATGTTCATCAAAAGGTAGAGTAAATTAAAAGGTTATTATATCAGAAACAGAAAAAAAAAATCTTTTCAGCAAATATATCATTAACTGAGCATAAGCCTTGTGTGTCCATCCAACTCCATGGGTTTTACTGGTGAATCAATGTTGTAGAAGATGATGATGTTTCCACGTTCACTATGGAGCTTCTGAACATGCAAATGGGTCATATCCGATGACCATGAATGGATGACAAACTGCATTTTACCTCAGTTATGTACATGTATTGATGGAATTAGTGAATCAACAGGTATTACACAGTTTAGACCAGTGGATGCTTTTGGTCACCAGTGGCTGTTACCAGTCTTTATGGGTTAGTGTATAATCTGTGTTAGTTATTCCTCTGTAAAGTTACCTCATAAGTTACTGTACTGCACTGGAATTACCTGCAAGTGACGTTTTTACCATTATAACCTAAACTTAAAGTATGTAGTAGTACGACTTTATATCCCTGAACCTGATAAATCTGACACAAATACAAGACACATAATATTGACATTTGCAACACTGTGCACGAGGCCACAATCAGAAAGATAGTGTGTCATGTGATATTTACCCAAGCTGTCTGCAGGAGCTCTAGATAAAACAAAAGCAATATGCTTTTGGAAGATACATAATGAGGTTGACACTACAGATCAGGACCTTCTTCTTCCAACGTGTTGTGTGATAAGAATGAAACCACAATTAGTGAAATTGACAGTGGAAATTACATTCATAGTAAACACAGCAGATTCACTTTCCTGTGCAGAGTTTTTAACTAATTTTCAGTATCTGTTTTTGCTTTATTCCTCCAGATTGTTGATTCCCATCCTCATCTTGGATCCGAGCGTGACACCGTTGTGACAGCTCCTCTCTCGGTCTGTGAGGAAACGGTTGGCAGCCTGATCTGTTGCTACAACAGAACTATACACAGAGTCTGAAAAGTCATCAACCTGTCTGCTGGTTTCCCTCAACCAAATGTGTGCCAAACACACACACACACACACATGAACACATCTACATACAAACACACACAGACACAGGGTAAGGGTTCTTTTATCTTGTTTTGGATGAATCTGGCATTTGATGATCATTTAACTTAATACAGATAAAGGATGAGAATTGATGTGATTTGGTGAGTTCAGAGGTGACACCGTGTCCATCACTGTCAATCACGACCTGTTCAGTCTTCATTAAATCTGATGCACATGATCAATGCACTCGAACAATCATGTCAGTTCAAGAAGGCGTTCAGGGAAAACCAAAAAACATCCACCTCTGCATCCACTTGTCTAAATGTTTAAGTGTGCCACATTTCCTCAACAAATATAAAGCTTTGAAATTCAAGGCTGAAAAAGTGGCAGCTGGTACATGTACACACGTCTCAGCTGCATTTTGACACGTTTTATGTTCATTTATTAAATTAAGAGGAGAGCTGAAATACTCGTTAATTTTTTGAGTTCTTCACATATTTCTCATTATCCTTCGTTGATGTTAAAGTTAAAGCATCATCAAATGTCACTTAGGCTCAAAATAAGATGGTAGATACAGAATGACAGAGGTTCCACATTTGGTTTATTTACAGTTGTCCAAAAAAGCTTTTACTTTTTCTTGTGCTATGCCAAGGGCTTCTTAATATGCTTAATTTTTAATAAAAAAAAACTTTTTTTTTGGACAAAAACAGTTTATTTAATTGATAGAGTATTATATGAATGGAATCAGATTTTCACATAATCCGTGCAACCTATAGACGTTTAAGCTGTAATAAATCAGCCTCTAGTGGTTCCATGTGTAGCTAAAATGACAGGATTTGTTCAGACTTGACTATCAGGGTGCAGCACAGGAGTTTCTTCATATTTTAGACTGCAATCTGCATTTTCTTTTAGACAGTTGTCTTCTATCTCTGACACAAATACACATTCACTTAGGATTCATATTTATGCATCCTGTGTTTTGATGATGTATAAACATGTCCTGTCATGTCCTATCGCTGATCATCGCAAATAGTACTGACTCACAGTGGTATTTTATGGTGTTTAGTTTATTCTCCAATACAGTAGATGATGTTAGGAGTAAAATCTTTAAATCTTGCCCCACTGTCTTTGTATTCAATTTAATATTG
>JAPSES010000044.1:14793823-14809285 GCA_029822895.1 Maxillicosta whitleyi | reverse complement strand
TCCTTGTGCCATTGCCAACAAATCCTGAAAATTTCATCAAAATCTGTCCATAACTTTTTGAGTTATGTTGCTAAATAACGAACGGACAAAGACAAACAAACCCAGGCAAAAACATAACCTCCTTGGCGGAGGTAATAAAGGAAAACAGGAAAATGAATTTTTATACCTCATTTACATTGTGCATTTGCTTTTACTTGACACACAACACGGAAAAAAAAATCTTAAAATGTATCTACTGCAAACATTGTCATGATGTAAAATATGGGAGTGCTATTATGTAACATAGAATAGTGTAATTTATAGGTCCAGTTGGTGTGTAGTGATATTTCAGAACCAGATACAGGTACTTTGTAATTGTGCAAAGTGAAAATTGCAGTTTTTCCATGGTTTTTGCATATTTGGTTAAACTTGGATGCTTGAAAAAAAAAGTTATTTCAGAATGACCTGACAATTTCCTTTTAACTTTAGGGTTTCAATCTCATGGCCTAGGGGCCCATTTTGATTCAGGATTTTATTTCGTGGCCCCCTACTTGACATCATTAGTGTAGCCCACACTAACACACGTAGTTCTCAAATGCACCTCTTTGCTCAGTCCGTAGACAGTGTCATAACAGATTCTGGTGGCATTTGATGTCAATGCTTGTCAAGCTAGCCAAGCTCAAATAGTCAGGGAAGTATGAACGAAAGTCACTAAACCCTCCTGTCGTGTTCACTTCCCACCCCTTATTTTAGTGTTCCCGGTCAAAATTGACTGGCCTGTTTTAACTGCTCTTAAATTAGCACAAAGACCATTTTTCAACATCAAATTTGTATTCAACATTCTGTGAACAATGTCTCAAAGTAGTGTTTTAATATGAATTTATAGATTTAGACCTAACTATATAGCTATAACTGCAGTGAACATACAAATAGGCTTAAAATAAAAACTTAATAAATGCATGTATCTATGCAAAATACATTTGAATATAATGTTAATATTATTTGTATGTTGTAAATATTGTACAAAAATGATATTGTGCATTACGCATATGATATTGATAATTTAATAGAAACATATTCTGAAGTGACACCAAGTGGACGTAAAATATAAACCTGCCACCATATGATGTCATTTCTCAACTAGAGATGCTAAGAAGTATACAAAATACCAGGGAGATGAGAGAAAGAACCAGCTCGCCAATGTTAAAAAAAAAAAATGTCTAGATTTATTAAAGAAAGCAAACAAAGACAATGAAGCAGCAGTCGGAGCTAGCAACATGGTGAGTGAGATGATTGTTAGGGCTGGAAAGACATTTAAGAAATTTAATCAAAGAAAATCCTTTTTATTTAAATGGAATACTTGATACGACCCAGCCTGACCCACACTCTTACGTCCAGCGGCCCCCCAGGGAAGTTGAGTTTGAGACCCTTATCTATACAACTACACTCAAATTACAATCACACTGTGCACAATAATTGAATATCCCTAAATTCTGCAGTTCTATTCACAAGTTCCAGTGCTGACATAACTTATGTTTAGATGCATGAAACTTCAGGACTCCAGGGGTCAGGTATTCAATAATAAACAACTACAGCAGATGTGAAAATGACAGGAGAGACTTCAGCTGTATACTGAAGGTCACATTGCACAGGTTTAGATGCTGTGGATTCAATATATTTTACAGAGAAGTCTATAGAATTATTCAAAGGGTTATTGTTTTCATACAGAACAAGAGGTTGTTGAAATTAAATTAGATGGATTGTAATTTTTCTAAATAGACCATGTGTGTAAATGTTTTTCTTTCCTTTTAATTTAACTATAGGATTACACACTTGGATTAGAGTAAAGTCATATCATTGTTGTTTTTGCCATTAACTGTAGTTTACAACCTATCTAGAAATGTGTAAAAGAAACTTGATAGAAAATTGTACATCATGTCTTTTTTTTATACAAAGACTAACAGTAGACATAGCATGAGAAGATGATGAGGTGAAGTTGAAAATGCTGGACATTGAGGACAGACAGGCTTCATTTCAGGATGCAGGTTAATTGATGAGATGAAGAAATGATTTGCAAGAGATAGTGAGTTTCTGCAGTAGGGAAGTAATGACAAAACTTTATTGAATATGAACTTTGATCTGGGTTCAGGCTTTGTGACGGACTAAAGCACAGGTAAAATAATCCCAGTATATTTGTTTTTTTATTTATACATTTTGAATGAAAGAATGGACAAATGAAGTAATTTACATCGCATGTATATACACATGTAAGTCATTCAAATACGTGTCTGTATTCAAAAAGGAGTAAACAGATATACAGTATGTAGTTTATTTTTATACTTAACAATGAATGATCGCAAATGATCAAGCAATCCAATCAAATCTGACGACAAATGAAATCACCACATATCAGTCATTTCAGTGGATGTGTTAAATTACCTAAATTTAATCAGTCTCTCGCATGTTTTCACATTTGTCATGTAGTGATATTTGGATTATCCTACAGACTCAGATAGGTTTCTTTATTGTTGATTTATTACTTTATATATGATTTGAACCTTTTTAAAGTCAACCCAACCTTTACATCTATCTCTATTGTTTGTTTATTGTTCTGTCAGTGGTTGTGTTTAGAATTATTATGAAGCTTGATTTAGAAGACACTTGGCTTTATACAGCATTTCAGTTCATTTTAATATTTAGAACCAAATCTGATTTATTTTAGTATTTATTTGTTATGTACTATATATAAGTCAGACAACTTTACATTCAAGCATTGTTTTGAAATCATCAATTATAAGTTTCTTGCTGGAGTATGGTGGATGATTTAAAAAAGATTATATACAGTATTTGAAATGAAAATGGTGTTTTATTTGCTTCAAACCAAATCTTCATCCTCTCTAATTCATTTCCAGTGCCATCAAGAGTTGTTCTATGTTGTCCCTACAGCAAAGTTATATAATCTGCAAAAACAATGTTTTTCAGACATCTTGGCACTTCAAATATGTTATTAATATATAACATGAATAACAATATTCACTACCTGATACGTCACTTTAACGGAAAAAGTCATATTTGTATGTGCTATGTTGTGTTAACAGGGGATTAACCATATACGTCCTGGCAATGTTTGCATGACAACTGTCAATTATTTATTTATTGATTGATTTATTGACCCACAAATAGTCTGGAACTACATGCTATTTGTTTATTAATTTCTGATACCATATATTGGGAATTTTTGCATGATAAACTGTCATTTATTTATTTAGTTATTGACCTAGAAATATTCTCTAACTGAATGCTATTTAATATATAGTTATTTAGTTATTCTTTTTGCCACCTGTTTATGACAGCAAATGGACTTTTTATAATAATACTTTTAAAACAATATAATATAATACTCTACTATATAGTACATGCAATGTTATATTATGAATTCATGTGCTGCTTTTATCTAGGATTTTCTTTCCCCCAGATTGTTTGAAAGCTGTGGAAGAAAGGAAACCAATTGTCTACCATTTGAGAGTATTTTTTTGTTCTCTTTGTTTTTGTTTTCACATTAGCTTTGACAATATTTTGGTCTGTTGGGCCTTGTTACACATGAGTCACAGATTTTTCTTTACCTTCGTTTATGTTGTGACTGTAGACATGTCTCGTTCCAGTCTGGAACCCTCCCTTTGTATGAACTGCATTTCCTCCTTGGACCAGCAGGTGGTGCTGTGGTTTGAACACGTGAACCGGAAGCGTTAATTCGCTCAAAGATCCTCAATTGCGAGATACTTCATTCACATGCTATGGTTATGTCTGGTAAATAATAGCATATGTGTTAGCTTTTATCATATTAGCTTACACACAACACATCATGTTCACGACAAAACAGTGCACATTCATAAAAAAAGACTAAACTAATTATATATATTTAAAGTCTTCCTCGAGGGACGTATGCAAGGGGAAATATTTGAGTCTGTTTCAATAATACGTAGTGTTTTGGTTCCTGGAATGTGAGCAGAGTGGGATGTCTTCGTCCTCCGTGTCTTCCCTGCTGAGTACATTATCACACCGTTGACCGATCCATTCATTCTATACAGTGGTTATAAGATGTTGAGGCTGTGATCAAATTTAGATAAGCTTTGGATATTTAGTACAGCGGTGTAAGTTAGCATGCAGTCATCCGCAAACGATGTTAGTGTAAGTCTGTGTGTGTTAACCTTAGTGATTGATAACCAGACTCTATGGTTAACCCCAACACCGTGGTGTCCTGACTTCAGATCATCATCGTCCTGTAAGGTTCGAAAAGCTTCTGTGACTTCTGTAAAAATACTTGTTTTAACCTGTTAAGCCGTGTTTTTACTTACGTCTAACATCCAACTTCCAGCTGCAACTCGACTAACTTATAGCTACAGGATGTGAATGAATAGCTAATGCTAATCAAAGCACATTATAAGTATAGCATTTTCACATTTTAACACATGACTTATTGTTTCGAGTGTAACTAAGACATGTTTATCCTTCAAACTGAAAAGATGTTTCGTTCATATGGAGATAAACTACGGTATTTGTCGCCCTCTTGGGGTAAACACCAGCTTTATTCTTATAGTAACAAAGTGCAACGTTACATCACCGGTGTTAATCTATCCTGTTATTACTGTAGATATTAAACACTAGTTCACAGCAACATAAACTACTGGATATGATATGTTAATACAGTGGGTGATCAGTGTAATATCAGATTCCTTGTTTTTCTACATTAACCTGGTGAATAAAGCTGATTCTAATATGTATGTTCTGTTTGGAAGTATAGTATGGTTGACTCTTTTTATCTTTGTGTGGGTGTGTGTGTTTTGTGTGTGTGTGTTTTGTTTTTCCTTTTAATATCTTAGAAGCTGTAAGCAGTGTGTGAAAGACAAATCTCCTCCACACATGGTAGACACTATGGCTCCACACCCAGTGATCCAGGCTATTATTGACCTTTCTGCAGGAGCAATAGGTGATTATTAACATCTACCTCCCAAGTTAATTTGTAAACAGTGTTTTAGTACCTAAACTGAATGTCTAAAATTGGACTTGCTCAGATTAGTGTGACTCGTGGTGCGCTCTATCTGATGTGGCTGGATATTTTGATGACTCCTGCTTTTTTTCTGCCTCATTTCTCTCTGTGTTTTCATTGACTGTTTATACTGCTCAGTGAAGTGAAATCCACTACCATGCTCTCTGATTCTTATCTCCCTCCAGAGTCGATATGTTGTGTCTAACCTTTGATTTTCCTGTTGTCTGAATTACAGCTGTTCTGCAACTATTTCTGTTTAGCACATCTGTGTATGGATTGGTTCAGTTGTTGACATATTTCTTGCTGTTTCTCTCCAAGGGGGAGCGGCATGTGTCTTCAGCGGACAGCCTCTGGACACCGCAAAGGTCAAGATGCAGACCTTTCCTAATCTCTACAGGGGCTTTATCCACTGTGTTATGTCCACCTATAGACAAGTGGGTGTGCGGGGCCTTTACCAGGGCACGACGCCTGCACTCATGGCCAACATTGCAGAGAACTCAGTGCTGTTCATGAGCTACGGCTTCTGCCAACAGGTCATCCGTGTTGTGGCTGGATTGCACAGTAATGCTGTCCTCAGGTAAAGAAACGGCAAATAAGCAAACCTGACATAACCTTAAGAATATGTTTAAGGCGTCTGACTGGGTTTTGTTGAAATGCTACACTTTGATAGTGATATGCAGAAAGCCTGTGCTGGCTCAGTGGCATCCATCTTTTCCTCACTGGTTCTTTGCCCGACTGAACTCGTCAAGTGTCGGTTGCAAGCCATGTATGAGATGCAGGCTTCAGGCAAGATCTCCCACAGCCAGAAGTAAGTAGATTGTTTAAAAAAAAATTTATCAAATATTGTTTTTGTTTCCGTGCTGTATGACAGATCAAAGTGGTGAACATACAGGAAACACAACAGGAAACACAACAGGATAGACAAACATGTCGAATGCCAATCAAACTTTATTTGAAGCCTAAATTACTTTCTACTAGATTTCTTTTCTTTTTAGTATAATGTAGACAAACTGAAAATAAAAATCTTGTTTCATATATTTGTAGCAATGTGTAGCAAAGAAAGGGAAGATAAGCATTAGGAGAAAGACAGAATCATTTAAACAATAGATTGGGCAAACAGGCAGGCTTTCATTACCACTACACATACTGTAGACGTGTAACAATCCTGTTTTACCTGTTAACTTAAAGCATCACATGTAGGAAATGGTCTGAATTCCTTTCTTTTACATTGTCATTTGGAGTAGGCCTATAGTTTTTTGGTTCGGTTTGTTTCTTTATTTGTTAACACTTTAGTGGCAAAACTATGGGATGAATTCATATCAAATTGGGTTCATAGATTGCCAGTGACAGTGTTTCATTATATGTTAGGAAAAGTGGGTAACATTTTTTAGGACTTTTTTAAAATCTTTTTTTTTTTAATTTACTTATAATGGGCAAAATTAAAAATGTCTTTAAAAACATCAATTTTGTTTCCATTTGAAAAAAAACTTGGCACATACATATAGAGGCAGTTGATATGCTGACATCAGCACACACATAGACATGCTGACATCAGTTGGATCAATGCCAAAGTAAGCTACAATACGTGTGAGGGGCGGAGTTTGTTGTGCCTGTCATCACTTGTTCTTTATTTGTTGTCTGAATGGCTTTCCCTCATCTGCAAGATTTACATTCTGCAAAAGATAACAAAATAAAACTTACACTTCACATTTTGGCTTGTACATGAGTGTTTGTTATTAGAGAAGGAGAAGACAAAAGGATTTCTTTTTTTTACATTTATATGATATACTGAAATAATACTGACAAAATACTGAGTTTACATTATCAAATGATTAAGATGCTACAGATTAAAAATCATTATAGCCAAATAAGATGACTTTATCATGACACATTATGCTCTCTATTGGTAGCTGATTTCATAATAAACATGTTGTTACATGCAGTGCGTATTTGCTTATCAAGAAGATTTGCCACAGTTTTTATCTGTACAAATGCATAATGCTAGATTATATAATACAAGTGAAAGCGTTTACAGGAGTGTAGGATATTGTGACCTATGAAAGTGGTGACTGATTAGTCTTTAATAAACTGCAGGTCAGTTCATGTTACTTATATTTAGACAGGAGTCACATGATGAGAAACTAACACTGCCTTCTTCTCTTTTTGTGTTTTTGGACATTGTATCTTGTGTACACTGGTAAAGACCTCCTTCCCTCTGCTCTGTTTTTAGTTCAGTGTGGTCAGTGGTGAAGACCATCATGAGGAATGAGGGACCAGTTGGCTTCTTTCAGGGTCTGACCACAACTATTGCCAGAGAGGTCCCCGGCTACTTCTGCTTCTTTGGAGGCTACGAGCTCAGCCGCACCGCCTTTGCCGACTACATGCAATGTGACAAAGAGGACATAGGTAACTGAAAAATTACTACACTGTAGAAAGCAGAAATGATTTCTCTGTTGCTGTCTGGAAAGTCACTCAATAGCAAAAACTTTGGTTGTTGAAGACTAGGCCCCTGTGTATAGGGACCACACACCAAAATGTATGGTGGCAGAGAAGTGCAAAACACATTTACATTAAAAAAAAAAAAAAAAAAAAACATTAAAAAATCTGAAAACAAATTTGCAAGTGGCAAAACACAAATACAACTCCTGAAAAAAAACAAAACAAAAGGAAGCTCTTATAGAACACTGAAGTGAGAGCAGAAACTGTTGTGACTGGTCCAATCAAGCAAAAAAAAAAAAAAAAACAGAGGACAGACGGCAGAAGTAAGCAGCTAACGTTATGCTAGCTAACGCTAATAGTTAGTGAAATAATAGTGTGGAAATGCTCAGTTAACAGGAAATGTTATAGTACGTTTTCGTGTGTATCCATTTTCTTGACACTGTAGCATGTCTACTAATGCCGATACGGTTAGCTTAAGCACAGTTCTGTGTGATCATTATCATTAGCTAGCTAGCACCAAGTAGCCACAGTAAATGTGTCCACTTGTAGATATTTCTCAGTCCCATTTAACATGCATAATTTCTTGTTTATACTTTAGGTGTGGCTCCTATCGTCTTCAGTGGGGGATTTGGGGGGGCGTGCCTCTGGCTGGTGGTCTACCCAATGGATTGTGTGAAATCCAGGATCCAGGTCATGTCTATGACGGGCAAACAGGCAGGGTTTTTCAAAACATTCATGACCATTGCACGAACTGAAGGTAAGGAACATTGATGTTTTTAAATGTTAATGTAAAAGGATCTTGGGTGGGGACTGATGTGGTTTTCTGTCATTCATATGGTTTTTAGAATGCAAACCTTCTGTCTTTCTTTGTTTTGTTTAGGTGTGAGGGCACTTTACTCTGGTCTCACCCCCACAATGGTCCGCACTTTTCCTGCTAACGGTGCGCTGTTCCTGGGCTATGAGGCTAGCCGGAAGCTCATGATGAAACAGTTTGAGGACTGAACAGGCCTGTGTCCAAAAAGTGTATGACAAGAAGTGTGAATCGAAAGCGTTATAGCCATATAACATCAAAACCCTGGTTTATATCTGGGACATGGGGTTCTTATCAAACTAACTAAAACTGCCACACTCCTTTTTTCTTAAACTAAAGCATCATGTTTAAACTATAAATCTGATTATTAATTTATTGTTTGCTTTTAACCCTTTTCCCACAAAATCTTGCCAAAATGGTGAAGTGTTAGAATACTGGTCCAATACTTATCTGCCTTTTTGAATGAAAAGGTCCAAACTCCAGTTTAAATACTCCACACACTCCACACTCCAGTTCATTATTTATGTCTACCTCAACAGAGTTGTATTCGCACAAAAAATACTTTTCACTCCAGTTTCTCCACATGCTTGGGTTGCTGGTTCATACAGCAGAAAAGCAGTCTGTCAGTTTGTGCAAAAAAAAAAAAAAAAACCCTCCCAAAAAAACATATATAAAGTGACAAACACTTTATTTCTATTGTGTTAAATGCATTGTTTTAAGTATGCATTTTGGTTTTGCATACTTTTGATGTACTGTCCAGGTACACAATGAAGTTTCATTACATTTGAACTCGTAAAATTCCTCTGACTTGATAGAAAATATTTCTCTCACCAGTGCTGACTTTCAGCCCATTGTTTTGTAGTTTACTGTCCAAACACTAACTGGTGGATGTTCCTGTTTTTATGCCAAGCTTATATAATATCGACACTGTCAACTGTTTTAGTTTTATTATGTGATGCTCTTCTGTTCTTCAGCTTAAGTTTTTAGCCTAGATGCATCTGGAACCAGTATTTGCCTTTTCAACCACTAAACTTTGCCTTTTTGTTGTTTCTTTATAAGAAAGTACAGCACAATTAGGAGAAAAACAACTGCCTTATTGAATGTGCTGTTTGCATACTTCATTCCATGTCCAGGTTTTTTCTAATGTGTAGAAGATGGTGACGCAAGATTCTCAGTCTTATCCTTTTCATTGAAAAATGTAGATATTTTATTCAAGAGATACTTACAAGTTTGTGAATATACAAACCATTTGTATAGGTGTCATTCCTGTTAAAACTGAAGAAAACTGTAACACAATCTACATTAAATACATTATTGAAGAAAAATAACATGTCCTGAATTTTATTTTCTGTTTGCGGTTAACCAAACATTTAGTGGAAACAGAAAATAGAAAAAAGAAAAGAACAATTGAAATAGATAAGTAATGCTTTTTATTTCAAATTAAATGCACCACATTATTGGTATGAATTATTTCTTACTTTTGTGTTGATTAATAAAATACAGGATGAAGCAGTATAAAATTTAATAAACTTACACACACACATATATAAAAATCTTATCAGTAGGAGACAACAGCAATGTCAAAGTAGATATTTATGCAGATACGTTGAAAAACTTTACTCTGCCTTCCAATAGGGGGCGCCATCTGACTCATCATTGATTTCTGAGTGCAGATGATGGAGCTCACAGCATCTGTAAAGACACACACACACACAAACATAGATGGGAGCTGAAGTTAATGTGTCCAAGAAAATCCACCTTGAATGTAAAGTTCCCAGCATCATGTGACTGTTTTATATCCCGTGTGCTGCCAGAGTCCACTCACCCCTTTGTTGGTGCAGGTTCCACACAAGCAGCCAAAGAGGCCGTTGATCATCTGAATGGCACAGAGCACCAGCTCCAGACAGCTGGCAGCCAGCAGAGTACCGAACAGTCCGATGTTGAACTGCACCACGTCCTTAGGCTCGGTGCATTTCCCCCACCATGTACTGTCAGTCAGGTAACTGGGGTCACTGTGCAGAAGAGGACACTCATAAATAACTCGACCTGCATCGTGTTCTGAAACGTCCTCAGAATGTTACTGTGTGTCACCTGTTTTTAAAAGGTGTTGTCCAGACCAGAATAACTTTGCAAAGAGGCCCATTCTGCAAACCAAGTATTGCCACAACGAAACTGTAAAGGGCACCGGCTACACCCACCGCAGCGAATGCAATTGATAAGAACATCTGCAAAAGCAAAACAACATCCACAGATGAGAGAAGTTCAGACATACAGTTTATTCTCACTGGATTCCTGCGTACACTCCCCTGCTCTGCCCTGCCTAATTTCTGACTGGGCTACTGATAAATGGGCTATTTATGAGTTTAATGAGGAACAGGCTTTCAGCTGTCCACTGACATGCGTTTCACCCCTGACATTCCTTAAATTTATTCTGGGTTTGGTTGTCACAGCAACAAGATATACATATGGCAAATTCAGACATGCTTGGCTGACATTGTTTAGAAGCAGTATGTTAACCTTTTTAACGAAAATAACATGTATTTAGGACAATAATAACCACTCAAATTGCATCTAGTTTAATTAATTTAGGTTGAATGTCAGTTTGGACTAAGAGACTGAATGAACAGCATAACAATAAAGGTTTATCTTTTTGTGGATTCCAGAGAAAGTCCAGAGACATGAGACTCACAGCTATCCCACTGTTGCTTATTTATCAACACAAACAAGACTTGGTTATAGTGACTGTAAAAATTATAATTTAACCCACAAAGTCCCAAACATCCACCGGTGACTGGAATTATTTACTGATCTAAAATATTTAATACCTGTTGATCCATTATTTCTATCACTACGTGTAAATAATTGTTGTAAAAAAAAACAGTTTATCATCTTTCGTGGTCATCAGATATGACCCATTTGAATGTTCAGAGGCTCCGTAGTGAACGCGGAAACACTGTCAACTTCCACAACATTCATTCAACAGTAAAACCCATGGAATTTGGTCAATGATAGTGATTGGAAATGTTTGGTTTATATGTTCAGTTAATGATGTTTTAATGATGATTTGCCTGTGTTTTGGCTATAATAACCCTCAACTTTAATCTGAGCTTTAATGAATATATGATCAGTACAGTAAATTAAATGTAAGAAAATAGGTGATTTTCATTTAAAACTATAAAATACAGAGCATAATATTAAAATAAATAATAATTAATTACTTAAGAAAGCTTAAAAATAGAAAAAAATAATAATGTTGAAACATTTTGGAACAGTAGCACTGAGTCCTTATGGGTTAAGCCAACTGGTCAGTGTTTAACTGGAATCTGTGCTGTTCAGACTGACTCACCCCACAGCGATTTCCACAGCACCCCTCCTTTCCAGTCAAGTGGATGTAAAGTGCTGGGAGCAACACCTACAGCAAAAAGAGGAGTTATCAGTCATCATTAAAAGTTTTTTTTCTTTTCCCATGCTAAAGAAACAACATGAAGTAAAATAAAATGAAGCATCTAAAGACATAAGGTTAATTCTGTTCATTATTTAATTTTTTTTTGCAGTCAGACACAATTTTAAGACCTGAAACAAATGATTTTCAAGCAATATTTTCACTTAGCTTTGCCAGATTGCTTACATAAATCCAAAAAAAGAAAACTTAAAACTTACCATTATACCTCCTCCTATAAGTCCTCCCATGTATTTCACCTCCTCAGTAATATGTCCATCCTTGGCATACTTGATGTCCCCACCAGGAAAGAACAACACTATGTTGCAGATGATAGACACCACCGCTAATGGGTACAAAGTAACAGCAATGCAACGGGAACATTTTCCAGTACACATGTTGTCAGCGATGAAAAACTCTCGTTCTGCTGCTGTTTTTCAGTAACTCTTATCTGAGAGACTTCCTGTTTGCAGGGAGAACTTCCACACGAAACTGAGCAGAAGAGAGAAATGTATTTGTATTTGCAGCTGAAACTACACTGAGTGATGTAGAGGGGTGTGGGAGGCGTAATGACAAGTAGATAACATGGGCAAACACGGTCTGGGATAGGCCACAGAAATAAATGTGACTCATGCGAGAGACAAAGGCGGCTTGTTCCTTAGATTTGGATCATGTGTAGATGCATAATGCTTGAAAGAATTTAGGGATGTTCATATCAAACAGGACACTTTGGTGTAGTTACTTACATGAGTGGATCTTCAAAATACTCATGTAACTGTAATGTCATATCCTTTACTAAAAACTAAACTAAACTGCTAGTACAAGGTTTCCTCCAAGTAACATGTTATAACACCACCTCTTATTTACAGTAGCCCATTCAAATGATGTGTTGACATTGCAGCTCTAGATTTGCAGCACAACTGAACTTTGGACCTGTAGCAGCGCTCTAAATGGAGCAAGAACAATGTGTCATTGACATTTGTGGCAAAATATTGACAAATGAGCTCATGTGATGAAATTTGTAGTTTCATTAACAAGATTGGATTATAATACTGTTAGTAATTATAGCTAATGGTAACGGTCCTTCCTTTTCTTTTTCTTACAATAAAAATATAAGACCAATGTGCATGTTTTCATATGAAAGGGAGTGTCTTCTTGTTTCCATGTTTAACATGTAGCTAAGTCAAAAGCTAAACAACATCATCTTAACCCATAAAGACCCAAGCATCCATCACTGACCGAAAGCATCTGCAGATCTAAAATGTTTAATACTTGTTGATCAAATAATTCTATCAATACTTGTAGATAATTGATGTAAAATACAGTTTGTCAGCTTTTCATGGTCATCAGATATGATCCATTTGGACGTCCAGCCTTTGTAGTTACCGTGGAAACATTCTCATCTTCTACAACATTGATTCACTACTAAAAGCCGTCTAATTTTAATAAATGACAGTGGATGGAGACACTTGTTTTATTGGTTAATGATATATTTTTACTGAAAATGTTATTTATTTTTTTCTTCAGTTTTCTGTTTTTGATATAATAACCCTAAAATCTCATCAGTGAATTGAATATTAGAAAATATCTGATTTATATTGATAAAATATACATTACAGAAAATAACATCATAAATAAATGGTGATAAATCACTTAAGAAAGGTTAGATATAAAGAAGACATAAAAGTAGCGCTGTGTCTTTATGGGTTAAACATGGCTCAAACATAACTCTGACCATAAAATGGGTTTGCCAGAAACCTGGTGGATGTAAGAAGCTCCAAACAAAGAATTGCACATCAAGGCTTGATGTGGATTTGAAGAATATCAACCACAAAACCTAATTTATATTTTCAACTCAAATTCATTCAAACCTTTTTTTTTTTTTTTTTTTTAAAGACAGAGACACATATAGACAAAATTAAGAATGTGTACACTGGTATAAAGCGGTCCTGACGTTCTCAAAGGCAATGAACGTGTTGATGTGTTTGTTCTTTCCTGTGGGGCTTGAAATGAAAGTCAATCAGTTGACATTGTTGCTATGGGAACTGGTACAATTGTTGCAGGGCATAAAACCCTATCTCATCTGCAGTAGTGTCATTCTCAACGTTCAAGTCATCAGTTAGTTGCTGATTGTCTAAGGGTGTGTTAAGTATTTTTACTGCCAGGAATGATCTTTTACAATGAGCTGTTGATATAAAGTGATTAAACCGAACACACAGACACCTTCTTTACTAAGTATGTCAGATATTAATCTGAAGAATTCTAATCTATTTTATAGATCTGCTCTTATGCACATTTCATGAACATCAGGGTAGTTGATTTTTCCTGCTAAATTTTAGTATCTGTGGTAAAGATATAATAATCAGACAGTTCCATTAAAAATCCACTACAGTCATGGCACTAAATGTGATCTAAAATGATGTCATGTGTGACCTGTGCTGAATAAGTGTGGTCTACACTACTGTTTAGTCATTATAGTGATATTGTTTAAAGTTGTTTATGGTGTCACACTCATGATATATACACTTCTCAAACCAATTTATGGATTGACAATGTTATGGTATAAATATAATTATGAATTGAAATATACTGTCAAAGAAAAAAAATATTTCCACTGTTTATGGCGTTAAAGTGACACGTAATATTTATTACTAAGTAAATGTAAAATAATAAATTATTGCTTAAAATTTATTTTAAGTAAATCAATTGTCCTCAGAATGTCTGATATAATATTTTTGCAAGAAAAGTAGATGAATTTTTGCTATATATTATTCCATATTTGAATTTGATTTACCAAAACTCAAATATTGCTGATTATTATGAATTATTGAATTTATTGACTTTATTAAATGTAAAAAAATTTTTAAAAAGGGGACTGTAAAGTGCTGTGATTTATAATTGTGGTGATATTAAAGCATTAATACATAAAACTGTAATGCAAAGTCAGAGTAAAATATGAACATGAATCATGAAGAGGATGTGGTTGATAAGATAAGAAAGTACACTATACCTGTGTTTATTTATAGGGAGAACTCATTTATGGGATCATTTAATCATTTTTCATTTGCTTCACAAGGCTGTTGACCTCTGACCTCTACATAAGTCACATTTTAACCATTTGGTCTTATCTTTTTATTTCGGGTAAAAACTCCTCTTTTATAAAACAAATGCCAAAAATAAAGATCCAAGGTGCCATTAGACATTGATATATGTGTTTTTTTATTCCTTCTGCCTCAGGGCTATTTATTGATTATTTTATTTTATATTTTTACCATAACATACCAGTATTTTTTTTTTTTAAATTTAGAACCATATAATATCAGTTTAAACAAGCAAGCAAGCAAACAAACAAACAAACAAACAAACAGATATTATATTCTAAATGTTTATTTATGTATTTGCTGATCATATAATATAATTTCCTTTCGTTCTTAATTTGTTTCTATCTTCTATGTATTTATTTATTTATCATCCATTTGAATTTATCATCTTTTAACATCTTAAATTATGTGATAGGAGGAAGAGTTGGTTAAATAAAAGTAGATTCATGCGTGATTGTGGACTTCCGGACTACAAACATCAGCGATGCCCCTCGGACTCTAGTTTTTTTTTTTTTTTTTTTTTTTTGTAACTCTGTGATCTAGATGTCAGTGGTTCATTTAATACTAGGGGTTGAAGTTGTGTGCATTTGAAAGTCATTTTCTCTAAATTAAAAATGACAGAAAATGACTGTGCACTTGGGATAAA
>JAPSES010000044.1:14752830-14767809 GCA_029822895.1 Maxillicosta whitleyi | reverse complement strand
TCGCTCTGAGACAAGGAACAGATGATTAAATTTTGGAGGTGATCTGGATCACTGTCTGGATCCAGGGATTTTTTAAAGGATTCTCTATTAGTTATCATTGGCATTGCTGTGGTAATAATAAATGTCCACCAGATGGCGACTCATGTTTTCTCATATATTCCATGGATGTAGCTTTATGGAGCTAGATCCTGAAGAAAACCACCATTACGGAAATGTCGATTTTATTGTTGTTGTTATTTTTTTGTTAGCAGCAATATATATGTAATTCCAATTTATTTGGGTATGTTTCCAGTGACAAGAATCTAATAAAATAGATTTAAAAAAAAAAACAAATGTGGGAGTAATATTGTGGAGGGTCAGTCACAATATGTGGGGGAACTGTGCTGCTTGGCGGAGGTTTGCGCTCTCTGAGTGTTTTTCTAGTTAAAGGTTGTACTTGGCAGATGAACAGACATTATTTCAATGGTTGTTTTTGAATGTTAAAGACAAAATCAGAGACATACTTACCTTTGCTAGCACTTTTCCCATCTCTCTGACATATTTTCAAATTAGAAAGTAAAACACACCATTAATCAAACAGTGAGATCCCTTCAACAGCAGGGAGGTGGGCTACTATGTCGGATCACCTCTCCTGCCTGATTGGTCAGTGAAGTGCACTGGACCGGCTGAGTGGGGTCAAAGGGACGCCTGCTGTCGCTTAATTGTTCAACTGAGGCATGTTTTGTCAGCCTCATTAGTTACAAACATTAAAATGGAGTCCACCAAAGAAGAACCGTTTGATATGGGGAATTCTGGTCATTAAAAAAAAAAAAAAAAAAAAAAAAAAACAAGGACTCCAGTTATAATGACTTCTTTTATACGTTATGAAAAAAAAAACATCAAGATCTTTTTTATTCTTCAAAATCAGACAAAAGCTGCAATCAGTTTCATCTTTTAACAGAATTATGGTTTGTATTATCATTCAACTATCTGAACTGCTGTAATGAACCCCTTTTGACAATAACTACCCTGTACCTTTGACCATGTCGCCCCCTGCCCCCCCACCAGTATCACTATCCCCTTACCTCATCTGTGTCGGCTTCTGCTATCTGCCCCCGTGACCCTGCACTGACCCCGAAAGACCTGGAAAATATAAATCAACATTGCTGCCCAAATTTGAAGCCGACTAGGAACTTGAAAATGAAGGTCAAGGACGACACCCGAAGAACTTGTCCAAGACCTTTCAGAGATGAACCTAAATACCAAACATGAAGGATTTGGTGAAAAGTAATTGTGTTGACACTGATGGACTGACACACATATGTTACAGAGTACAATAATACCCCTAAAAAGCTGGAAAGGTGAAATATCAGGTCATATTTGGGTTATTTTATGATTTGTGATTTATATAAGCCAAGAAAATCACATATTTTAGAAACAATAGAGACTACTCCACTACTCTGTACTGATTTCTACGCTAAACATTGATAAGCAAAAACTTTTTTTTTTAACATATGTATAATGTCTAAATACACTAGCATGTAATTCTAGGTGATGTCATCATTGGTCATATATTTGTTCTCTGTATGAATTGATTTATTGTACAGCACACTGTTGCATTATGCACAAGTGATTTGGACAGTGTTTTTATTATTTGATAATGCAAAGTGCTTTGGGTGCCTTGAAAAGCACTGTAGACATCTAATCAATTATTATTATTATTGTTATTATTATTATTTATGAACCCAAAATACAGTTAAAATATCTACAAATGTTGACATTGAGAAGGTTAAAGTCATGTGTACAGTTTAATATTCTAAGATATAACATGCTAATTCATTAACTTTGGGATTAATTGAATCAATTTTTTTTTTAAACTTTTGTACAATTACTTGCTTTTTCTTCCTTGTTCCAGTTACTTTCTTGGCTCAAAATTCATACTGAGTATTTTACTTTGTGACATAAAGAAGGAGAGTGATTTCATTTGTTACAAAATGAATAGTTAATACAGGTAATACTCACAACATACAGTGTTGTGTATAAACTACGACTCCTGTTGCAACTAATAATTGTGGGAACTGTAAGAAAAAAAATCAGTCCTGCATCCATGTAACTTTAAAGATTATTTTATTGGATCTTTTTTTTTTTATTTCATGATGTTGCATCTTGATCTGCAGTGTTACACAGTCCAGCTGAAATTTGTTGTTTGTTCTTCAGACATTATCTCATGAGACAGATGTGGTCTGAAAGTGTCCTGCTGTGCCTCCACTCCTGCTTTATTCACCTAATTGACTGATAGCAAAAGCAGCAGAGCCTCCATTAACATCTGCATGGGCTAAAAGATGAATGCTTGCTTAATGCACCTCAGAGCTGATGATGATTATTCCTGCCAGGCTCATAAAAATCAGATGGACTTGTGTGTATCCTGAAACGGCGGTGGCCTGGAGAGGCTGCTCAGTGTGTTAGGGCCGGGCTCATTTATCTGTGTGGCTCTGGCACAACGCCAAGAAATTAGAGGGTTAGAGCCACTGGAGCGCTGCTAATATTAAATACTGTATGTACATCTACAACCAGCATTAGGGCTCTGATGCACCCACAGTGGGAGGCCAGGCTAAACTTAAAAAAAAAAAAAAAAGTATTTTCTTGATGAGATTAACTTGGCAACAATCTGCTGATTAAATACATGAGACTTGACTGAGAAGCAGTAATTGTTACTTTTATACACAGCAGAAAATTGGAACGTTGACATTTCAGAGTTGATTTTTACCCCTTAAGTGTAATCGAACCCATTCTGGGGTAAAATTTGTTGAGTTTTGGTGACTATGAAGTTAAAAGCATCAGTTAAGAGTGTTAATTAAGCAAAATCCCCACTGAAATGTCCATATATGGTGTTGTTTTCCACTGTTGAACAGATGGGAGTGGCCTGATCACCACTAAAGGCCTAAACAGCTGAATCTACTGATCTAAAATGTTTAATAACTTTTGAACCACGTATCCATTCAATATATTTCAGTACCTATAGGTAATATGCAGTTTCTCAGCTTGAAGTGGAATCAGATATGACCCACTTGGATATTCAAAGTTTCTGTAGTGAACATAGAAATTCATCTTCAGCAATACTGATTCACCAGTAAAAAAAAAAAAAAAACACGTAGTTTGACAAATGACTTGTTTTTATGTTCAGTTAATGATATATTTTGTTGAAAACATCTCTTTTTTCCTGGTCTTCACAAAAAAATGCAGGAGGTTAGAAGAATAAATAGGGATAGATGTTGTACAAATGGTTAGTTGCAGAAAGATCAATTGGAAAGTTACCACAAATATAATTCTAGGTTTAGTCTAAATGTTAAAGTGCTCTAAATTTACATCTTGTTAGATCATAGGTAAAGTAGGCTGCAGATCGCTGTGTTGTTGTGACATATATTTATACATAAGGTGATGAAGTAAAAACCAAATTAACTCTTTTTCACCAAAAACTTAAAAGGGTAGTACATCTCAAAAATCAAATTAAATGATATTTATTTATATGGCTTAATTGTTACCAAACATATACTGAGACATTTTGGTATTTTTGCACACATTGGGCTGCATCAATATAAGTTTACAAGTATTAAAACATGTGCTAACTCATTGCACACGCAAAAAAAAAAAAAAAAATTAAAAAATACAATCTTGTGTCTGTGTGGGTTAATTGCACGGTATCTTTTATTGTGTGGTTAATATGACACACGCAAAAATCTCACCTTTTGAAAGAGGTAAGCCTCGTTTTAATTTTTACCCCTATTATTATTATTATTATTATTATTATTTATTATTATTATTATTATTTCTAATTGTTTATTAATTTATTTTTACATAAACTGCAATAAAAGCTCATCGTCTGCCTTGGCATCAAAAGGCAAAGGAAGCTGTACACTTTTATCATCACAAAGGGACACTTTATTGGTGCAAACTGAGATGAAGAAAAGCTGGTTATTTTTAAAGACAGGAAGCCAAGCACGGAATTTTTATTTGTTCTTTTGTACTTAAAACCTCTGTCATTTCCACACAGACAGTGTTTCCTCTGGTTTCTGCTCTAAGCTTATTATCACAGGAAGTGACATCAGGGAAAGGTACTTTTATACTGAACTCTGTAAATTTTACGTACAGTAAAAGACAAACTGCTCAAAGCTGTGATGTACTGATATTCTTTTTGCACCCTTTAACCACAATCCTGTGTGAAGAATCACAGTGAGAAAATCACAGAAGTGTGACAATAAAAGGACTTGGTTAAATAGACACAGAGTTTTTATCGTGACCAACTGTTGGTGTGATCACACTGTTAGTTGATGCTCACGTGCTGTTTCCAGGAAGTCATTGAGTGTTGTTCTGCTGGAGCAATTTTTCAGCCCAAAATGTATTTTCAACCATTTTTAAAAAAAATATTTTGTCTGGAATTTCCCCTTGTCCGACTAATAAAGGCATATCTTATCTTATCTAATCTCTCTCTCTCTCTCTCTCTCTCTCTCTCTCTCTCTCTCTCTCTCTCTCTCTCTCTCTCTCTCTTATGACAGTTATGCAGTGTTCACAACCCACGGCTTGAGTGTGATGATGTCTGTGTTAAAACAGTCCTTAAAGCAAATATTGTGAGTTATTACAGCTAAAAAAAAAAACAATGGTGGAATTACAATATTAATGGCACTTGCTTTTAATATATGTGAATCTGTGTGACACATAACAGTATGATGTGTAATAATAGAAAATAAGATGTGAATGGTAAAATTCTAAGGTTAATGTGTGAAGGTTTATAACGTTCACACTGGTAATTCAAAACTTGTGAATAAAGATTTGTCATATTTCGGTTTTATCTACAGTGATTAAAAGCTTTTAAATTGTGATTGTTTTTGTGAAAATCATAGAGTACCCCCTACAGGACAACAACTGGAAGTACCACCACAAAACTGACAAATACACCAACTAAATGTTTTGGTGACACCTAGTGTAAAAAGAATGTGAATATGAAGACTAGTAGAAAAATCTGGATACATTTAAATTAACCGTACATCAGTTCTAGCTTTGTTTCCTCTTTGTTCACCTATTTTTTCAGGGTCATGGAGTCTTTCCGAGTATGCACTGGGCAAAAATTAACAACCCTTTTTAACATAAGTTAACTATAGTGTTCATACAGTCAGTAGACATGTGCACCAGTGAATGGGTTATGGTTTTCACTGTGTCATAGTCAGTATGTCATCAGTCTTCTGATGTAATAATTTGCAGATTTCCTAGATTTCTTCATACAAATAAAACACTACTACTACTACGCCTGTTATGTTATGGATTTGTAGATCAAAATTTCCCATTTTCTCTAATCTCTCTAGATAGATAGATAGATAGATAAACAGACAGATTTAAACATTTTGCACCTATACAAATTACTGTGGAAACTAGTGAACGAACAAAAGACACAGGAGGCTTTTATTGTGCATAAGTTTTATTTGTACCTATAGTTTTGCTATAGCATTTATTACACCTTTATTTGAAGAAAAAATAAACAAAAAAAGGACTTCAATTGAAAAATATAGACATATCTTTATTACAAGTTCTACTGTGCAAATAATACTGTGCAGAGCAGCGTTAAAAGGCAGCAAAATAAAACAAAATCGCAAGAAACACAGTGTTGAAAAAGAATTTTCATGGACGTCATGTATTCTTCATACAGTGTGGAAAGTGTGAACTCTGTAAACAAAACAAGCAGAGCTATTGTTTTGTACAACTTCATAATGTGTACATCGTGCAAACTAGTGCAAGAGGAAATCTAACTAATCGCTACTGAGTTTCATTCTTTTCTGTGCAAACTTATTATTCTAACACCATCTCAGGTTTTTCATCACGTACAGTCTTTTTCTGTCAGTGCTGAACTGCATAGCATGTGTTTTGCTCTTTTAAACTGCAGTATCATGGTCATAACAAGGCAGCTCATTCTTCTGCCTCTTCAATGTCACACAACAAACCTGGAAAATAACAACAGTTGCACTTCTCCATTTTTTAGGCTGCAGCGCGAAATAACATCAAAACAACAAAACAAAACCATGTTTGGTTAAGACATGACACTGGTGTGTGATTCCGAAAATAGTCATCCCAGCTATGTGAAATGGATCCTTGAATTTTGACTTATTGCTGTCTGAGGGAACCAAATATTAAAATACTGCATTCTGTGTAAGAGATTTGTTATTTGGGCTCATGTATTACAGCCCTAAGGACCCACACTAGTGTTATGTTTACACATAACTGAATATATCTGAAATGAGAGAGCACAAAAGGCAGTGTTTGAGCAGTTATCATCACTATTATTCAGAAGCAATAGCGTCCACCTGAATACCTGTCTTTATAACCTACATATATGTTGTTATTTAAGCTAATGAGACTGTAACAGAAATCAAATTCCACACAACTGTGACAGAACAGCAACAGTGATTCCACTTTTAATTAAGTTGGTGCGCAGTAAATCCATTCAAGGGGTAAATGACATAAGATCTTTGTCTCTTGGGAAGAGACAAACATCATTTTGCGAACAGCATCAACCAGATGCAGTATAAATATAGAATAAGCACCAGTTTATATAGGAAAAGAAGGTTACAAAAATCAACAAAAATATAATGTTTCCAGATTGACCCAACCAAATATCCTGACTTTTACTTATTCTTGCAGAATAGAAAATCAACACTTCTTATAATTACATTTGTTTGCACTTTTATTCAATAGCATGGCAATTTCTTTCTCTTTTTTTGCTAGCACTTAGAAACAATGTCATTCAGGAGGATACACGGGTAATGATAAGATTGATTGACTAAAGTCTGTCAGATCTATAGATCCATGAGTTGTCCTGCTCCAGTTTATTTAGAAGGGCTTACATTTCTTCTTCATTATACAGTAAAATTGCACCCACTACCACCAAAGTGAGTCAAAAACCATGTAAAAAACAAAACAAAACAAAACAAGAGAAGGTCCATTGAGTTATTACCCTAAATGGAGAGATTTCAAGGACTCAGAAGACCCACAGCGACAGGAAGTGACATCAGCAATGACAGAAACCAAGGTGCTGATTTGAACATTACACTAATGGCAGAGCAGATTGGAAGCATCCCTGCAACAGAACATACAGTGAGCTTAACAGATGTATTTTCCACAGCTGATGGATAAAACCCCCTCTGATGTTATGTGTACTCACTGTGATGCACCGCCATGCTGTTCTCCTTCCAGTTGTTGCCCTGGTAAACCCTGCAGGTGTAGGTCTTGGGTGTCTCATCAGCCAGTGGGGCCCAGGTGAGGCGGCACAGAGTGGGACTGACCAGACTGACATTACTTCTCCTGCGGTCGTCAATGGACACGTGGATGACAGCATTGGGGTAGGTGCTGCCCACCAGCCGGCTGTCCTGACGGTACTCACAGTAGGGACCTGGAATCTGGTAGGTGGGTGGAAACTCACAGTCCACCCTGACATTTCGCTCCAGGTATGTTACACATGGAAACATCTGAGGCCCACGAGGAGGGAAGAGAAACGTAAACACTGAGCTCACTAAAAAAAGAAACATCATGAAAATAACACAGTCAGTAAATAGATTTAACATGTTGCAGCTGTTTTAAGAGGGAAAATGCTGCACAGATGTGTTAAAAACAATAACATATTGAATAGATGAAGTGTGTAAAGTTGCTGCTAACTTTACTGATCTCTGTGGTGGAAGTGTGTAATGACATCTTTGCTGCAGATGCTTTAATTGCGTATGCGTGCGCGTGACTCATTGTGCATTATTGTCCACAGAATGGAGCTTTTGCATTCCAACACTGTACATCTTAAACTCCTCTGTGCAACACAAATTTGTATGAATTCCCCAGAAAAAAAAAAAAAAATTACACGAATGACTGACTAATAAACATGATGTTTGAGTAAAACAAAAATGAAATGTACGTACTGTGAGACTCAGTTTGATGTGTTATCATTATCCTGCCAAAAAGGAAGCAGGCCGCGGCAAAGAGGTGCAGCTCCATGACGAGAAGAATCTATCCGGTCAGATTAATAACATTCACCCCTGTGAGTTTAACACGGGACACACCATCAGGACCAAGTTGCATCAAAATACCAACAGTGTTTCGGAGCGTCAAAACAGAAGATGCTGTGAATCCCGCAAACATGCACACTGACATCAACTGCAGCACATATATTCTCATCTGTCAGTAGCGCAGTGACACCGGGACTGGATGATGCTTGCCCTGCCTGCAGCCCAATGCAGCCTGCAGATGACTACGCCCAATGCAGTGACTTTGCACTGCAGCAAACTGTCTCTGCGCACGTTTGTCTCCACTGCAGGTAAATGAACCAGACTGTAGCTGTGTCACCGCCGCTACAGACAGATGCAAGGATAGATCTTATAGATAAACACTACCCAAGTGTAATTAACTGGTCTGCTGATGAGATGATACAGACGGTCTTACCTGGTTTAAGACTCGGTCCCGAAGTGGAGCTGCGCCACGCACGAAGAGCTGGAGCTGGATCAGCAACAGCAGCGTAAGAGGACGGGGTTACACAGAGCTGTACGCCCTCATTCCTGCATGCCCACACATAAGCTCATATCCCACTGTCTCCCCCAGCAGCTCTACAGAAATATGAGGAGAAAGCTGGGTTAAATTTCACTTTACTTTCATTAGTCACCAAAGCAGAACAGAGGTTTCACATCGACAGACCCTCTCATGTGTGATGTGACTCCACCAACTGGAAGCCCCCTCCAAAAAAAAAAAAAAAAAAAAAAAAAAAAAGAAAGAAAGAAAGAAAAAAAAATTTTTGTTGAAAAAGTTGTGATCTGTGTTGGTATGTGTGCAAATATACTGATTATTCAATGCACCACGACAGAAAAATCAATGCATATCTCATTAAAGCTGCTACTCTCATTTACTCAACCACATACTGTATTTGAGTTTCCTTTCAGTAGATGTCATTTCTTGGTGCAAAACAACAGTTCCCTCTGCAGGACAACCACCGGAAGTGCCATCTCAGACAGAAAATTCATATATAGAAATCAATGTTTTGGTGACATCTAGCGTAAAACCTCTGCAGAGGCGTTTCCTCTGCATTTTCCTTTTTTTTTTTTTTTTTTTGGTAGTGTACTTATGCAGAGACATTATATTTAAACTTACTGTAAATGTACTGTTTGACTTATCCCAGAAATATATTAAAAATAAATTAAATCTGTAATCTGTGGGGGAAATGCACAAAATTGGGGGATTTATGCATGGATATGACATGATGTGATAAATATGGTTTTGCAGAGCCAACTCAAACTAAAAGCTGGCTTGGTTCCTGCCTGTGAAAACAGCTGTTGTAAAACCATCACACATACATACAAAATACATAAAAAAACACAATATTCATCAGTCATCCTCATTTCACTTGAAGTTATGTCAGAAGAAACGTGCTTTCTTATGAAAATTTCTTTCCCATATTGACAAAGAAACATGCATTTAGATTAGATGTTTCAAACCACTTACTCATCCTCAAATGTTCTGAACACATACCCTCAGATGCACAGTGTTGGTGAGCAGCTGAACTTTGTCTGTTTCTGGGTCAAAAACCTGACCATGACCGGTGATAGCGCAGCGAAGGAAGAACAAATCACCCCAAAACACATCTGTCCACACCTGGTGCAGTAGCAGAGTTTTGTTAAAGGGGAAGAGAGGCAGTAATGCTCTCATACGTAAAAGCTAAGATTGCTTTTTGCACCCGAGACGCATAACAAAATGCAAAATTTGCACAGTAAAGGGCCTGACTGAGGTAATGACATTTCAAGTGGCAGGATAGTGGTAATTGTTGAAGAAGAATAGTTGATGGATCTGAGTTTCATCTGCAGTGTATCAGCAGCAGCATCCAGCAGAGAAGCAGGAGGGATCACAGCCACAGAATCTCTAATGAATAGTTTTGGCAGGGATCACAACACCTGCCTCTCTGCCTCTGATAGTCAGCTGAAACAACCTCCGAACTGTAGAAATATAGATCCAAAAGGCACATACACTCATTGTTTCCACTGTGGTTCGTACAAAGACAGAGACTCTGCAACACTTGTGTCAGTGTCAGGGGAGATTGCTTCACTGTGGCAGTTGTTGAGCAGCTGTCCATGAAGGACCTTGACAAAATGGATGAGCATTGTGAAGAGGATGGAGTGTTTCCAGAGGATAAAGTGGATACAGCAGATCCAGAGCTACTGGGTGGGACATTATACCATTCTGTTTTGAAGTATGTGCTTTTTATGCATAATTTTACATCTTTTTACGTTGCTATTTTAAGTTATAATACAACAAATAACAGCAGCACCAGAAAATAAACTTGCAGGCCAACCAATGACATCATCCATACTACGCCTGCTCATTTTTAAAGCTTTAATATGTGAGTGAACTATCTGCATCTTCTGTATCTTTTTCAGATCTTCACTTATTGAACCTCTTATGAGTCTCTGTTTCACACTTTTGATCAGGAAATGATGAAATTATCAAAAGATGGACATGACAAAACCCAAACACGTGCCGTGTAATTGGTCCTTCTGGCCTTTGTAGAAAATAAAAGTGTTGAGAGCTGTCAGCAAAACCATCCTTTTAACTGACTTCCACGCAGCCCTTGAGCAGATTAATCAGTCTTATCGAGAACCTCAATTTTCCCCATGAAATATAACATGCAGCTGGCTTTATTACATTCTTTATCTCTGCGGAGTGTTCGCTAAAGTCATATTTTTGGTTGAGAAAAACATGCTGCTTCTGTGAAAAGGACACTAAAATGTACTTTAGCTGTGTATGGACATATTGGCCGGTCACTGGATCACACATCGCAGTGTAAAAAGAATGTTACTGACAATGCCAAAAACACACATTTTCTGTTTAAAGTGCTGTTGATGCTACGTTGTCAGAGTTATAATGAAGCAACATTAGGTTTAAAAATGTGTAATTGTATGTTATATAGTCGGGAAACTGCTGATGTGTATTAGTTACACCCAGAATGTGAAAATGTAGAAGAGCTGCTGAGGTGTTTCAGCTTATCCAACCACTGTCACAACACTTCCTTCTTCTTGATCATTCAGCAGGATATTTTCAATCGACTGATATGGAACCAAAGGTTTGTATATTGACATGTGATACTCACTCCTTTGGTAAAACAGGGGCTGAAAATCAATATAGATCCTTACACAATACTGAAAAATGTCCCCAAAGTCCAGTGGAGCAGCATTTTCTCCCCCTCCTTCCCTGTCCCCCTCCCTCTCTCTCTCTCCTCTGCTTCTTCTATAAGCCGACCTCTACTGTATCTACCCCTGGCATCACACTGCAGAGCACTGAGGAAAGCTCAAACTGCATCACAGAAGGTGAGAATGATTCATTCACTATTATTTGCTGATTCTGAGCTCTGGTTAAATATTGCTTGTGTTCTACAGTCAGTGTTTGTGTCTTTCTTTCTCACTTTATTCTGGATGAGGTAATTGGTTTAATACTGGAGTCAGCACTAAAGCAAAATTTTTTGAATGACGGCGACAGAAGGTTTGCATCAAGCAAACAAATTGTAGCTGCTCTTCTGTATGTCATTTCTTAACATTTCATGCAAAATTGCACATTGTCACCTTTTTTGTTCTCTAGAGTGTTTAAGCACAGAAATGCGTCAATGTTGGCAGTCCACCAGTGAAGTTTCCAGTCCATGTCTTTGCAGAGTAAAAAGTCAGGATGGATTGTACTCAGTTGTACAGTATTAAAGACTTTTTATTCAGTAACCTCTGTGGGTTTGCATAAGAGCTGCAGAACAGCAGTTCTCATGTTTCTGAAATCTGAACCCACTCTTAACAGCATAGTCAGCTGTTTTGTTGTGAGCCTCAATTAAAGAAATCCCAGCAAAAATAAATCAACAAAAAGTTTTGCTTGTATAGTAAAAGGTTGACACTAGATTAATTGCTCTTTTTATTATCTTTTTTTTTTTTCAGGAAAGTTTGGAGAATGATTGTCCTTACTACAATTTTCCTTTTTGGTAATGTCACTTCTAATATATTTCACAACAAATAAGGATTTTTCACTGATAACATTCATTTTTTAAATGTTCTAAGTTAATTTTTGCTATGGTTCAGAATCAGAAATATTAAGTAAATTTAATATTATTTGACCATTTCTTTGTGTCGTATTATCCATAGGATTTGCATCAGCTCAGAAGGTGGTACAGTTGTCCTACTGTTCACTAGATGAAAACAACCACCTAAGGATGGACTGCAAATATGCGGTTCCTGCAGAGTCTGAGTCAGAAGTATATTGCAAGTATACACAGGGTGAGACAAGACTCCTTGACACCACTTTCCCAGATGAGGAGCAGCACGCCCCCTTCAAGACCCGCGCCAAAGTCAGACTCTTTCCAGGCAATATTTGTCGTCTGCTGTTTAAAAATCTCCCCAACGGCAAATCCAACTTTACCTGCAACATCAAACAGGGAGACTCGGCCACAGTTACCAAAAGCACAGTGGTGGAAAAAAGTAAGCTCTGCACATTGTTTTTTGTTTTTTTTTTTAATATCCATGCACTTCCTGTCAATATACATGTAAAAAACAAATATTTGACAGGCTGCCAAACAAAATAGTGCTTTTTCTGATCCTGATGTTACTTTTTCTTATTGCAGAACTCCTCCTCCCCTGCTCAGCTTGGAGTGTCCTATTACAAAGCTGCAGTGGCCTACTGTTGACCTTGATGACACTTCCCATGCTGCTGGAAATTCACTGTCTGTGAATAAGGCGCCAAACTGCTGCATAAGTTAACACTGCACCCATAATCATCCGGTGACGGCTCCTGGACTCTTCTAGTGTTGGGTGTATGCACAAATTGCATAGAGTTGAGTTGAACTAAGTAGTTGTATACAGAACTGTATATCTGGTATGTCGCAGGCCTGCATACTCAGCATTATGCACTAAATACTCAATAGCACATGTACTACTACATATACTTTACACTTGACAATATATGTAGATACTTACAGTTCGAGTCTGTTAGAGCTAAGCTGATTTCTTACAGACGTGCAAACTGTTTGATGAGGTAAAAGCATGCAATACGGACCTGAAATAATAATCATGTAATATTTGTCTTCTGATAAGATGCACTTACAAATATTTTATACACAAAGGAATGATTTAAGAGGGTGACACTTTTAAAAAGATTTTTAAAAAAGGGCTGTACTGTTTGGCAAATGACTTTTGTCAGTGCAAAAAAGACATAGGTTAGCTCAAGTATCCAATGTGATTCACTGGGTTTCATCATAGCGGAAGGTGTCCCCTGTGTGTCCTCATGGCTGTCAGATGATGAGAACAGAAAGAGGCAGCCTTATACCACACAGGTCTGCAAGAGGATGATTATGTATGATCATCAATGAAAACAGGAAAACGGTGAGGGAAAAAGAGGGGCAGGGAATTGAACGTGTTAAAAGCATTTAATCGACCTGAGATGCATGCATGAGCAATAACGTTCTTATTCTCTTCTGAGGTGACATTGTACAAAGTCCCTTAGCTATTACAACAAAAAACCCAAAACACATTACTTTTATCCTACTTGTGCCTGAGACATATAGTCCATGTTCAGCCAAGGCTTGTTGTTATAAATACATGTATCTGCAAGCTAGGTCTAGTCACATCCACAGTGACGAGTTCTATTTATACGTTCACACTAATATGCTAATTATGGTGTTTTCTTTGATAATGTGAAGATTTTTACTATATAGTTGAGTAGGCGGTGTGTAGCCAAAGCACAATCATTTAATTGCACTAAAAAGCACTGCTGTACTATGTACTGTACAATGACAATAAATGAAATAACTCAACCAATTACATGTGTTGTATATTCACTTATAGATTGAAAGTGCAGTTCATGTTCTCAGTATTTGGTCTAATTTGATTAAAAAAAGGAACAACAACAACATACATAAAGAAGTTTTTTTTTTTTTTTTCACAGATTAGGGATGATGGAGATAAAAAAAAAAAATTTCCCTAGGTAATATTATGAAAAGTATTTTTTTTTAATTACAGTAGTAGATGAATTATTAGATACTTTAGTAAAATTATTAATGTCACATAGAGAAAGGCCTTTGCCACAGCAAAATGGAGTTAAAGTATAAAAAATGTAGCTATTATGCAGATGGTGTTTTTTTTTGGATTTTTATGCATATGTTGCATTTTATTATTGTAAATGTTCATAGTTGAGTCAATTTTATCTATTGTAGGTACAATGTATAGTCTACATACAGAAAAGTATCATATCTATATGATCATCATATGTTTTCTGTGTGTTTTTCTGGCACTATAAGCCAACTGCTAGCCTGTAAAAAGACAGAATGAAAAAAAGTTGATTTCTTTCTCAACCCACAAACTATTAATCCTTTGGTTTATCATTAATTATTAGAATTAATAGGTTTGGACATATAGAGGACCACTTAAGCCACTGCAGTTGTTTATCAAATGTGAATTGCAGTATCTTCCCTGTGGTCAGCAACCCTATATTGTGAAAAAAGGAGTTTCCTGTTGTTTTTTAATCACAAATACTGTCTTTGTGAATAGTGAGAATAAAGCTAGTGTCCTGTCTTGAATGACTTTTAGTATTTTAATTATTATGCACCATAAACGTGATTAAAATGGCTTAAAAAAAAAAAAAAAAAAAAAATACCCTGAATGTGACTAAACATTCCGTTTTGTAAGAGGTGACTGTGTTGTTGCACCAGTGGTGGAATGTAATGAAGTATTTTTACTTCGTTACTGTACTTAAGTATTTTTTTTTTGCATTTGTACTTTACTTTAGTAAAAATAATAATACATACTTTTACTTTTACTTCAATACAGTTTGTGGCAGTTATCTGTACTTTCTATTCCTTACATATTGGAAATTGATGCCATTACTTGTTACATTATATTAACATCTTTTAGTCTAAATCTTTTTTTTTTTTTTTTTTTTTTTTTTTTTAACAGACACACACAATGT
>JAPSES010000044.1:14724521-14749283 GCA_029822895.1 Maxillicosta whitleyi | reverse complement strand
ATCAGATTGATAATAGTCTTTCTGTAGGAATTGATACGAAGGCTTTTAAATTTATGACATTTTGAATTTACTACCTTATGTGTCACTTTAAAACTAAACTAAAAGTCTGACTAGCAGGCTAAAGCTGTAAACTGAAAATGAAACCGAACATGCTTTGAATGTCCGACTCCCACCTTCTATGCCGCACCCTACTCTTCAGTAACCCGTTCACCCTAGTTCTGTCAAATTTTTTCCCCGAGGGAACACTCATTGTCTCCCGCTGCAACCCAAACATTAGCATGTGTGCTTTAGTTGTTCTTACACCTGTGCTGTGTGCATCAACCTAACTTGACATTCGGTGTGGCGCAACTTAATTATGATTGACTGTTCTTATATCAAAACGTGGATGATTGAATTCAATCGAAATTGTAAAGTTATGACAAATAAACTTGAAATTGGAGTGCTATTCATGAACATTTTTCATGTGATGAACAAAAATAAGACATCAAACAAATATAAAGTTCTGGACTGATTAGCAACATTAGCTTCTTCTGATTTGAATGAAAATGTCACACCTGGTACACGCAATAAACATAATTATAAAAAAATCCGTCTCACTGGCTAAACAAACAAAGTATTTCCCCACTATTTTCCCATTTTCTTTTGGAGCTACAAGTTGCAGTCTCTTCCTGAAGAAAGAAGTTTTAGCTGCTTTCAAGGTCTTTAGGAGATTGGTTTCAGCCTTTTCTTAGTCTGTGTGACGTATATCCAAGGTATAGGGATGTAAACATTATACTTAGAGATGTGACAGTCGCAAAACTGTTTCTTTTTTTTTTAAATGACATGTTGGCCGATCACTGATGCAGATAATGTTACAGTACTTTATATTTCTGTATTTTGTTTTTGTTGTGTTTTTTTTTTCCCCCAATATCAAAGAAATCATTATAAATATTATAATAGTTGCTATTTTAAAGTCTTTCAGCTCTTCATCCCATTCTCTTTGAATGAACACAGTCAAACATCCAGAAAACCTTAATACTATGTGATGGATAAATATCTGCTACTGCCATCGGTGGTATTGGCTAATATCAGTGGTATTGGTAAATATAGATTTCCAGCTCATATATTGGTGCACAACCATTTGCTGATGCTAAAACCTAGGACTTTTGAGATGAAGGCTGCTGCTTTCGTGCACAGACCAAAAAAAGGCAGGAGCTTCATCAGCTATCACTGCTGTATGTATTTTTATTAAAGAAAAAAAACATGAATAAATAAAGAAAAAACATGGTATTTCCCACAAGTCTCTGCAGAACCAGGAGTTGCCAGAAGATGATCGTATTTCCCAGGTGTGCTGCTACATGGTTTCAGATATTATTTCTTTGTGAAAAATGTAGAATTTATTTCAGACATTTTTGGAACATCAAGTCCAGGTGCAACATGACTGCACTGGGTTTATTTTATTTTTTTTCATGGCTACTGTTGCAGGACTGAGATGAGCATCACTGCTGCTATAAAGTATGGTTATGCGTTTTATTTACAGGATGCTTATAACCAAGTCTAATAACTGTTGCATTTCAATGCTCTTGTTTGCAGGTGTAACAGGCTTTTCGGTCACCACCAAAAACCCAAATGTGCGAGTAAAAGAGAATGAAGGTGAGTCTTGCATTAAGAAATTCATAAATGATCAAATATAGAAGATAAGCCAGAACACGGTGCTTATTAATTACAAATGAAATGTTGTTTCAAATTCATAACATTAGATTTTTCAGAAATGTGTACAAATTCAACTTGTGCCAATAGTTGGACCAGACATAGATGAGCATTAGCATAAGATTGAACTTTTACAGTTGTTTTATCACAGGCTGAAAATAAACGTACGATTGTGAACATTTTTAAAGGGATATTTATTATATTGCAGTATGTGTGCACAAACTAAAGCTAACTTTTTTACATATTAGGCTGAGCAATGTATCTGATTAAATTTATTATGCAAAATAACAAAATCAAGATTATTTCCATGGAGACTTTTTTTAAAACATTTTTTTGGTCAACACAAATTCTAAATGAACTCTGTTTACTCCTTGTAGTAGATTAATTATGCATGTACTTTTTTTTAGTCATATATGGCATATTGCGTTGGTAAAGAAAGAGTATTTTAGAATCAAGCTCAGTCTTTGCTTAATGAAGTTAGTTAAAACTGAAACTCGTCCATAACTTTGGAATTTTTTTTTAATATTTCATCCCATATCACCCAGCTGTGATGTTAAATAAGAAAAGTCCAATAATTGTGTTTTGTGTTTTCAGGGGCTGACCTGTCATGTGAGTTCTCGGCTGACTTTGGTGCAGATGCCAGAGTTGAGTGGAAATTTAAGGACCAGAAAGGCTCACAGAAGTATGTGGTTTATAAGGGGGCACTTACAGGTGAGGAGATGCAGTCTTTGCAACATGTGTCATAATTTACCCTAGATGACATGATCGACGGCAATCCTGAAAAGTGCGATTGTACAAATATGAGATGAATGCACTCTGTTTATGTAATGCTTTATGTCTCCCACAGACTCATATAGAGATCGAGTGACACTATTTAGCAGTAATGTGAGGATAAATAAAGTCACGACTGCAGATAATGGAGTTTACGACTGTGAGGTGTCTGGAAACGGCCAGTATGGGGTAGCCAAAGTGACGCTGACTGTTTTGGGTAATGATATCTTACTTATGCATGAGAATACACAGCACTTTATTTTTACACATTTTCCAATACAAACATGTGAACTTGTATTTGTGTGCACCGAACAAGGCTTTGTCGTATGTATACGAGTAGATCCAGAGGAAAACTAAATGCTTTGTTGTGCAGTCGCCCCAGGTGTACCGTTGTGTAGAATCCCCTCCTCGGTGACGACTGGGAACAAAGCCGTCCTCACCTGCTACGATGGTGTTGGCTCACCTTCTCCTACCTACAAGTGGTACAAAAATGGCGTCCCTCTCCCAACGGATCCCAGCACAATTGCTGCTTTTAAAAACACAAGCTACATGCTAAACTCAGCGACTGGAAGATTGGTTAGCTACATTTCATCAACTTATACTATCTTTACTTCAACAGGATTCTTTTCGGTTCATTCTGAGTAATATAATACCTTTTCCTTCAGGAGTTTCTTCGTGCAAGCAAATTGGACACAGGTTCTTACTACTGCGAGGCTTCGAATAATGCTGGTCCTTCTCAGCGCTGCAAAGGTGGAAAAATGGAAATCCGTAAGTGCCATTCATTCTTAATTTAAAAGTAGGTCTTTGTTAAGTGTGGCCAACCTTGGAATTGAAAGAATAAGATTGTGTAACTCAATTATCATCCTTGACCCAGTTTTAAGTTGTGTAGCTGCATGCCAACAGGTTTTTAGAAACAATAAACAGGTTTGACTACATATGGCAGCTGACTGTATCTGTGCAATGCTCATATAGATACAATTCTCATTCTTTGTTTTCAGATTTTCACAACATATTTGCGTCTGTGGAAATGGGCAGCTGTCAATAGTGCAACTGTAACTAAACAAATTGACCTTTTACTTGAATATCTACCTTCTCCTTTTCAAGGTGACATTAACACTGGAGGGATTGTTGCTGGCGTGATAGTGTTTCTGCTGTTCCTGGGCTTATTGGCATTTGGCATCTGGTACGCCTACAAGAAAGGATACCTGCCCAGTAAGTGAACCCTTACCACAGGCATATCAAACATGCGGAACACGGGCTAAAATTGTTGTGCAAAAGACTCCATTCTGGCACACAGAATGAATTTTTAAAGTGCAAAAATTACACTGAAGATGTTAACAGTCAAGGATGTCAAATTCGTTTTAGTCCAAGTGCCACATACAGACCAATTTGATCACAAATGGGTCAGACCAGTAAAATAATAGTAGTCAAACTTTTTTATTTGTTTTAGTGTAAAAAAAGGAAAATTACATGAAAATGTTCACTTTTTATTTTTTATTGAACCTTTATTTTACCAGGTAAAATCAATTGAGAACAGCTTCTCATTTACAATGATGACCTGGCAGGAGGTTCCAACAGACAAAAGACAAGATCAAAACAAACAAGACAGAACAAGAACAGATAAAAGGAAATGGTAGACGGATGTAAAATTTACAAGAAAGAATGGAGTTACTAACAGTCCTTTCACCAAAAATGTGAACAACCTGAAATTTCTTAAGTAAAATTAGTAGTATTTTAACAATATTATGCTTGTTATTAAATGTTTTGTGTCTTTGTAAATCCACTGGGATCTGTAAGTTCACACAGCATGAGCACAATGTCAATGAGAAGCTGAGGCATAATATTGTGAAAATTGTACTTTTTAATTTTTTTGCACTAAAATGACAAGAAAAGAGTGTTATTATTTCTAGGTTATGATATTGTTATTTAAAGGTCTGGTTTCCTTAAGATCAAATGGGGCTGTACATGACCCCTGAACAAAAGTGAATTTGACACCCCTGATTTAACACTTTATTTAAATCAGTGCTTTTATGTTAATTAAAAAAAAATAGATGGCAAATCTACTGACAGGCAAAGGACAGTCTGTAATTAGTTAAATCACATTCATCAAGTACAGTACATGTGTAAAAAAAATGGTCGCTCAGTTTATACAGAGATCTTTTCATAATTTCACACTTAACACTACCAATGTTGAAAGGGAACACAAAACATGTACAATTTCTCAATGACATAATCTGACACAAGAAATACTTATGCCACCATTAAATATGTTGTTTTTACAAGGCTGTAATGAGTATAATATTTATTTCTCTGGATCTTTACTAAGACACAACACAAAAATACAGGGAAATATTGTGCATGTTAAAAAGTCAAATAATAAAAATTAAAAAAAAAAAACGCTTCCACAGGCAACAATCAATATTTAGCTTGACCTAGTGTTCTCATAACAAAAAGTAGCCCTAAACATGATAAACGTTCGATGTGTTGAATGCAACCTGGTGCGAATGAGTTTGAGGTTGGTGGAGTAAATCATATCGTTTGCCCCGAAAAGTTGAAGATATGTTAAAGGAGTTGTATGTAGTATTTCTACTTTCAAATATTAAAAAAAAAAAAAATCACCTGTTAACACATTGCATTGTAGAGATATGAAGGGAGCGTATAGATATAGATATAGATATATGTGACCACTAGAGGGAGTAGTGAGTCACTCTGTTGGTGTCCTATGGTGATGAAAAGTAATGTTACAAAGCTATTGACCAAAGTGTCAGAAAATGAAGAGATGGAATGAGAACCAATAAGAAACAACTATTTTGAAAGTCAAAGGAAGTGATAGAAGCTAGACCTATTGTTGTTGTTTGTACCACTGGACAGAACTGTGATTGAAAAGAATGAAGTTTGATGCTGAAATCACAGCATTTTTTCTGCACACGCGAGTTTGATCATGAGGCTTATGAAGGCATATTATATTTACTATACAACATATTATGAAATTTTAATATGTTGTGGCAGCAATAGTAGCTCACTGCTCTTAATGTGTGTGTTGTGTGCTATTGCCAATGTTAGGTACTGTCTGTGTGTATTATGCAGAGATGTCATGCACAGACCCTATTTCCGTACAGTGATAATAAAGCAAGTTAACCTTTCAATATTTTAACCTTTTATAAATTTACTATAATAACTAACCAAGTGGTGGCTGGTAACTAAGGTATAAATAATTTCAGAATTTGAATATTTAATATAGCTCATAGATAACGACACACACACACATTTTAAAAGGTTTCAGGTTCACATTGCTGTATCTGTGTGGCTAAATATTCACTGTGGGAAGTTCGGAAGATGATTTGTCTTTTTTCCATCATAGTCATATGTGGCATAATAGTACTTGTCGGTTATAATGATAAGTGTTACATTTAGAGGTGTAGGTTGGCGTTTTGATGTATCAAAGCAGTTTTTTTTAGTCACTGAAAGAAGTGTGTATCACCAATTTTAGTTACATCAGGAAGATTAAAAGTTAAAATAAGAAACCAAAAAGCAGAATTTAGTATTAAATAGAAGAAACTGTTGCTTAACAACATATTTCTGTACCTTGTCAGAAAATGTGAAGAAAAAAATGTCAGCTATGAATGCAGGTATTTAATATCTAATGTTGTTTCCTTTCCTTGCCTTTACAGAGAAGAGAGACAGGTAAGAGGATTCTATTTTTATTTATACCCTGTAATCGATTTAAGCAGATAATTTGACCTGCTGAGTATGTCTGATTTATTTCCATGTGAGCCTCTTTCAGATATAAGTAATATAGTCGAATATCTGTGTGACTAATTGAACATGTTTTTAACTCATCCTGCAGGACACCAAAACCCAATGTGGTGTACCAGCCCCCGTCGCTGTATGGTGGTGGTGATGATGAAGATGTAAGTATGAACCTGCTTTTCATTCTTAAGCAGGGTAGTCATTCAGCCTTGGATAATGTATTATCAATGTTGATGTTTTGTCTTTTTTCATGCAATAATGTTTGAGAAAAAAAGCGTCTATTCTGTTTTTTTTTTTTTGTTTTCTTCAGGGGGATTTCAAACAGAAGTCATCGTTCGTGGTGTAGCCTTCAAATGGCTGTTTTGATAAGAACATTTTTTTTTTTTTTTTTTTTTACCGTGTTGTGCTGAGGTGTCTTTATTTTAAACCCATTTGCTCCTAATTTTCACCTGGATTTGTGTTATTGGCTCAAGCTGGTGTTGATGATCATGAGATGCATGAACTTGTGTGACGCAAAGCTATAGAAGAAATGAACTGCTTATAGGTATGGAGGCGGAAGGTAATGGACTATGGCATATGAACAACTTCCACTTGGGCTATCTTCTCCCTCTGTTTGTTGTGTTTTACTCTGTACATTTGTGTGTTTTAGTCATGTTTCCTGATACTTGTTAGCTATATCCAAAAAAAAAAAAAAAAAAAAAAAAGGAGGGGCCTCTATTCTTAAAGCTTAAAGAAGACACTCAGCTGATGGCTCATAGAAAGGAAAAACTGAATTGTTAAAGTGAGAGACATTTTTGTCTTCCTCTGTAATTCTCTTTCTTTTGTCTACTTGGTCAATATATTTGGCTGACAGACTTGCACTGTATCATTAAAATCATTCATTTTCAGATATCACTAGTCCGACCATGAATCTGTATAGAAGTATTGATGTACAGATATGTGTTGGTCCACAGTTGAGTGTCCATAGCAGCTGTTGTTTTTAATAAAGTACATCATTGTTTGCCTGTAAATAAGATTTTTAAAAAATTTACATTTGTAATTTAGAAGTCTTTTAGCCTCCTATCTCTTATTCTTTATTCTACACTTTCTTTTCTGCACCTAAACTTAGTGTAGGTACTCATCCTATAAATCACTGTGTTTTCTGTTTACCTATATTATGTTTGAGATGTGCATGTGAGAAAATATGAGCTATGTAACACTTTTGATTGTTAAGAGGGTGCAGGCTTACAGCACAGTAGACTTTATTTACATCATTTCCTCCTGTGGCAGGTGTTGACTCTTGACATGATGCTCTTTGATTTAATACGAAGAAAGTGTGAAACTTGGGTCAAAGAAGTTTTAAAATGATACCAGATACATATAGGAAATGAGTTGCCTTAAAGAATAATGACTTACAATAGAAAATTACAATGGCTATTATATTGCATCATGCTGTTGGTCCCATATTAGCTTTGTCTACCCCTAGAGAAATAGTCATGACTGTACTTAGGTTTAATTTCTTATCTAGGACATTTGCAAATACTCAGGTAATGTGTTTAGGTGGATTAAAAATCACACATCTATACATATCATAACTGTATATCATCTAGGTGATATCAATAGATTAAAGAAGAGTTTTTCTACATTGCTTGATGAGCAGACTTGCCTTTGTAGTGATTGATTATGTAATAAAATTGTGTTGATATATTGTGTTGCACTGTCATGTATCCAGTAGAGAAGCCCAGGTGATGCTTTCCAAACTATTTTATTTACTTATTTTGGAATATTTATATGTCGGTCTGTCTCATTTCTGTTTAAACGGACCGGATGTTTTGGACCAGTTTTGGTTTTTACTGCTAATTGTGTATCACATTAGAATACAATCTTGAGTAAAACAGGCGTTTGTCATAAATTTGTTTTATACATGGATTATTAAAACACATTTTAAGTAATTACATGTTAAAATAGATGCATGTAGGTAGAGGTACCAGGCCTTCTCTTTGTTAATGTTTCCTCATCAACAAAGAAATATTTCCGTTTTAAATAGCGTGGCACAAAATAAACAGACTGAGTTTTATACCATTTCAAAAATAACACACAAGAACAAACTGGAGAAAATTTTAAAAAGTGCAGTCTACATGAGTTGACTTTACTTTGGGGTTTCTTTTGCTGTTGTTTTTTATCAACATTAAAAATCATACTTTGGAAACATTCAACTTTTTCTAGTCAACACGCTCAGTAAGTTACATTTTTATTATTTTTTTTCAAACTTTTTTTTCATTAATTTGTCTACGTTTATGGTGACTGGTGGCTTTCCAAGTTCCTTGTCTTCACCACGCATGCGCGATATGTCGACACCCTTTTTTTGCAGACAGGAAGTGTGATCAACTTTTTCCACCATCCTGCCTTAACACGGAATTTTTCACATCACAGTGTTCCATTTCGTTAACCGCGGTGTACAAGTGTGTAAATACCACGTCTGAAAAAACGGAGTGTGCCTCATGTCTAGTTTAACCCGCGCGCCCCTCACGAAAACCAGCCTGATTTCCTGCTCTGTCGTAAACACGGTGTACTGTCCCTTTAAAGGAAGGGGCCGCGCAGTTAGAGCCACTGAAACCTTTTTACAGGCTCTGACAGACAGACTCCATTCATAAATAAGACATCGTGTGGAAAGGAGGCACATCTACTTGAATCAGATTGTTCACTCAGCGGACCGGATGCCAGGGCCGAGCAGGAGCCAGACATGTTCACCTCGGTTGGGGGCTGTGTATCGGGGGCACGGCTGAGAGAGCAGAAGTGACTTCCCATGGCTGACCCCCCTGCTAATGGTTTTGACTTTACATGCGAACCATCAGGAGGCAGCTTTTTCCATCTCAAAGCGTCGGAGCAGACCATAAAATGATCGTTTCCTCGCTGGCTTCGGTGTTTTCCGTGCTCTTCCGCTTAATAAGACTCATTCTGCTTTAATAAACAACCTTCCGCCTGCATCATCATCATCATCATCATCATCATCCTTCTTCAGATCCTCCACTAAATGATCGCACAACAGCTGAGCAGTAGAAGACCTGACATACCGATGGAGCAGTGAGTTATGGCAGCTAAAGAGGACCTCTATGCCAAAGTGACCCCGCGGAGACAGCGCCAGACCCGACCAGGCACCATCAAACATGGGTCCACTCTGGATGTGCTGCTGTCCATGGGCTTCCCCAAGACCAGGGCGTGAGTACACACAGCTGCACTGTCGCACTGTCCCAACACGCACATCTCTGTTAAATCCCACATCTGATTACATTATAATCAGCATCCTTAATGCTCACACACTTTGCTGGAGTTTCCTGTCTCCAGTATATAAACATCAGGAGCTGTTTGAGGCAAAGCTATATGTCTGTGTTATTATCACATAGATTATGGGCTGATGCCAGATGACCCCCGGCTGCACTCCCTGCTCTCTAAGTACAGCCTTCCACTGAATCCATATCCAGATTGGAGGCTTATGCAATAGGACCTAATATCACTTAGCCTATTTGGATTCTCAAACTTTAGTTTTGGGGATTTCAGATACATTATAACACGGTGCTTGTAGTCTTAATATAATACTATGGTGGTATACATGTTTGCTTTGACATGTTACTACCTTAAAGGAAAACAGAGGCCTTTAAACTGAGGACTATAAACATTTTGAGTGTTTATAAGTGAAAACTGAACATCATCTCCCTGTCTCATATCACTCCCCCCTCAAAAAGCATCTAAATAAACACCTAACACATAAAAGTCCACTTTTATTATAGTTTCCTATACAGACAGTAGTGTTTTACATCAATTACATAACTAATGATTAAAGTATGGAGTCATTAAATCATGAAAATATTTTACACACATTCTTTGCAAAACAAATATAACCCTATATTTACATTAGTCACCTGGCTTTTGTGAACACAAGCCTTGTCGTTGTGCTGTAGTGGTTACTGTCAGACAAGGAAAAGTGGTTTTATAATTGAAGGAGTGATGCATCATTTCAAGATACATCAGTAGGCTATATTACTTGATCCTGCAATTCAAACATTTGCTTTAATTTATCCTAAATAAAAAAAAAAAAAAGAAGTTGCACATAAACAGGCAGTTCTATGTATACCCTAAGTGTAACCTGCAGATTATGTGAATTTAAAATGTGGAGGCTGCCTGTACTTTATGTTCCAAAGCTTAAAAGTAGCATCTTAGATCGAGTAGTTAATCACTCTAAAAATATTTAGTAGTCTGTTTTAAGACAATAGTAGATCTAAACCTCATTGGGGAACACTCTTACTATCACATGAACAGTGGAAACCCTCATGGGAGTGACTGTTTGGCTTTATGCAACAAAAACAAGCCTGCTTTTGTATCCGTGTAATAATTTTAGCAGGATTGACAATGGAGCTAACAAGGGACTTTTTTCAACATTCAAGACAAACACGAGTGGAATTTGTTGAAGGAACAAATAAATGGGAAAATAGATGCTTTACACAAGGTTTATCACATGGAATTGTAAGTTTGAGTTCACTACAAAAAAGCGCAGATGTTGTTGAATGTATTTACACCTGAATGCAAGGTACCATTATGTTTGCCTGCAACAAAATTAGCATTTTTTTCACAGCTGACTGACTTAAGCAGTGCTTTAATTGCTTCCAGTACAATGAAAGTCAGTTCTTTGGGCAGCTTGGTAGATTAAGAAGAAAATTTAAATGCTTCTTTACACCTCAGCTTCCTCCTTGAGCTATTTCCTAATCATGTATAATCATAATGTCACTTTGTATTGTTCACATTGTAAGTGACTCCTACTTTAGGTATAATAAGCCTGGTGATATCAGAACATTCATCTACCAACACAGCTTTAAAAATTGTATCACACATAGCCTAACGATAGGAATTCTAAGTCATTCCCTCTAAGGTGTTTTTGGCAGCAGCAGCGGTAATCTTAGGTCCGTAGGATTAACTCCCAGATCTGTTGCTTGTTTCAGTAGGATTTACATCTGTCTCCTAGTGTTAACCATGATAGTGAAATTAAGGCATAGCTGGTGACAGTTACCTGAATTTACTTTCATAGACCCAAAGTGTTTGTTCTTGTGAAGGTCATCTTGGTTCGACTCTCTGCCTAATGAACTCCCGCAGACAACATGAGGTTTGGTTATATACAGACTAACATCTATTATTAATGGCACACTCATACACTTGGATTTGATTGAAGCTATAAAAGCATAATGAAGCGGAATAATTTAATGTCATTATCTCCAAGCCTGTCTGGTCTGATGGTAGAGGGGATGCAATAACAGTGTCAGGACTGAACGTCAATAACTATGAAACACAATCAGGACATTTTAAGGTGAAGCTGCATGATGTTTTATTCACATCGAGTGTTTGAATTTCTTATTTTGGAAGTGGAATTATGTTGTTTTTTTTTTTTTTAGGAACTTAAAATAACAGTCAAATGGAAGTTTATGAAAGACTGAGTTTGTTGTCACTTTTTCTTTTCACGAGTCGGTAGTAAATTGACACGTTTCATTTAATGTTAAAATAATATGCAGATCAGCCAGAGTCATGGGTTAGTTTTGAATCATATTTTACTGTAGATCATAGAATATAAGAGCTGAAATGTAATTTAGAATGAGTCTGTGTGATTACTTAGAGAGTGTGTTATTTCAATATTTTGTCAGTTATTCCTGTTACAGCGTGAATGTAACACCACCTAAAGGTTTTTGATCCAACCAGTATTGGCAGTTTAGATGCAAATGCGTATATGTAGACCTAAAAGTAGTCTGATGTTTTAAAAATCATCCTATACCTTTAATTTTCTGCTTCATCAGGTTGGATTGAAAACCATTAAACAAATATAAAATCAATAGTATCATTTATAGTTTCATAGTGGGAGAGAAGTTTCTAGAATGCCTTTTGTTACCTTATATTTGATCCATGGAAATAAAAAAACAAAAAAAACCAATCAAAAACAAAAAGGCAAATCTAAATGTATTTTCTCACAGCATGAAATAGCCTAGATAAACAAAATGCATCATAGATAACATAGATGCAAATTCAGTCTTTATTTAACATGCAAAATTCTGACATAGCCAACATGTATGCTAACTCATGTGACTGATCAGGTGTTTGCTGCTTCGTTCAGTAAAATCTAGAAACGGGTCATGTTGACTACACATAATTCTCTATTTATGTATATAATTAGTTTGTGCGGTTTCTCAAAGGTTTGCTTCAAATTTACTTGAAATTTGTGTGGAAACATAGCTACTGTGTAATAATCCTACACACACGTACACTTCGGGAGTTAAATTGTGTCTAACATTGCAGGCGTATAAAACCAAAGTTAAAGTAATCTACTCATTTTAAGAATGTCATTTTCTGATGATTACAGCTTTCTTTAATTGTAACTGTAGTTTTATACAGTGACTTCTGTTGTGTTTTATTTAGGCATTCTGAGTGCGTGTTATTCACTAATCACCAACTTTGCCCAACCATTTGTACTTTATAGAGAACTTTCAAATATTAATTAGAAAAATGGAAGCAATGGTATGCAACTAAGTTTAATAGGTGACCTGAGGGGGCATTGTTCTTCATGGGTCATATTTGGTGCCTTAAATAGGCTACCACATGTATGGAACATGTTGACATTTTAACCTACTTTTCCACCCTGAGTAACACATTCCTCCATGCTATAGCACGTCAGATCATCCTTCTTCAATCACAGAACCAGAGCAGTCATAGGGCAGTAATGTCTCAAGCTAAACAGCTGATTTGCACTTTTTTTCCATCGGGCCCTTCCCTGTATGTTGCTGGGAGAGGAAGAAGAAATAATAGAAAAAAAACAGTTATCAGTCATAGCTTGAGGGAACAAGGGCTTCATTGTGTTTTCTTATTCTCAGATGGAAGCATGAATCATGTACAGATACGAGAACACACACACAGAAACAAGCCTTCTGTTTAAATTGGGGGGAATTTTGTGCTGAGTCACTCAGGAATCGACTGGTGTAATCGGAGAGGATCTGGACGGACAGTGGTCTCCCTCCCTTTGCTGACCCAGTGTGATGGTCGGAAGCAGGTTTGGAAGCTGATCTCACTCAGGGTGTGACAAGTTTCATCATGTCTTCTTTCCAGTAGTTGCTTCAGCGTGCTGGAAGTGGAAAGAAGAAAAGTTAAATTTAGATTTAAAAAAAAATCATGATGATAAAAGAATTAAACAATGAAAGAAGTGCAGTTGCTTTTACTCATTTTTTAAAAAATTATTTTGATGGTTTACATATTGAGTCTGTTCTTGTTTATTGAGTCACTTTGTTATTTATATTGTAAGTGTGTAATTCTGACTAGTTGTTAAAGAACATTCACCTAAAGGTAACTTAATATTACCTTATTTGGGATGAGACAAGAGTCTTAGACCTTCACCTCTGTTTGTCCTATAATAAGCATCCATTTCCATAGTCTTTTCTAGGACGCTTCTTAGAAATTGATTCATGAAGTACAAACCTATAAAGTGCAATTACATAAACACTGAGCGCTGAATCCAATTTGCCTTTTGCACAACTCTCCGTTTGTTCTCCTGCTAAAAGAACTACACACTGCCACTGTATCCATTACCCTCTGTTAACATCCACTGAGATAAACAACACACCCACTGTAACAGAATTGTATGTCAAAGAAATCATATGAAGTGCTCTTTGATGTTGTTAAAATGCACCTGTTAAAATAGAACTTCCGTATATGTCTGTATGGTTAAATATTAATTTCATTTCCCGTTCTTTACCTTTCTCATCAATTTCCACTCTCAACATTATCCAATCAAGACAGATAAAGATGTACATGACAAAAGATGATTATGAATAGAATTTTTACAATCACAATTATGTACCAACAAGATCAATAACCATTATTCAGTAAAAAAAAAACCTAAAACATGCATATTAAAAGAAGTGTGACTGGTAGACAATTACATTATGAAGATATTCACATCAAATATATTACAAGAAACAGGTTGCATTTTGAGTTGCTTTTGAGAAGAACGGTGTCCAGAAGCAAGATTTATAATCTTTTTTTCCTGTATCATGTGAAAAACATAATCTTCATTAAGTGATTTATAGTAATTGAGTTTTTAGGCCTTTGGCATTTGTTTAGTTTTTAAAGATTTGGACATGTAAAGCTTCAATGATAATATCTAAATCTGATATCGGAATTTCTCAAGAGAGTCAGGATTATAAGTTATACACAAGTTAAAGCCATTACCAGCATCATAGCAGCATTGAGGTTTTATAAATGTGACATTATTAATAGTCAGATGCTTTCAATAGGTGAAAGCTAAATTTGGTTCAGTTCAGTCATACGAAGCTGAGAGCTGGTATTTTTATTGAATGCCAGAAAGGAGAACTCATTGTTGGTCCTATGTTCCTCTTAAAGCGCATCTCTCTAGAAACAGCTTGTGATTCATTTGTTTATTTGTTCTAATGTTTTCTGGTCAACCATCAAGCCCCAAGTCATCGTAAGTTATGTGAGAATATGGCAAAAGCAGAAGGAATGGGTTACAGAATGTTTTTCCTCCACTTGCACTATGATTTTTTTCCACCTCCACATCTAGTTTGGGTGATGAATATGATGAGCATGGTGAAAGATTTCATTAAGATATTTCTGAATGGAAGGGTGCCGGTTCCAAGCCCGGTTGTGTCAGGAAGGGCATCCGATGTAAAAACCTCTGCCAAATCAACATGCGAAGGTGATTCACTGTGTGGACCCCGAAAGGGAAAAAAGCCGAAAGAAATCATCATTATCATTTCTGAAATGGAATTCAGGTACCATGGGGCTTCAGCTCCAACATGATTGTCACTTCTGTTGGTTCCGACAGCAGGAAACTGTCACAACCCACAAGCACAAGAGCACACGTGTGAAAATGTTTTTAACCTTTTTGATCTAAGCTGATGGGCTCTGGAAGTTTGGTTTATTCTTCAATTCTAAATCAGCACAAGATTGAAAAGTCGTGCTTTTCTAGTGTATTTTTTTTTTTACATGTTCACATGAGTCAAAATCCTGACATACCAAATTACCTGACTTGGTTATGTTCCCATGTTTTTCATCCAGTTAGTCCACAAAAAGCTTTTTTGTTGTTGTTGTCCAGTGTCATAGGAGTTATACACAATATGGTTAAATTCGATCTACAGTTGCAGAAAAAATTACTAGATTATCAGATGATCAAAAACAACACTAGCAACCAAATACTAACTCCTGTGTGTATCATGTGACTAAAACAGACAGAAAAGAAAACATGGAATGGTTTTTGTCAGTACAATGACATAGATATTGATGTAAGAACTGAAGTGATTTTGGTTTTTATCAAGAAAACATGGAAAAGGATAGATAGCAGCTCTGAAATGAAACTCTTATGAGCGATTTTTGTTGTTATCATTATATTTGTCCAAACAATTGTACCAGGCATTAAAATGAACAAAAAAATTGAAGAAAACAAGGGGTGGTCTAATAATTTTTAACTTTAAGGATTGGAACTAGTGAATATCCAAAGGAGCTTTATACACTGCATTTTAACCATTTTTTCTTTTCCTAGAGGAAGAGAAATGTACATGAAGCCTGTTTTGTATTTGTTCTAGTTTAGACCAGATCTTGCAGAAACACTCTAGTCTAAATGTTTTGTTTGTGGCCAAAATAACTGGGCATACCGGATCGCACTAATGGCTGCACAGCACCTGAATGCTGTAAACATCACAAATCACCCTAATGAGTGTGTGTGCGTCGGCTGAGTGAACATAGGACCGTGTATCGTTTGCAGAATATCTTGTGGTTATTGAGCTGAATCTGTGAGAAATGGGGGCCTGAATTTCAGCCATTGATTGTAAAGGAAACAAGGTGCTATGCGGTTATGAGAAGCACGAGAAACTTCAAAGCTCAAAGTGTACATTCAGTTTGTCTGCGGCTCCTGCATGTCAGTCATGCATGAAGCCTGAAGCGACCACAGAGCAGCTATGTACAAAATTAATTGAAGTAGAAATGCACACAGGATGCATATTTGTCTAACCAACCCTTTTTCTACATACTCTTGATTGTTATGTTACAGTTATAAGCAAAGGAAACAGGAAGTTAATGATGAAAATGTAGGGAACTGTAACAGCAGCAACTGACTGAAGAGGGAAATGAAAAGCATTAGAAGCTTTTTTTTAATATTTCTGGCATTAACAAGGTTCACACTCATTGAACCAGATCTGACTTCCTGTAAGTCAGTGTGGCATTTGCAACCAATTACTGTGCTTCATAATTTTGTGGCAGCAAATCTTATTTTATTTGTAAAATCATGAATAATTAAATTTTTGCAACACTGACTTGGATACTACTGCGAGATCACTTACAAATGGGGAAGAGTGGTAACTTATTTATGCTTTATGATCTCACTCACTTAAATGAATAAATGATCAACACGTGGCACATGCATGTTTAATAGCCTGTTAACATATCCATGTGTCAAAGGAAAACTTACTTATGGTTTTCTCTACTGACGGTAATAATAATAAAATAATAAAATGTCGCATCAGTAAATTAATTGGAGGAAAATAACCCGCAGTTCTGTTATTTCTCTGATTCTTATCATTTCAAGCTGTAATAAAAATATGTTGAAATCCGTTGGTCATGCCCAAGTGGAGCATACTGTTTTTTTTTTTTTTCTTATATTAATTCAGTCTTTATTATTTTCATCTAAAGAGTTGTGGTTAGTGAGCTTATAACACACAGATGAGGAGATACACTTATCTTTGGTAAATATGTACCATTACATTTATCATCCTGTGAAGTGTTTTTGTGCTTTTGCAGTGTTCTCTTATCTTAAATTTAATCATGTTTACTTTAGCTTCACACAAAAGTATGCAAAGAAAAATATCCACTTATAACCACTTTATTCTGTAAGTGGACTGCATAGAACTGTTACAATGCGTATCTTATGCATACATGTGACACTGTTGTGTCTGGGTGTGCAGTTTGTGAGAACAAACTCCAACCCTTGTATTGAAGACGGCCAAGAGGAAGTCACCCGTTTCCGGAAGTGGTGTGTGACATTTACCGAGCGCTTTGTTGAGATGGTGGTTTAATGTCTGCTGAGGCAGGGGATTCACACGTCACCTTTAGGAGAAAACAGTTGTTACACTGTTTGATCTGTCATGATTTTCTCATTTAGGCATTGGCTACAGATTAACAAACTACAATCATGATTATTTATGTAAAAGAAAAACATCAGTCTTAACTATAACATTTAAAGATAGTTTTTCATTTTGGCATAACACCTTTTTGTCTTAACACACAGTAACATTGTGATTCCTTTGTGAGACAGGGACCTGATCTGTTAAGATGAGTATAATGAGTTAGAACAAAGGGATATGTATTGCTGGCATTGTGTTTAAATTTTAGACATTAGATTTGTTTAGCCAAGGTTCAATGACCATACATACAGATATACAGGAAATGGTTTCATTGTTTTAGAAAATATGTATTTAGCATGGCCTTCTTTTTCACTTTGTCTGGTTTTGTGCAGACAATATGAGATTTATCGCGTGTTTCACACCACTTTCCATTCAATATACTGTATGTCAAACATTTCATACTGTTTTGATGAGTTCTTGTCATGTAGAGGACACATTTTGCTAACATTTGTCCACAGAATCAATTTAGTTTAGATGTTTTTGAGTGTTGTGCACAAATTTGCTGTATTTTCTTGTTACTTGTCAATGAGATTTGTATATAAATATGTGTGCTATTTACAACCCTGCAAAACCAACCAAGCTAAAGGTGTCCTCAAACATTTTGCACAGTGCTGCACCTACTAGCAGGGTACAAAATGATCTAAATGAATACTACATTACTTATGATCCATTTGGTACAGCTCCAGTACATACAAAAAACAAAAACAAAGAAATGTATACATTGGGCAAATCACATTCCGTTGTTAGACAGAATTAAAAAAAGGCAAAGGAATCATAATGTTAAAAAAGCAAACTGATGGATATAATTATAGTAAAATAAACAGAAACCAAACAACAGAGAAAACTATAAATCATATGAGTCACAAAAGGTTATGCTATTTTTTTCATGAGTGGTGGCTATAAGATGAACATCTTTCCACATCTATTACCAAATGCTACAATCTCATTGTCATTTTGTGATTTTTGTTTTTGTTTGTTTACTTACATTAAAGCTCTGGCTTTGTATTTACTATTTTCATAACTTTTTCAGTTTTTGTGTCTGAAGCAGATCTGTTACGAACCACTATGAAGGAGCAGCTTTGAACTGCGTTACTGTTTTCTAGTCAGTTTCAGAAAAGACTGATGTGGAGGTCAAAATGCGGTTTGGTGCTTGGCTTGGGGTGGACACATGAGATTGGAACAGTCCCGGTCAGACCGACTGCACCGAGGCAGAGACTTCCTCTGCTGACAGGGCTCTCCTTAGGGTGCAGCCTGGTGTTGTGCAGCAGCAACACTCTCGACGCTGTTACTGCGATAAGTGGTTAGTGATGTGTGTTCGCAGTCCGCTTGTAAACAGGAAATGTTGATTCGCCCTGAGAGCTGAGTCAGGGAGTGGCCCATGGGAGCTTGTAGCTTCAAGTGTTATAGTGTGTGAAGAAACTGGGTGACATAGCTCTGTTCACTTCACTTTTGATGCTTTATGCTCTGTTTCTTGCCTCAAAAATGTACAAATTAGATTTAGTGAAGGAGGGATACTACAAAAAATGCAGTACTTGTCCAATTGTTACCTTTACATCATGAAAAACTTCCAAGCTTATCAGAACGGGAGGTTGAAATAAACAGTGAAGTGAATATTTACATGCATGAAAACCAAAAACATCACTGTTTAAACATGCAGCAGGCAACCAGAACATTTTTATCTGCAGGGGGGGTAAACACAGTGACCATATGTGGGTGAAATGAAAAGCCTGTTTCCAATATTGCCTGGAGCAGCGGTTCATGTGAAAAATAATGGCTAGGCTGCACTGTAACAGCGGTCAGTGTCATTTATGCAAACATTATTACTGGTTTCTAGCCATACGTAATCTGGAGCATTCAGAGTGTTCGCCTTTGCACTCTGGAACCTTTTTTCATCTTTGTCTAGCTGTGAACAGGAAACACAGTTTATAAATAACTCGCTCAGTTTTTTGTTAAGAGCAAAGGGGGAGCCCTGTGGGTTAGATGGACTTATTGAAGACAGCTTGTCCATGTTTAAACTATAACAGGACAGAATTAAATAAAATCTGAAACATGAGGAGGATTGCATTGAATGGAGTTTTATCAGACTCTGGCATTTATCATCATAGTATTTACGATCAATATGTAAAAAAGAAAAAAAACTTAAATTAAATGAAAAATAATAAAAGCAATAAAGCGTTCAGTCTGCAGCTCAGATATTGTCTTCCTGTTAATGTGCTTACATATCCTCCCATCAAAAAGTACTGTACATCCCATATCAATAGTAAAAGTGCAAACCAGTACCTTCTTTACAGCAACTCCAGCAGCATAATAAAAGGTTAAATTTAAGTAAACGTTGCATTGTCAGTGATAACACTTTTTTTTTTTTTTGTTGTTGTTATTTATGCCACAGAGGTTTGTACTTTTATAAAGTTCAATGAGGTTAAGAAGCAAGCAATCCAATGTTCTATCCTGGATTGGATTTTGTGACGCCTCAGTCACATCTGTCTGTAATCCCATGATGCCTTCTGAAAGAAAATCCCCCTTTTTCTCCTCCTCCACCCAGCACCAGGTGGAATCTATGAATAAGACGACTATAGCCAACAAATTTCTCCACGTCCTAAGCCTCTTGGACACCCTGGCGGCTTATACTGTAGTTTTATAAATAGAACAAATAGATACACGCAGCTGCCGTTTGAGCTGTTACATCTTCCTCCATTTCTGCAACTTGTATATGGTTCATGTTCCTCTTACATGTATTTGTGTGTTTGTTGCTGATAGTGTCAATCTGGGTGAGCCATCTGTTGTGATGGTGCAGCCTTGGCGTTCCCATCCTGCATGCTGCGCGCTCTGTCAGGCCACACTGCCCCAGGGTTCAGGGACTTTGCCGTATCTAGGACCCTCTCAGTGGGACCAATTTTAAAAATAGCTCATTGAATGTGAGCGCATGAGTGGCGTGATCCTTCACCTTCACACCTTAGTAGGATTTAAAGAACATCATTAACTGCTCATTCATTTGACTTAAATTGCAGTTGTATGTTGTGGTTTTCTGCTCTGAATCCAGTTGAATAGCCTTTTCAGAGCAGTGACAAGCAGCGCTATCTTTAGGGACAGTTAGCCTTTAGATAAAGACAGGCAGCAGTATGGGGGTTTTGTTTTTCTTATCTAATGGAGTGAATGGGTGATTAATTTTCCTCGACTTGGAGCTGTGCTTTAATTTCACAAAACTGCCAAAGAATGTGAATAGAAAGGAGATGTCATTGCGTGGCTCCCTATAGTAAATGAGTTTTAAAGGTTAAATGCTGTAAAGACAATACACAGTAACTATGAGGCCTTTCCCATTACTCAGTAATGAAACACGGGCTTTATGTAAACACTGCTCTCCTCTGTTACTCATTACATTAGATTTATTTTTAACCATACAATATCGATAAAGAAAAATAATTCTAAATGGCGTTTTGATCTTCTACAAGATGAATGAATATTTGGCAAATGGCCACAGTGATATTTGTATTCATGGTATGATTTACATACATCTGTTTGGCTTGCAAATCTATTTCACCACCCATGAAAAGACAGTTAAATCTCAAATATTAACCACTTTTTTTTTTAAATTAAACTCGTTGCTTTATTGAAGCCAAAGGTTAATTCTTATATAAATGAGAAAATCTTAAATGTGTTAAAGCTCAAGCTGCAAGTTTCTATTAATTATCAACAACTTACTGATAATTATGTGAATTATAGTCGCACCATGTTAAAAAAAAAACTATAATTGTGATAAGGACTTGGACACTAAGTAAAGCATCCGGAGTGGTTTAATGCTGTAGATGAAAATCACATCTGGTTTTGCGTTGACGCGCTGTGGTTCAGATTAAATGATCAAACCAATTAGTTGCGTCGTCTTGTGCTGTGGCAACAACTGCAAGGGAGTGTCAACAAAGAGCCTGTTTTCTGTCAACATTCTCCTATCTTTAGCTAAAGTACCTGCAAACACATCACAATGCTTCTCGTTTTCTCTCCAGCTCTTCAGTGCAGGTGTTTTTCCTTCTGGTCTTCACTTATTTTCAGTTTTGTTTCATTGAAGAACTGATCAAAAAAGATTATGATGTGTGGTTTGATGTGCATGCAGAGCTCGCATTCCACTTACTGATAACAAACACCACGTCTCTAAGAACCATTACATCGGAAATTAGATTATTATCACTTGTAGATTAGATGGAAAATAAGAACCATACAGAGTTTTTTTTTCTTTGTAAAGGAGCAAAAACGTTGTTTCATTTGAATTAATATGTCTCAGTGATTATGCTGAAACAATATGGTGTGCTTGAATTTGATATTTGGTTGTTTTGGAAGTATTTTTGCATTAATTTCGGCCATTTATAAAATGCAGACATGAGCAAAATCTACATTTTATGAAGTTACAGATCCGGGGTGTTGGGTAAAGTGGGTCACTGTTGTGCTGAAGAAAAAGCAGCAAGAGTGATTTTGCTGCTGTAAAATATTTCTGTGCATCCTAAGACTTATAGTTGATTGCAGATGGTCTGTGTTGGTCTTCTAAAAACTATCCAAATCAATGAATCCCTTCAGAGGTGGCCCACAATACTGGAGGTTTTATAAAAAGAAGCTAATTAGATTTTGTGCGCTCAGGAGTAATTTAATTAAGCTTATGAGAAGAAATCTGCAGAGAAGTTTTAGTTTGTAAATTGACACAGATAGATGTCAGAGGGCATCCAGACTTGTGTGAAAGTCTCTGTTGTAGGTTAACACACAAAGCATATTAATATTTTTCTCGTGTTTGATATTATGAGCTCTCATTCTAATAGAAGAAATGTCAGTGTTTGCCATTTGGCTACTTCAGAAATCAATTTTTAACTTTGACTGTGAGCTGTCAGAAAATCCTGTCTCTCCTTTATATTTCATATTTTAAAGATTTAATACTATCATCACCATCATTATAGTTTCATGAGTCTCGGATATGAAATTGTTATTACTTGTAGTTGTGTTGTCACTTTTATGCTCTCTGTCAGGATGTTTATTTTCGGCTCACTGTCACGTGAAAGCACAGCGATCTCCAAAGTCCTAATAAACTGCATCCGGAAGTGAAACTATTGATTTTTTGATTGTGCTTGATCTCTCACTCTCTCTTTCTCTTTGTCTCTGCAGTTTAAAAGCTCTGGTTTCAACAGGAGGCAAAAACGTTCAAGCAGCTTGTGACTGGTGAGAACAACACACACTCGTACGGTTTTGATGTGGGTCACAGCACAAATAGAAACTGTTCTAATCATAAACATTACATCTCCGGTACTGATATCATGATATCATTGTATTGATGTATTCTAGAGCTGGTTTAGTGCTGGATATTGACTGCCTCCTCTCATATTATTACCCATCTCCCAACTCTCACTCGTCACATTGTGTCTTCTCGGTTGTGTTTTTTTTTTTTTTGTCCAGGCTCTTCTCCCATGTCGATGACCCTTTCCTGGACGACCCTTTGCCCAGAGAGTATGTGTTGTACCTGCGACCCAGTGGACCGCTGTTGCAGCAGCTCACACACTTCTGGCAGCAGTCCCGTCTCGCCTGTGGCAAGAACAAGGCGCACAACATCTTCCCCCACATCACCCTCTGTCAGTTTTTCATGGTCAGTGTTTGCTTTAATCTGCACGTCAGTGCATTCATGTTGTAAAGGTTAATGTAGAGGGAGTCTGGTTATTCTGTAAATAGTATATACTGACACTGGCATTGCAACACTGGGTCATGTCATCATCATTTCACAACACAGTGACTGTTCTGGTTTTGTTTGTTCTGCATAGAGGACAGTCATAGCTGCTCTATTCTGGTTATTATAGTCAATAAGATAGAAGACTGAAAGTGACAGTGACATAAACGTTTTTATTACTGAAATAAAATCAAGAATAGCTTAAAAAAACAAGAAAAATAAATAAAAAATAGAATAATACAAATAAAATGAATTTACAATGACTTTTGCACCTTTAGGACCCTTGAAACAATGCTTTTCTATTGTATTCTTTCACCCCAATTTTCTTACCCTTTCTTTTCTTTTATAAACACTTCCATGCTGTTGTTTTTGTCTTTTTTCCAGCTGTGTATAGCTGTTATATTTATCATATTCATGATGTTAAAGCATAAATAAAATATAAACTTGCAAGTGTCAGAAAAGTAGAATGAGGTAAATGGATATATATATATCTATATCTATCTATATATATATATATATATATATATGCTTGTATAAACAGTCCCATTAGAAACAGACAACAGTAAATAAGATACGAAAATACATTCTTTAAAATAAAAAAATTACGCTGACTAAATAATGTGTCTGCTCTGGAGTACAACAGGTGTATTAATTTATGTGAAAGAGGTAAGCAGTATGTGTATGAAATGGAAAAAAAAAATCTTGCATTCAAATAATTGTACACTATTGAAAAATAATAATGTTATTTTTGGTTTCTGCACTTAGATCCTCTGAAACCTTTCACTTGCATGTTGTTATATCGTCTGCTCTTATCCCAGTTAATGTCTTTATAATATAGGAAATAACAGCATGAATAAAACATTTTCTGTTTCATTATTTGAGTACAGCAAAAAAAAAAAAAAAAAAAGGGACCATAACACTTAAAATTTACTAAATCGTACTTAGCAAAGCTATCAGCTTTAATGCCACTTTGCACATTTTTGTCTGTATTTGCCATCCTCTTCTTTGTCCCATTCCTCCTCCTCCTTAGTGTGCTGATGGGAAGGTGGATGCTCTGTGTGAAGCTCTCCAGACCACTGTAACCAAGTGGAAGGGACGCATACCTATGCCTCTACCCCTGGAGCTCTACACCTCCTCAACATTTATTGGCCTTTTTGTGGAGGAACAGTTGGCAGAGGTGCTGAAAACTTTCGCCGCTGATTTTGCCACAGAAGCAGCAGCTAAAGCAGGTTGGAGTCTCCTGTTTAGATTTGTTAAATTATACATAAACACAAGCTAAGACGATGTGCAGAGTTAATTCTGGTGCCCGGTTGAACTTCCCTTCACTCTGCCTCCTTAGATGTTCATGTTGAGCCCCATAAGAAACAACTCCACGTCACTTTGGCATATCACTTCCAAGCCAATCACCTTCCAATTCTGGAGAAGTTGGCCAAAAACGTTGATGCATCTTCAGGCTGTGACTGGTTGGCTGTGCTATTCTCACGGGATATTCGGTTTGCAAACCATGAGGTATGCTTCCTTTTTATAAGTAGGTCTTCCATTCAACATAAACCGGTGCAGTGTTTCTATGTGTCTGTTTTGCTGCAGTGGTAATTCTGTAACTATCCATCTGCAGACGCTCCAGGTTATGTACCCGTATGTGCCTCAGAATGATGATGAACT